>CP141148.1:12908056-13508056 GCA_035235625.1 Saururus chinensis
ATATATGTGTGTGTGTTGTGAAACTGCCATGTGTTTATTCATACCTGATAGTATAAACTCCCCTACTGAGTATTTTAAAATACTCACCACCCCCCAGATTTTGCAGGATTCGACAAAGCTTAGTGTGCGGGTAGACAGGCCTACTCCGAAGTTTTATCGATTGATTTCAAGGATTTCAACCACTTTGAAAAGAGTAAGAACTCATTATTTTTATCCTGTGTGTTTGTACACGGACTGCAGTTCCTGGGGATACTACTATTTCATTATTGCATATGGTTATCAACTCCAGTCGCGGGCTCAGGTAAACTCTGATATCTTTATGAAAAGAAAATTTTATATGCTTTTAAAATCCCGGGGCGTGACATAATCGACCTCCTTCGGCTTGTCGTTGGGACCAACATTGATAGTGTGTTAGAAAGCAAAAAATCGTCACATTATTACTCTCAATATACTGGAAAGACAACTTTCAATAGGAAGAAATATATAACTGTTATTAATTTATTACATCCAAAAAACTAATATTTACAGAACTTTAAAAATACAAAAAAAATAATAATCCGTCTCGTCGCTAGCCATTAGTTGGTGTGCAATCTTCTTGCAGACTCTCGAACCCATGCGACGGATCATTAGAGACATTGATATACCGTCGTCTAGCGAACCATGCCCAAGATCAGATATAGGTGAGGCCCGTATCCGATGGTGAACTGTTTCAATAGCCGCCGCTAAAGCAATCTCCTAAATGGCCCGTCTTCGCGAAGAACCAGTGAGTGAGCATTCTACAAACCCTAAATTGCTGTCTATTGAATAGGGAGCGAATGCGACGGATCATTGGAGAAATTGATATATTGTTGTCTAGTGATTCATGCCCATGATCGGATATAGGTGGTGATTGTATCCGATGGTGGGCTGATTCACCAGCCTCCACTACAACAATATCCCAAATGATACGTCTCTACGAAGAACGTCATCATGAGAAAGTCATTGCTAAATGCTGTCTAGCGAACCATGCCCACCATCAGATATAGGTGAGGACTGTATCTGATGTTAGACCGATTCACTCGCCGCCGCTAAAGCAATCTCTGTGAAGAACCAGTGAGTGAGCGTTTTGTAAACCCTAACCCTAATATATATATATATATATATATATATATATATATATATATATATATATATATATATATATATATATATATATATATATCAGGGTGAGATGGTTACATACCACTAGGTTATTGAAGGTATTGATGCCTCAACAATTGGAACATTACGAACATGGAATTGTCATGGGTTCGAACACACAATATGACCAATATCATGTAAGTGAAGGACACTTTGACATCGTGCAAGCAAAGGACACTTTGACATCGTGTAAGCAAAGGACACTTTAACATCATGGACACAAAGGACACTTTGACATAAGAATTAATAATCAATATATATTATCGTGTAATTAGTAACACGTAATCCCTTTTGGTCATGTTGTCGCTTACACGATACACATATACATTATACCCTATGTACAACATGTCGTGCTTTTAGGAACATGTTTATTACATATTTCGTGTTGATTATAACATGATGCATATACAAAAAATTTCAACTGAAAAACGGAGGTGGAAAAGGTAAGCCTGATCGATGCTCTCCCTCCTTACGCCATTTGTGTACGCTATTATTTGACCTCCTTCGGCTTGTCTTTGGGACCTTTGCCCACATTGGGGGGCCCTCCTTGTGCGATGGAACATCGTTTTCGGTAGTGACCCAACTGACCGCATGTCCCACAATTTCATGGGGCTTTAAGAGGTGGTTGTGACTCTATCCGATTTTTTCATGGATGCCCCTGCTGCTTTTGAGGGATAGGTGGGTTGAATATAGGCATAACTCCAGCCGGTGCCCATTGGTGGCAATCCTTCATTGGGTGTAAGGGCTCACAATAAGTCAGTTTATATATTTCAGTAGAGTACCATCTTTCGCAGTACTCAGACACATAGAAGTGTCTATTATCGATTGCTGCGATTGCATGCTTCCATGGTAGACCCAGATGTTGAAACTTTTCACATGTGCAGGTACCATCAACCAGGTTTACCACATCCTGTGATGAAAAGATCTTGAGTAAGAGAGCACGATAAATGAATTTATCATGTTCATGAGTACACGACGTGTCTTACGATCGCTACGTGAGACACATCGACTTACACGTTCAAGGACAATAGCGTGTGTAACCTAACACGATATGAATCCCTAACGCATAAACGAGCACAAGCTATGTACATCGCAATATGAATGCAATGCACCTTGTGATGTAGCAAATTAACCTAGAATTCATACAGTGATGCAGGCAATACAATCACATTCCTTGCTTCTTCTTGCTTGTTTTCAGGCAAATGGGGTTAACTCTTCCATCATATTTTGTTCGTCTATCTGAAGTTTTTCAAATAATGTCGTTGTGTGTTCCCTTGTGTGCTCAATTAAACGCGTTATAGGTGTTGATCTGGCTTTTTTGAACATTGCATTTGCACTTTCAGACCTATTAGAGCTAGGTGTCCCATATCTTTTCCCTGGAAATGATACATTGGCCCAGTGATCCGAACCTATCTTATTTAGCCAAACATATGCTTCCGGATTATGTTCTTTAATGTTGTTCATTGTACACATTCTGTTTGAATGTTTCGGCTGCAACATGGAGCTGATTTTTTAGGTAGTTGTCCTTGAATCTGTCTAGCATATTTGCTGTCATGTGACAGATGCAATACTCATGGTGTGTAGATGGGAAAAACTTCTTCACAACATTTGTCAATCCCTTCTGTCTATCTAAAATGATTGCATCCAACTCAGCTGGAGGATTAGAGAATAGATGATTTCTAAGCAACTCAAGAAATCAGTGCCAAGTTTTCTCACATTCATTCTCAACCACTACAAATGTAACGTACAACATATTATTATTTCTATCTAGTGCAGTTGCTATCAATAGCTATCCAGGATACTTTCCTTTCGAGAAGGTTGCATCAACAGTTAGCAATGTCCTCAAGGTTGTTCTGAAAGCTCTTGTAATGGGGCCAAACATCCAAAATACTCTTTTAAAATCGTACCCACCGATAGGTCCGGGAATGTCACATGATCTCATTGGCACAACTACACTTCCTAGATTTATATATTCTATTTGTCTCCTGTAAGAAGGAAGTAAGCGGTAGGATTTGTTTGGGTCACCATCTATTAATCAGTCAGAGCTTTACCTGCATGACCAAATACAATTTAGTAAATGTTATACTACACCGGCTTACATTGTGTTCCTAATCGCATGACATTCTATGTTTTCGTGTGATCAGAATACATACACGATGCCTAGTCGTGTTTATGGTAACACGATATTGAGGTATGTCATGTGGGTCATAACATGATATTGACATACGTCGTGTGGTAACACGATATCGACTATAGTTTATGCATGTAAACGATAACACGTTAGACTAACATATCATGACACTAAATCAACACTTTGTTTCTTCTCATGCATTACCTGTGTGCCAACATTTCTTGTAGTTCGTAGTTATGCCCCAGTGCTTCAAAATATAACTTACTATGATCTTAGGTGTAATGTCCATAGAGTCTTTAAAAAAACCATCACATTTTCTCTCTATTCAAAGGTGTGATGCTAGGTGATGGTTAGTTGACTTCCTTTGAGTTCCACATGAATGAGTCGGAACTAACCTTGTGGCAGTCACATGACCACCTATATTTGAAGCCCTTATGTACCAGTTACAAGATTCATTGGAGTACTTTGCAGCATACATATTCCGGTTTTTATCCACAACAAAATATGTGATATTTGCCTTTATTGCTAAGTCAATCAAGACCCTCTTGAAATGCAACAAACTTAGAAAACATGCACCCAATTCGAAGAGCTTTTGGTAATCCTTAGCTTGCAATCTACCCGTCATTATCCGACCTTCATCAATATTTGGTTCCAACATGTTTAAATCGTCGATGGTATCCCAATCTACCTCCGCCTCAACGTCATCGTTACTGGGAACCTCACTATTTCCAAATTCTTTGTGGTAGGACATACTTTCCATGTCAACTATATCATTATCATACTATAGATCCTCAGCCCACATATTTTCAACTTCTTTGCCTTGTCCACTATCGTAATTACAAGGGTTGTATGGAGGTTTGTAGTTATCAAATGAAGTCCTTGTCCCACCCATCATTGGCAATAATTCCTCTGATCTATTCTGATTGACTTCTATTTCAGGTTTTGTACTCGCTGGATTGGTGAAAGATGATTGACATGGATATGTTGAGGCAAGTTTCCCGATTCTCCCAATCTGCATTGCACATTATTGTGTTAAAAAAATGCAAAATCAGTCGACATCATGTATTCTGTTAAGACGCAAACATTTCAAGACATGTTATTGAAACCATGGCATGGATGCATGTTGTGTTATTATATCTATGATGCAACACATAATTGCTCTATCACATGCGTATATCGTATAATTACTAATACGATATATTACAGGTCGTGTTTATAACTTTGCACGATATGATTTACCCTTAATATGATACATTCAATATCGTGGTCTCGAGTACACGAAATATACCAATTGTGTATAATCTAAAGATTCAATATTGTTACCTGATAATTTCAAATGTGAACTGAGTTTCATTGAATCCGATATGAAATCCGACATTAGTGCTGGGATGAGCCATTATGATGGGTAATTCAGCTCTATTGACTATCTTGTTCCTTTCAACAGAGGATGAGTGATTTATCACCGTTATCGGGCTGTTTCATCTCGGCGTACAACGATAACACCTCTTTATTCGCCTTCTTATGACTGGAGAACACTAATTGAACGTCTTCATCATTTTGTAATTCATATATCATGGATGATTGTGATAATGGAATTAAATACTTCAAACTAACATTATCATTGATAGAAAGTCGTGCTTTGACTTGCCCTGGTAACTCGTCGAAGCTCACCAACTAATGAATGTTTATCAGCCATGCCATTCCACCGATATACATGCCGTTAGTGCCTAACTCTCCGTTATAATGGATGCAAATACCAATTCTATCTATGTTTGGTATGAAAGAATGATTTGTTTATGCGAAATGTAGCTTTTGGAGCACTTACACAACGTCTATGGTCTCAAAAAAAATTTTTCTTGTTCATCGACTCTTGCCGGTGAGTCACCGCCGGTCAGCTTTAGCCAGCGAGTTCCATTCACCGCCAATGACTCCCAACCTACCAAAATAGCGCAATACTATTCTAATATACATTTATTACTATAAACATTTAAAACATAATATAGTAGAAACTTAAAGATATTTTAGTCCATAACTAAGTTATATGATATTTTTGTTTAAAATTTAGAGAATATAAAATATTTTATTTTTTGGCCAGATAATATGAAAAAAACTCAACTATTATTCACATCACAATAGAGAGAGAAAATATTTACTTTACAAAGAGAGACGCATATATCAATACCCAAACACTCCAAAAGGTACGAATTACCCTAGGATTGAGGAAATATAAAAGACTTACGGATATCGAAGCTGACGAGTTACATAAGGGAAAGAGAAAATGTAAAAGAGTTAATGAAGGTACCTCCCAATTTGCCACTTCTTTCTAAAAAGATTTTCGTGGGGCCTACATAATATTTTATAACTATCTATCATGCAAATTTAGCATAAGACAAAGAAGAGAAGTTCAACCGTGCCAAAAGAAGGTTTCTTGTGGGGTCTACCATGAATGAAAACAGAAGAGGGACAAACTTTTTACCAAATTTACAAAAATACTTTATATATACGCGCACGGTACATAATAATTTGGTCATGTGTCAAGAGGGGGCAATCGCCCTTCATTGCCCCCTGTCTTTGCTAGTGGGTAGCGGCCTGCGGATGAGGTCCTCCTTAGTTGGCAACAAATTGAACAATCGAAAAGTTTGCAAACCTTAGGACACCAGAGGATGGCTTAAGAGATATTTTTCAGTGTTTATTGCACATCATATTAATTATATATTTTACTATTTACCAAATGATCTATTAGCGTAGTGTGTAAGCCACTAAGCACTGCATGCACATAGGCATGTTTGAGTGGTAAAATATATGGCCAATACGGTGTAGGATGTTGTAGCTAAGGGCCAGCAGCTAATACGGTGTAGGATGTTGGAGCTAAGGGCCAGCAAAAGCTGCTGGCCATTGGAGGATGGGAAATTACTATGTGTTGTGGCTTCGGGTCAGGCAGCAATGGTGGATCCAGCACCGGCGGTGGATGTGCCAAGTGGAGCCCACCACATTTTGTCATGGCCATCATTGCCTTTACAGCAGTGTTTTAAAAACCGGCCCGGGCATTGACCCGGAATGGTCACCGGGTCGGTTTAACTGGGTTCAACCGCGGGTTAACCCGGATTGACCCGTTTTTTTAATTATTATATTAAATATATATTAAATATAAATAGTTACACATAAAATCACCGCAGCTCAGTGGATAATGTGCGCGTTTCAGTTTCTCTGATGCAAGTATTTAACTTCAAATATAACAGAAATAGAGATATATGCAACAAAGTTGTGTAGCCCAATGGGTAAGGAACTGTGGTGGGTTTTGATGGTACGAGTTCAAGTCTCGTTGGCAACAAAAATTTTTATGCAGTATCTTAAACCGGTCCAGCCGGGTCGGCGGTTCAACCGGCCGGGTCAACACAACCCGGAAAATGAATTGACCCGGCCCGTTTTTTCAGCTGGGTCCGGTTGAACCCGGTCCGATCGGACGGGCCGGGCCGGTTTTTAAAACAGTGCTTTACAGTGCAGGGACTAGCTCTAGCTCCAATACCATCGTGTACCTCTCCACAAAGCGAAGGAGAGGGAAAGTGACAAAGAGATTAAGATGAGCATAATTTATTATATAGAGATCATATGGGTTGCCTAACAATAACCCTAAGGTCTAATTTAAAAGATATCCTAAATATAATTAAATCTTATAATTAATTCACTAGGCGGGGCTTGTAGGTGAGGGTTTTTCTTCCAATAATGTGGAACTGAACTTTTGAGCTATTTCAAACTGCCTTGTCCCTGACTTACTTCCTTGCTTCAGGAGCACAACTATACATTTGTAGTGCCTTTCGAGCTACCCCTGTCTAATTCTATGATCATCATATTCTAATTGTGCTAAGCGCCCCCTGTTAATTTTTGGCCATATTGATACCCACATGTTTAGAAGGTTGAGATAGAGAAGTTGTGTAATAGACTGAGTTCACAAGTATCCTAAATGTAAGGGCAAAACCCAACCTGGGGGTAAAAAATATTGTAATAAAATTCATTTATGATCAACAAGATCATCATCTATGTACAAGAGTTGAGTTGTAATGGTAGCTGGCACCACAATGTTTTCAATGCACAATTTGATAATAATAATAAGAAGATAAATTATTATTATTGGGATTGGGCCAATATTGCCATAATATTAGCTGCCTACATACTTATTATATAAAACCTCTAATCTTATTCTAATAAGATTGAATCCAAATGTAGTTTTGCCTACTGGAGTGGCTAACATTATTTTATAAATCATAAATTATACATGCAATGCTTAAGTGTTTAAAACATGCAATCATGTATTAAAGTCGATGTGGAAAACATAATAATTGACAAATAAATCACTCAAATCTGACAATTATATCATTCACAAAATTGGAAAAATCACAAAATCTGATAATTGATTAGTAATCGGGTAAATCTTTCGCTCATAGAATCTGATAAATCATTCTCACATTCATTTACAAAATGTTGTGATACTAAATGACTTACACCTATGTTCATGGGGCAAAGGGAGGCAGAAAGAAAGAGATTTTCTTATGATATCTCAATTCATGTGCATGTTGAAGCCGTGTGGTATGTATCTACAATTAATAGTTCATTTTTTTTCTCACTAAAGAATTGCCATGAGATTCCAAAGACCAATAACAAATGAATAACTCATCAAATAATCACAAGTCATTCAAAATCATTTTAATCAAAAATATATTTCTTATATGTACAATCGTTAACAAAATAAGTATCACAACCTAATCATTAAAACTTGCATGAGTGCATCATTTCAATATATATAGGCTAATATATAATTTTAATACCCATTCGTGTGACTAAACATTATGTCAAATTCATAGATTACCTACCTCAAGGACCATGTCCTTCTCTGCTTTCCAATACTATTACTTCTCTAGGTTGTTCGCTTGGGTCCTAGTCGTGGTGGGTGAAACCTTTCATCTTCTTGGATCATGATGGGCGGAGCCTCTCCCCATTATGTGGCATTACCTTTAGATCCCTATCTCTCTCCTTGGGACTTTCCCTTCGGAGTCCTCACTCCCTAGGACGTTCCCTTCGGAGCTCTCTTTCCCTCGTACTTTTTCCCTACAATTTTTCATCTCCTTAAGATTTTTTTCTCTCTAAGATACTCAACTCACAAAAGTAACCCTCCCATTCTATAGGGCACCCTTGAAATAACTAGGAACACACTGAATGGGTTAAATCAGGTTTATAATGGCTACACAAAGGGGAAAATAAGATTTGGAGATAGTAAAGGCCAAATGAAGTAGTGGAGTAAGTGGGTGGGTCCTACTTGAAAACTGTAAGATTACCTACACATGGGTCGTGACATCTGGGTACTCAAAGGTAGCAGTCTACAATACAGAATGACTAACCCTCATTGCGTATAAAGATGTGGGTGTGAGGTGAACGAACGGAATGCACCACCCAAGTGCCCATATTACATGCATGGAGGTCATTTTAGCTGTCACCACCCTTGACTTGCAAAAATGTGCCTACGTGAAAATCTACGTGTACCTACCTAAAAACTAAAATTTTAAGTATTTTACACTATTTTTTAATATATTTTGACTACTAAAAGTTAATTTGTAATTGAAAAAAAAAAGAAGGAAAAGACCGATGCCCATTTGGTAGTGTCTAACGTTTGCACATCCGGCTTATCAAATAGAAGAGTGCTATTTGAACCCCTGATTTATCCCGGTATCCCCCACTACTTGTACACCCCGAGTGCAAACGTAAAAAATGCTTAGTTACACCCCACAACTCCGGAATAGTGTAGTTAATATTTTTTAACCCTGTATACCTCGTCATTTTCTCCCTCCAGCGGCAGCGGCGAGAGAACAGATCTTCGGCCTCTCCGGTCTCCCCCAGTGGCAGCGCTTCGTCGTTCTCCGTAGGCTAGATGATGAGGACACACCCAACTACATCAAATAGGCGGCGACGAGCTGAAACAAAAGATGGAGTGGCCGATGATGGCCTTGAAGCAAATCCAAATGCAGTGGAGCGAATACATGAAGTTCATGAAGAAACCACTGACGTTGATCGAGAACAAGAAGGCCATGTAGGGGAGGATGAAAAAGGTCAGACAGTAGAGGATGAAACTTATCCTTTTCCTGGAGGACCGGTAGAAATGACAGTATTAAATTGTTACCTGACTCATGTGTCGAAAGATATATGGAAAAGCAAGGTAAGTTGATTTACTTTTAAAAACCTTTAATAAATGCTTTCATTATACACAATTTTTTAACATAGTATATACTACTTTTGTATAGGACCGTGGACCTCTCTGATGTGTTCATCACAAGCTTGCCGATTGGGATATCCATGATAGTCGAATAACGCAATTGATAGAGGCTAGTGGCTTGTATCCATTGACCTATTTATCTTACAAGACTATTAATAGGATGTGGATCTCTTCGTTGGTTGAAAGGTGGTACCCTGAAACGAATACCTTTCACATGCCATTTGGAGAGATGACTATCACCTTGGATGATGTCCAACAATTGATAGGGATTCCGGTGAGAGGACATGCTGTGGTGACCCCTGACTTTAATAGTGGTGAGTTGGTCAATTTATGTGTCAACGCCCTAGGGATTGACAAAGAAGAAATTGAAGACCAATTGAGCAAATGCAAAGGGAAGGGCTTGACATTGATTGGTTGCGGGATACATTTCGACAACTGCCAGAGGATGCTACCCAGGAAGATATTGATTGTGCCGCTCGTGCTTATATTCTATATTTGCTAGGGTGTACAATCATGTGTGACAAATCAGGAACGAAAGTTCTGGCAAAGTACTTAAATTTACTTATGAATGTGGATAGCATCGGCAAGTATGCATGGGGAGCAGCTGCCCTTGAATTTTTATATCGTCAATTGGGCATTGCATCAAGAACAGAAGCGCGGCAAATCGGTGGCTATCTCACATTGTTGGAGGTATGATGACAGTTGTTTAGGTATTTGTTATTTATTATTGTGTCACATATTACTTAGAGATATAATAATTATTTTTCTTATATTGTAGGCATGGTCATATGAACATATAAAAATTGAGAGATCAGTCCCCAATGTGTTGTATGAAAAGGGGCAGCCACGAGCCTTACTCTGGAAGGTCAATATATCACAGCCAATAAATCCTGCTCATAAGCTTATTAAATTCAGGGAAGCGCTTGATCATTTAGATGTACGAGAGGTATAATATGTTAATTTCACATTTTCATTGGTTGCAATTATAACAATTCTCTAGTAAGATTATAACGTCCATGTGTATTGCCTCATAGGTCATATGGAATCCATACAGAGAAGAAAGGACGCATTATCCACAAGCTGGTAATTCATTGTACTCAGGGTTCCTTTTTTGTTTTCAAATTAGGGAACCTCATAATCCTGCAAGGGTACTAAGACAGTTTGGATTTATCCAAACAATCCCTCCACCACCACCACAACCAATACACAAAGGATCTAGCAGGGGTGCACACGCGAAGGGGTACAAGCTTGTGTATGATGCGAACATAAACATTTGGAAGAAGAACAATAGACATACATTGCCTTCCAAAGAATGTGGAAACTTATGTAGAAATCCATGGGATTGTGCACCTGATTACATTCAGTGGTTTAAATTAGTGTCACACCCCTTGGTGCAAAATCTAGATGGCCAAGTTTATGCATTGGACTACATAGGCTCACAGAAAAATGAAGAAGAATGGGTAATTTTGTTAGTATTATTGATGGACACTTCTATTTATATATATATATATATATATATATATATATATATATATATATATATATATATATATATATATATTAATGTTTTCCATTATGCAGCTTGTCCACAAGAAAAAAGCAATTGCCTTGTTACAAGATTCGTTGACTGCTCTTCAAGACAATGAAGGGAAGAGAAAAGTAAGCTTAGCACTTGAAGAGCTTCTTTACGATGAACCTGCTCTAAGTGACACAGGAAAAAGAATGGCAACTCGAACTAAAACTAGAGCAGTAAAAGGAAAGGGAAAGGGGGTTTCTAAATAGCCTCAGATTGATTCGTTTGTTGAGACACTTTAATGTTTGTCGTACCTTAGATATATTTTAATTTCAGTCTTAGAGACCTTTAAATTTCGATTTGTATAAAGGATTTCATGTTGAAACAGTTGAATGATTTAGCATTGTCGCGGTGGTATAGGTTAGTTGTATGGTGAAAACAGTTGAATGATTTTAGTATGTTGAATAGGAACTCGAAATGTGCACCAGGTTATTTGAGTGCTGAAAATAGTGGACATGTTATTTGTTTGTGTGTAATTGTTGGGGTGCTATATGTTAGTAGTATGGTGAAAACAGTTAAATGTTTTTAGTATGTTGAACAGGAACTCGAAATGTGCACCAGGTTATTTGAGTGCTGAAAACAGTGGACAGGTTATTTGTTTGTGTGTAATTGTTGCGGTGGTATAGGTTAGTAGTATGGTGAAAACAGTTGAATGTTTTTAGTATGTTGAATAGAAACTCGAAATGTGCACCAGGTTATTTGATTGCTGAATGCGGTGGTATAGGTTAGTAGTATGGTGAAAACAGTTGAATGGTTGTAGTATGTTGAACAGGATGAAAAACTGTATACAATGGAACCCAATTCATTCCTACTTCGCAAAAGAACCCCCACAAATATGTTACTGGATTCGCGTTGACGGGGGGTACCTCCAGCCAATTTGTGTACGAAGTGGCGGGGGGCACTCGGTGCCCATAACAATCTTTGAAAACAGATGGGGGGTACCTCCCGCCACGAAGAAGACAGTAACTCGAATGTGTTACTATCTTCGCGTTGACGGGGGGTACCCCCCGCCAATTTGTGTACGAAGTGGCGGGGGGCACTCGGTTCCCATAACAATCTTTGAAAACAGACGGGGTACACCCCGCCACGAAGAAGACAGTAACTCATTCGAGTTATTGGATTCGCATTGACGGGGGGTACCCCCCGCCAATTTGTGTACGAAGTGGCGGGGGGCACTTGGTGCCCATAACAATCTTTGAAAACAGACGGGGGGTACCCCCCGCCACGAGGAAGACAATAACTCATTCGAGTTACTGGATTCGCTTTGACGGGGGGGTACCCCCCGCCACGAAGAAGATAGTAACTCATTCGAGTTACTGGATTCGCTTTGACGGGGGGTACCCCCCACCAATTTGTGTACGAAGTGGCGGGGGGCACTCGGTGCCCATAACAATCTTTGAAAACAGACGGGGGGTACCCCCCGCCACAAAGAAGACAGTAACTCATTCGAGTTACTGGATTCGCGTTGACGGGGGGTACCCCCCGCCAATTTGTGTACGAAGTGGCGGGGGGGCACTCGGTGCCCATAACAATCTTTGAAAACAGATGGGGGGTACCCCCCGCCACGAAGAAGACAGTAACTCGAATATGCATTAACTCTTTCAATAAAGTGAAGATCTTCTAATTGTATCCAAAATATCATAAACATATATCCGTAAACAATGTCAATAAATCTCATCTTTAGTTAGGATTCCACTGTCGACTCTTCAAAACTATCACATAGTGAAACCGTCGCACACGATGGTGGAATGCTACCACATGGACGCATATCAAAAACTTGATCTTTATATAACTTTTCCCAAGCATTAGCAGGCGGTTCATGATATCTTCTCCAAACAGCTGCAATAGTAGGCACTGGGGAGTTTTGTGTAACATGGACACCTATGAAATGGTTTCCGTTGACATGTGCCATACAAATCTTTTTCGGCTTACTGGTAGGAGCTGTTCTAAATGGAAATATAGTCATGGAAATGTGATTTGAAAAAAGAAGCAAAGGAACACCGTAGCAAGACGCAATCACATACCCCATGTCCGGCATGGTCATCCAATTCTTTGGTGGTGCCACATCTCCAAAGAAGGATAAACTTTCTATCAATTCATCAATCCTCTCATTTCCACCAAAAATACTAGCATATTTGGGTGTATATGTAGATAATTCATATACAAGATCTGCTCTGACCTTTCTCCATCCAAGCTCACCCATTCCTAAGGCAATGGAGATTACATGGAACCCACAATGTCCATCTGCCATAATGTCGAAAATGTCCTTGACGTATGGATAAATAGTACTAGGAAGACAATTCACATATCTTTCTTTGACATTACTTTGTTTTAACTTCTTTGATATCTTCAACTTCATCCCTGCACTTTGTTGAGCTTTTAACTCTGCTGCAATGTATTCAAAACCAGAAGGATCTCACTTAGTAGAATTATCGTGCTTATTTTTACTACCTTTGGGCCTTCCACGTGACTTTGTGGGCATTGAAGGCATATCCAACTAGTTTGATTTAGGATCTGCAATATCCTTACATTGAGATAATATTTGAGTTTTAACCTCATCACTTGCCATATCAAATCGAGTGGATATTTTCTCCAAGTACTCCAAAAGCTCATGTTCCATTGATGACCTATTTTTTCTAAAGACATATAATGTTTGCCAATGTTCATGAATTCCATTCAGCGGCATAGGGCGGCCTTCAAGTAGCCATTCTGACAATTGGTGTTTGCACGGCAGACCATGTGTATTCCTTAGTTCATGTTGACAATCTTCTTTCAAAATGGGGTACTGCTCCACACATTTCTTTTCTTCATCTATTATATCCAATGCAGCCCTTGACACTAATCCAACCACCTCTTTATAAAAAGGAATTCTATAACGGTGACATCTCTTGAACCTACTTTCCTCAAAAGATTTCTGAATTTGAACATGCTGCAGTTGGACAACTTCATCAATATTACTCCATGAATGAAGAATGTTGACCATTGAAGATGTCAAACCACTTTTAAATTTCGCATGCATGCTTTCAACTCTATTTGCGGTTTTATTGCCAAAATGCATATATTTATCTGTCCAAGCTCCAACAAATTGCTCCTTATGTGGTTGTAACCATGTACAATGAAGATATTTTAGCACATCCTTAAAGTCATTGTAATCAGTCTCCAACCTGCGTAATGATTCTTTATAATCATTTTCCGCGGTTGAATAGACAACAATATTCCAACACTGCAAGAAATGAACCCAAGCTTCCTCTGTATCAAATGCTTTACGACAGTTGCGCATAATCCCTGTATATATATGCCACAAACAAAGTAAATTCTTTGAAGATGGGAAAACCCTCTCAATTGCAATCATGAGTGCTTTTCTCTATCTGTGACAAAAACTGAAGTCAAATCAGTTCCATTGAACAAGGACTTAAAATTCTCCAACGCCCATACATATTCACTCGCATTCTCAGATGAGATAAATGCAAAACATGTGAAAAATGATTTGTGTGTCGATGTCATGCCAATTATGGATCGAACCGGGAGTCCATATCTATTGGTTTTATAAGTGCAATCCATGACAAACACATGATGGAACAAATTTGCAAGCCGAACCGATAATGGATGAGCAAAAAATATAGATGTTATTGTGTCTGTGTCCTCATCCTTCTTATAGTAGCAAACATACCCTGATTCCTCTATCCGTTTCATCAACTCTTGTAGCACAGTTCTGCCCTCTCTTTGAGTTAAAGACAAGCGACTACGGACATTGTAAATTGTTTTCATAGTTGTACAATTTGTATGGTCTGCTTCCTTCAAAGATAACAAAATTTGTCGAGGTTTCAACCCTACCTTTGACAAATTCTTCACAATTTCTATCTCTCATTCTTTAAGACGACCAACATATGCATGCCCTTCTCCAAATTGCCCTGGGGGGTGATTATGACTACCACAAATTACTTTCAATTTCCACCCAACAACATTGTCAATATACATTTTCCTTGCTTGTAACTTGAATGGGCATCCACATTTCTTTGTGGTTGTTTGTCTACTATGAATATTTGACTTGGGCTTTTGAATAATACTTCTTTTGTAGTAACCTGCCCTTTCACAAGCTAAAGTAACACGTGGTTTCCGCTTTTGGGCATCCGATTTTAGGATAATAAGCATTGTACCATGCCTCATAGAAATTTCTTTGGCCCATTTTATTAAAGCGTCTCGTGATGGGAACACCTGCAAGTTGATCAACATATATTATTCTTGACATTTCTTCAATTAATATGACATATTGTCACAACATTCATGATTTTACCTTATCATCAGAAAATTCAAAAGATATATCCATATTTAAGATGTCGCCCTCGCTTTGGCCTTCTCTTTCATATGCATCCTGTTAACAAAGAGTTGCATGATAAGATTTTTATTTCACAACATTAGAAAATACCATAATTCTTTGTGTTGCCTTATATTTTTCTTTTTAGATAGAAAAATGGTCTATACCTCTTTCGAAGACTGGTTTTCTACCTCACCATATGTTTCATTCGCCTTTATTTGTTTTAATGAACATGGAACAATCTCGTCTATTTCCTCGTTTGAAGCAATACACCCACTATTCTTGATAATAGATGACATCAAATACATAGAAGATGAAGATTCACCAGCAAGATGCTCCATTCTTGATTGACTTAATCAATAAGCTATAGTCACCTATAATAACACAAATTAAGAGTAATGAAAATCTAGGACGATCATAAACAAACAATACTTGGCAAGAACTAACAAAAGTTTTTAGCCCATCAATATACATTATTGTACTTATAAGTGGGTTATCCCCATGTAGATATAATCACATTGTTGCATGGTTTACCCTCCGCAAGTATACTAATTTAAGCTCCGCAAGTATACTATTTAAAGTTTTTACTTAGTTAATATGTGGCAGGGGGTGGTCCCCGTGAAGTGAAGGACAATGTGGCAGGGGCTAGCCCCTGCCAAAAAAATAACAGAAGGTTGCATCTGTAAACGTTCTGGCGGAAAAAAAATCTAAAAAACTTGTATATGGAAGTGTAAAGACGGTCTCTGGAAGTGTAAAAATGCCATTGATGAACAAAGGAAGAAAACTTACAAAAAGGGTAGGTTGCCGGAGCTTTTCTACCCACCACCGAAGTTTTTAAATCGTTGTCGGAGCTAAGGTATATGATGATGGTAATAATACTCTCTGATCGCCGGCGGCTACAGTGCTCGCCGGCGGCTACAGTGCTTGCCGGCGGCCTTGAGGAAGAGGAGAATAAAAAATCTCTTTCATTAGGTTAACTTATCAAGTAAAAACGTGGGGGAAAAAGAGTAAATTGTGAAAAGGTAGATGGGGGATAAATGAGTAAGTTAGGGAGGGGGAAAATGGGGTATAAAAGTAATAAAATATTCAGACTTTTCACTTTTATTTGGGGGATAGTGGGAAAAAATAGGGATTTAAATAGCCAGCTTCTATCAAATATTGGGCTGGGTGTGATGAGCAGCCCAATCTGCTTTACACTTCTGAGTTTTATTTTTAGTTCTTATATGGACTATCCAAAATAATAAAAGCATTTATAACTTGGGAGTTCTAAGCGGCACATAAAAGAGAATTTATTAGATGCTTCGGAGTACCACATGAGATTTATTCTCAAATTATACGAGTCTTCAATCTTTCATGTGCCAGTGCATGCTAGGAGATTCTTGCTAGTACTCAATAAATTGTTTGAGTAATGCTATTGTGACGTGAATATTTACACGTTAAAAATTTACTTCATCGTTCTTACAGCCCACTTATTAATGCTAATACTTATCAATGGTGTGAATGGATAAAGTGAACCTTTGACAGTATTGAATCTTTACGTCCTTAAAATATTTTTCAAATTATTTATGGACTTGTCAATCTTGATGGGGACATAGGGCTCATAACGTGGTACCATGTTAAATGTATTTTCTACTTATATGCTACGTTTGGAGACTTATGTAGCATGTTCATGTGGGCCCTTGTGCCAGAAGGGTCACGAAAACATTTTCGTTTTCTATTCTGACGTTGTGGTTCATTCGGCTCTACAATATGTTTTGATTTTGGCGCCTCTCCGTTTTCTTGCACGAAGCAGCTGAAGATTGAGAAGCCTGGCCGAGTCCCAATCTTCGGCCCATGAGGGTTGGCTGGAGTGGCCCGTTGTCCTTCCGTATCCGTGTCCGTGGGTCGCATCCAACTTCTGTGATTTGTGCAAAATCATCACTTGCCCCTGGCGTTAAATATGCCCGCTGTTTGATCGAACGCCACTTGTTTGATGGAATTCCTGCTAAAGATCCCACCGTACTCACTCCATTTCTCGCGACAGATGCTGCTTCTTATGCTTTTGCTGTCTCTGGGTTTGCTAAGAATGGTCATGTGAGAGAAGCTCTGCAGCTTTTTCGTCATGCAACTGCGCTTGGTCTTAGACCCTCGAAGTTCACTCTTTGTACCGTTCTCAATTGTTGTTCTAGAGATGCTAATCTTCAACTGGGCTGGCAGATTCATGCCCGAATGATTCGAGATGGGCGCATTGGGAACATGTTCTTGGCCAGTGCACTTTTGGATTTGTATGCGAAATGCGGGGCAGTAGTTGATGCAAGAAGAGTCTTTGACGACATGGAAGAACATGATAAAGTTTCCTGGACGTCAGTCATATCTGGGCTATCTCAGAATGGGCGGGGCAAAGAAGCATTGATTCTTTTCAAGAGGATGCTGGAGAATGACACTACACCCAATTGTGTGACTCTGGTTAGTGTTATAAGTGGTTGCACATGGCAAGGCTTGTCTTTAGACCACGGTAAGATTCTCCACACTCATGTTATAAAGAGGGGATTAGATCTTAATAGTTATGTTATAAGCTCTCTTATTGATTTTTATGCCAAATGTGGTGATACTGAACTAGCTATAGCGCTATTTAGTACAGTTGCAAAGAAGGATGCTGTTGTTTATAATTCCATGATTGCTGGATTTTCTCAGAACTTTAAAAGTGAAGAGGCTGTAGAACTTTTCAACGAAATGTGGACAAACAAAATTAATCCCACCAGCTATACATTTGCTTCCTTATTTAATGCTTGTGGATGTCTAGCTGCACTTCATCTGGGAAAGCAGGTTCATGGGTTGGTAACTAAGATAGTTTCCAATCAAAATGTGCATGTGTCATGTGCATTAATTGACATGTACTCTAAGTGTGGTCGTGTTGATGAAGCTCAATGTGTTTTTGACCATGTTGGTGAAAAAAATTATATTCTATGGACATCAATGATCATGGGTTATGCTCAACATGGAAGGGGGGAAGATGGAGTAAAGCTGTTTGAGGAGTTTCTAGAAAAGGGTGTCAAACCAGACAATATTTGTTTTACTGCTGTTTTAACTGCATGTAATCACTCAGGGCTTGTGGACAAAGGAGCCCACTATTTGAGCCTAATGGAGAATAAATATGGCTTATTTCCTGAATTAGATCAATATGCTTGTTTGATTGATCTTTATGGTCGGACAGGACACTTGCAAAATGCAAAAAGATTGATAGAGGAGATGCCCTTTGAGGCAAATGCAGTAATTTGGAGCTCATTCTTGGCTTCCTGCAAAGAGTATGGGGATGTAGAGCTTGGGAAGGAAGCAGCAGAACATCTCTTCAAGCTAGAGCCTGGTAATTCTGCGTCATACTTGACACTTGCCAGTACATATAACAAAGCTGGTCTTTGTGGCGAAGCAGCTGAAATGAGGAAATTGATGAAAAGGAAGGATTTAACGAAGAAGAGAGCTGGTTGGAGTAAGATTGAATTTGTGTAAGGTCAATATTTTTTTGTTTTTGATCATTAAGCTAGGGTTTGACCCCAAATTCATTAAACATCAAAAGGGAATAGAGTACATGAGACTAGAAAAAAAAAAGAAGAAGAAAATCTTACAAAAGTCATGTACTTCTTTGATGAGGAAAGATAACTACAGCCTTAGAATAAGAATTGGAGGCTATCACAGATCTCTTAACTTCATACTCAATATGCCTAAGTTATTGAGTTTAATAGGTGAGAGTATCATTGAAAATTGTATTATATCTCTCTTGCCAAACAAAGAAGATGAAGGTGCAAAAAATGGTGCTCAGAAGACGACCTACGACCTCATTATGGATACTGAAATTAATAAGATTCTCTTGACAATCTTCAGGACTACAACTTGAGATGGTGAGATGATTTAAGGCCAACAGAGCCGTGAGAATCCATTTGGAATAACCACACCGAAAGAAGATATTGCGGGCTGATCTAGCTTTAGACTTACAAAGCACACGACATTTTGAAGAGAATTCTTTAGCTTGGAGCCTATCTAAAAGTGTTGAGACCCCCTCGAAACATGACGAGAGCAATGAAGGTCATTAATTTTTTTATTGCATTAACTTTCGGAGGGCAGCTAGAAGGGACTTTGGTCTAGAGAAGTATTAGGTAACTCCACTTTGTTAAGTGAGGTGAAATGTTGAGACCCCCTCAACGAATTTAATCAATTCAAGATACATTAGAAATCTCGGGCAACATGATCCAAGCAATGAAAGTCATTAATTTTTTAGGGGAGCTAGAAGGGACTTTGGTCTAGAGAAGAATTGGGTAACTCCACATTGTTAAGTGAGGTGAAATATGGTTGTCTGTTGAAACTTTTATCTTGCCTAGGGCATTTTTGACCTTCTGGAAGCATTTTTATGATATGACTAAAATTTGGCCCAAGATTAGGCTTCAAAAATACATTGATGCTTTCAATTGATTCTAAGCTAGCAAGATAGAGGGCAAGAGCATCTTTTTAAATTGCAACTTTTGACTATTTTTAAACATGGTCCAGAATTGATCTTCTTGTGAAGTTCTATAGAGCCTGGCTTTTTCCATAGGGAAGATTCTGCTCATAAATACGTGGTGATGAATTGAAAGACCTAATAATCTAATTTTGTACTTTAATAGTTGTTCTGCTTGTGATTCTTATCTTTGGAGGACACTATATCCCAAGTCTGAAGAAATATTAATCTATGCGATTGCAGCCACAGAGAACGATAGATGGTCTTAATTGAATAAAGTAGGTGGAAATGTCCTATTCAGGTACAAGTTTATTCTTCGCTCTCTCAATAAAAATTTCTTGTTATATGGTCAATTAAGATTGAAACTTCGAGGAATTTTGATCTATAGAAATTGAATTTTGAAAATAGGATTGTTAGGAAGCTTGATATGTATTAGGGTGGTGCAACATGAAAATTTAAAAAGAAGATTGAAAGAACAAATTTGTTTGAGCTTGGCTCATAACCAATCCAAGCTGAGCTCAAGCCTATTTTGTCTGTTTCGTCATTTTTATGATAAAACTACAAGCCAAGACGGGCTTCATTTGCCTTGAGTTAAAGCTTCGGTTTTTCTCAATCATGAGCTTGGCTTAGTATCATATATGCATTTTTTTTATAAATGACGATATTATAATTTCTACTACGAATGAATGTGTAGCCTTTGTGTTAAGTGGAAATGTTTTTATGTTAGTTTCAATGTGATGTAAACCCTAAGGTTTACAAGGGGTTACTGTGGAGAAAGTTGGATGAAGAGGGAAAGCGGAGCCTCTGGTTGGTTTACTGTGGAGAAAGTTGGATGAAGAGGGAAAGCGGAGCCTCTGGTTGGTTCAGATTGAGGGAGGAGGGGGGTTTAAGGAATCAAATCATCATTAACCAGAAAAGAGAGGCTACTCCTCTTACATAGGGCACCAGCTTATAAAGGCCTGGGCCTTATTACACACTTTAGGAGCCCGCCAACTTATAGAAAAGGCTTTACGGGCCAGTCTAACAACTTGAAAATAAACCTACTTAGGAAAGGACCTAATTAAGTGGCATTTTATAATAATCCACCAGGTTCCACTGTTGGCTTGACCTCAAGGCTCAAAATTAGGGAATCAAGTATAAAATTCCCCTTTAGAAAGCCAGGTAGCATCTTTTAAAGAATAACATTGCCAAACAACCGAGATTTCTCAAATGAGTCAACTAGTGCAGCCGGTGCCAATAATAGTAGATGGAACCAAGGGCGAAGTTGTAGGAAGGAGTGGTGGAGGACTTTGAGTGACATGAGAGGGATCGCCTACAAAATGCAGAAGCTGAGAAACATGAAATACTACATAAACCTAAGGACCCTCTGGTAGCTGGAGATGATAGGCAATAGTATTCATGCACTACAAAATGGAGTAGGGCCAACAAAACTGGTAAGCAAGCTTGGTACTTATAGGCTGATATAAGGAAGATTGTCGGTGAGGAGAGAAACTCACAAAGACAAGATCCCCCACCTAAAATTCTCTATTAGTATGGTTGCCATTATAAATCTGCTTCATAGGATTCTGAGCATTAGACTTAAGAGGGTGTCCCAATCTTGGAGGAGATGACCAATTTCACCAACAACAAGCCCGGTGAGGGACATAAGCCATAATGGTTGGAAGAACCCATCCATAAACAACTTGGAATAAAGTATAATTAGCATAGGTATGATAAGCAGTATTATACAAATATTCAGCCCATAACAAGAATTAGAACCATTTACACAGATTGTTCCCAACAAAGCAATGAAGATACTGCTCCAGACACTGATTAACCACTTTAGTTTGTTTGTTCGTTTGAGGATGATAAGTACTCATCTTTGATTGAGTACCTTAAAGAGCAAAGAACTCTTGCTAGAAATGAGAAATGAAAATCTAGTCCATGTCTAAAACAATAGTGCAAGGCATGCCATGTCATTTGGCCACATCCCAAATATAAAGCTTAGCCACTTGCTTTGCTATATAAGGATGGGCAAGAGGGCTGAAATGGATTTGAAAAATGTATCCACCACTACCATGTTAATTGATTTCCCTTGAACAAAGGCAAGTCTTCAATAAAATCCATAGAGACTTCCTTCCATATTTGCTTAGGAATGGATAAGGGTTGCAAGAGGCCAATCGGGGCAGTAGTAGAAGCTTTGGCATGCTAAAATGCTTTAAAGGTGGAGACATAATCATGAACATTCCAACGAAGGCCATGCCATAAGAAACTTTGACTCATCCTTTTGTAAGTATGAAAGGATCCTTGGCCCACAAAGGGAGAGTTTAATGAGAGATAAGAGTGTGCAAATGAGAAATATAAGGGACCCATAGTCAGTCCTTCGAGAAAAGAAAATCACCCTACAAAACAAAAGAAGGTAAGTACAATGGGTCAGCCTGCAGTTGGCTAATAATCTCTTGGGCATCGGATTTTTGGCTATAGGTCTGCAAGTGGTTATGCAAAAAAAAGGGAAAGAAGGGCCAAACATTCGCAATGCCTAACCGATCGCAAACTAGGGTGAGAGAGCATCGACAACTACATTTTTGGAGCCTTCTTATACACTAGCTCATAATCATACCCCACTAATTTAGAGATCTAATGCTATGGGCAAGGGTAAATATATGTTGTTCTAGGAAGTACTTTAGTGGCTTGTGAACTTCATCACTGCTTGCACAATAAGAAGCATCTCCCTCTTATAGGCTGATATAAATAAAGAGTAGTTGGTCAGAGCTCTACTGAAGAATGCTAGTGGTAGTTATACTATAGTAAAACCACTCCCAATCTTGTCTTTGAAGCATCAGTACCCACAATAAATAGCTGAGTGAAATTAAGGCTAAGATAGGGGTAGAAGACATGGCCAATCTAAGAGTCTCTAAAACTTTTTGAGCACCAGGCGACCACTAAAATGATCATTTTTTAGGCAATACAGTCAAGCGACCCACACTCATCCCATAATGTGATACAAAGTAATGATAGTAACCTATCAAGCCCAAGAATCCTTGCAAGGCTTTGGGTGAGGTGGGAATAGGCTACTCCAACATGGCTGCCACCTTTGCTAGATCGGTAAATACACCACCTTTTGTTATAATACTCCCTCCGTCCTATATTAATAGCTACATTACTAATTTTGATCGCTTTTATTAAGTTGGTAATCCCATGCGTCTAATGGTAGTAAAATCATAAATTTGGCTCCACATTTTCAAAATACCCAGTGCTCATGCCTGGAACTCGATCCTCCTCCGACCACCTCGAACGGTTCTTCTGAAAAAGCAACTATGTGATCAAATAGAGAATGCAGGGGTGCCATGCGTTTCTTTGACTTCTCATGATTGATCAACTGCTTCTCCGACTTGAACTTCTTACTATAGACAACACAATGGAATTCCTCCTTGGCGTTGTTCTTCTTCCTCAAATTCATCCTCTGCTGCCTCCTTCGCCTGCGGCCACTCCTACTCCTTGTACGCCCTTGCCCGCTCCGCCCTGGCCTCCGCCTCCTTCCGCTCCTTTTCCTTGGCCTGCCACTCCTCCTCTGCCCGCCGCTTCGCCCCCATCTCGATCACTCCTCGACGTCCCCGCGATGGAGTCGTACTCGTCAACCCACGTGAAATCTAGCACCATGCAGAAACCCATCCAGTAGGCATAGAACGCTGCCGCCTATGCATAGATCTCCTGGAACTTGGCGATGGCGGACTCGGCATGGACGCCAGAGGCGGCGAGCTTGTCAGGGTTTCGATGCTGTAGGAGGCCATGCCCAAGAGGAAGATGCACAGTGGAGCGGGTGGAGTGGTGACCGGCGTTGGGGAAGAGGGCAGCAGCCGCTCTCCGCATGGTTGGTGCTTGGACAAAGAGGATGAAATGAGTCGTCCTGGATCGGTCCTCGAGGGGGTGGCTATATCGGTAGAAGTTGGGGCTCGTTGTGAAGTAGCGGAGATGGCTCGAGAGAAATTTGCGTAAGAAGCACGAAAGAATTAATGTAACGGTTTAAATTAGCCTAATGGAGCAATTAATAACGAACATAATTTTTTTTTCTATTGGAGCTATTAAAATAGGACGGAGGGAGTATGACCCAAATACTTAATTGAGTGTCGCCAAACACATACTTGGATCTCTTTGGAAAATATGAATGGTGTTCCAATATCAGTTGGGTGCATCCAAATTTGGTGTGCACCCATTGTTGGGAGTATTTGAAGTCCATTAGCATTTGTCAGAAATTCCATGTAATGTCCCCAAACTCTTGTAACCGCTGGACTCCTAAAGTGATGTCAGCATCTAAGTAAATAGAGATCCATAACGAACATATGCCCTTGGATATGCAGTTTAGTTTGTGCGCATACACCCTTGCTACGAAGGTATTTGTCATCTCCTATGAGAACATCATAAGGGGATGGCTTGGAAATAAGGCAACCATGGCACTGAACGATACTGTCATTAATAAAGTTATGTGTGATATCACTATCAATAAGAATGAGGACCTTCCGGTGCTTAAGAGAGTCCCAAATTCTCATGGTTTGAGGTTTGTATATACTAAAAAAGGCATGCAATGTACTTTCAGGTAATACCTCAACCTTGCCATGAGGTAGCTCAGAAGAAGCCCATTTAGCTGATTTATCTCAAGACTCCTCCAAAATTTATGCAATGGGAGGAGTTTTACAATGGTGGCATAGAATGTACAACTTGTCACAATTAAAGTGCAAACCCTTTGAGCATTGATCCTCCATATGTACTTGAGATAGGCGGTAGAAGGGGATCAGAATGCCAGGAATGACCCGTGTGGTCTACCAACCATAGAAAAGTGCACTGATGTATCCTCCCCATGGTCAAGAAGGGGTCATAAAAAGTGGCCATGGAGTTTTGCGCTATTTGCTCTATTTCTTCTCTTAAATTTGCACACGTCGGATGATATCATATATGGTAGTTGACTTTCCCCTCTCTAACATAGAGGGGAAGGAGGGGGCGCCTACCGCGGGGGGTGGGAGAGGGAGACCGGGGAATGGGGGGGGAGATGGGAGAGGGGGGCGGCTGTGGGTGGGGAGGGGGTCGGGGTGGGAGAGGGGCGTTGGCCGCCCCTCTCTCACTCCTCTCCTCTCATCTCTCTCTACCCTCTCTCTTCTCTCCTCCCTCCTCATCCTCTCTCTCTCCTCTCTTCTCTTCTCTCCTCCCTCATCTTCTCTCTCTACCCTATCTCTCTCCTCTGTCTCTGTCTCTGTCTCTCCTCTCTCTTCCCTCTCTACCTCTCTCTCATCTCCTCTATCTCCCTTTCTCTCCTCTCCTCTGTCTCTCTCTCTCCTCCCTCTCTCTCATCTCCTCTATCTCTCTTTCTCTCCTATCCTATGGCTCTCTCCCCTCTCACCCTCTCTCTCTCTAAGCGTCACTAATAATATTTATTTTATTTATTTATTATTATTTTTTAAATATAATAATTTATAAAAAAATCTTAAAAAATTAAAATTTAATTAATCTCCCCTCTCTTTCTATGCTTTGTCTCTCTCTCTCCCTCTCTCCTCTCCCTCCTCCCCTCTCTCCTCCCTCTCTCCCTCCTCCCCTCTCTCCCTCCTCCCCTCTCTCCTCTCTCTCTCTCTCCTCCCCTCTCTCCTCTCTCTCTCCCTCCTCCCCGCTCTCCTCTCTCTCTCCTCCCTCTCTCCCTCTCCTCTCTCTCCCTCCATCCCTCTCTCTCCTCCCTCTGTACACACTATCTCTCCTCTAATTTTTATTTTTTATGAATTTTTATTTTTATAAATTTATTTTAAAAATAAAAAAGAAATAAATTAAATATTATTAATGACGTATAGTAATGTGTCGCTAATATACAATGTATTAGTGACATATAACTATATGCATCGCGAATACCTGGTCTATTAGTGACGTATAATCGTAGGCGTTGCTAATAATATTTTTTTTTAATTTTATTTTAAAAATATAATAACTTATAAAAAATCTTAAAAAATTAAAATTTAATTAATCTCCCTCTCATTTCTCATAACACACATACACTGTCTCTCCTCCCTCCCTTTCCCTCTCTGTCTCCCTCTCCTCCCTCTCTCTCTTCCTCTCTCCCCTCCCACTCTCTCTACTCTCTCTTTCCCCTCTCTGTTTCTCCTCCCTCTGTCTCCCTCCCTCTCTCCTCTCTGTTCCTCTGTCCCTCAATCTCTCTCTCCTCTCTCTCCCTATCTTGTCTCTCCCTCTTCCTTTCTCTCCTCCCTCTCTACACACTATCTCTCCTATAATTTTAATTTTTATAATTATTTATTTTTATAAATTTATTTTAAAAATAAAAAAGAAATAAATTAAATATTATTAGTGACGCATAACTATATGCGTCGCAAATACTTGGTCTATTAGCGATGCATAATCATATGCATTGCTAATAATATTTATTTTATATTATTTTTAAAATATAATAATTTATTAAAAAAATTAAAATTTAATTCATCTCCCTCTCCTTTCTCATAACACACTCTTTCTCCTCCTTCTCCCTCTCCCTCTCCCTCTCCCTCTCTTCTCCCTCTCTCTTCCCTCCCTCTCTCCTCTCTTTCTCTCTCTCCTCTTTCTCTCTCATCCCTCTTTCTCCTCACCCACTCTCTTCTCTCTCCTCACTCTCGCTATCTACCCTCTCTCCCCCATTGTCTCTTCTCACACCCCACCCTCTCTGTCCTCATACTCTCTCTACCCTCTCTCCTCTCTTCTCTCTTTCGCTCCTCTCACTTACTCTCTTCACCCTCTCTCCTTTATTATAAATTATATTTTAAAATTAATAAAAAAATTTAAGAAATAAAATATATTATATATAATTAATAGTGAAAGTTTAATCTATTATTGACGCTACATTTTATTAAAAATTTAATATTTACTTATTATATATACAAATAGTAAATATTAAATAAAATATATTATATTTAATAATTTTATTTTATTTTTTTAATATTTATTTATTAAATAAAATTAATTAATAAAACTCATACAAGCATCGCTACTATCAATGTTATTAAGCAAGCGCCGCTAATGGTTTTAAAATATTAATTATATATATTAAATTTATTACTATTAATGACACTTAATAAATGCGTTGCTAATAGCATAACTATTAGCGACACTTTATCATAAGTGTTGATATTAGTAAAACTATTAGCGACACTTTTTATAAAGCGTCGCTAATAGTAATAATTTTTTTTGAGGAAACGAATATCTATTAACGATGCTTGTTAAATGTGTCGCTAATAGACGCATACTAGTGACATTTCTATTAAGCGTTGCTAATAATTGTAGTAATAGTGGCGCTTTGAAATAAGTGTTGGTTTGAAATAAGCGTCACTAATATATAACTACTAGTGACGCATAATGATACATTTTGTTGTAGTGTGTTCGTTGCTTCATTACGCTCATTATTTCGAGCTCTACTCATATACCAGGATTCTATCCCTTGAAACCCCTTAACATTTAACTAAAATTTATGTAATTACCCTTAACCTTCCGGTTTAAGTATAATCGAAACAACAGGTGTGACATTCTTCCATCCTTAAGGGTCTGTTTAGATTGGTGGAAATGGGGAGAAAGGGAAAGAGAAAGAGAAAATGAATCCAACTGAAAGAGAAACTAGGAGATTCCTAAATATTTTTTACTGTTTGGTTACACAAATGATGTTAGAGAAATTGACAGTGACAATGGTGGTAGTGGTGGTGGTGGTGGTAGCAGTGACGGTGGTAGTGATTGTGGTGGTGGATGTTGTAGTGGTGGCGGTGGTGGTGGTGGTGGCGGCGGCGGTGGTGGTGGAGGTGGTAGCGGCAGCGGTGGTGGCTGTGAGGTGGTGGTGGCAGCACGATGGTGGTGTTGGCGGCGGTAGTGGTGGTGGTGGCAGCAGCGGTGATGGTGGCGGTGGCAGAGGTGGTGGCGGTGACATTGGTGGTGTTGGCGGTGGCAGAAAGGGTGGTGGCGATGGTGGTGGTAATGGTGGTGGTGGTGATGACAATGGTGGTGGTGGTAGCGGTGGCAGAGGTGGTAGTGGCGGCGGTGACGATAGCAACAGTTGTGGTGACAGTAGTTGTGGCGGCGGAGGTGATAGTAGTGGTGGTGGTGGTAGTAGCAGTAAGATATAAGTGTTTAGTACAATGATTTTCTCCCAAAATCCATGGGTTGATGGGTGGAAAATTTTTGGGCCAAATTGTCATCTATTTTCTCTCACTTTTCACTTTAGTTTCTCCTTCCCTATTGCACCAAATAGTGAAAACTGAGAAATTTTAAAAAGATTCATTTCCTTTCCCTTGTTTTTCACCAATCCAAATAGACTCTAAATGAATTGAATCCTCATAGTTCTCCCAAAAATACTTTTCAAAACACAACAAAATCAGAAAAAAAATCTTACCTTCAGTTAGATAGCAATTACAATTATGAATCCAGCTGATTTATAATTAGACACAATATTTAGAAACACAATCCAATAAGTGATAATCGGATAACATTATCCGATACCTACTCGGATAAAATACATAATCTGATAGTCTAAACTCAGATATCACAAAACAAAATACGATAAATTAAAATCAGATTAAACACTCATAAACAGAATTCAATAAAAATTTTGGATTTCAAATTCATAAACAGGATCTGATAATTTAAGATCAGATAGAACATTCATAAACATAATCTGATAGTTTATATTTAAATAAAACACTTATAACACAATTTTGATTATGGCTTTTACAGTAGATACGTCATCATTCAGAGTCAAAACACAATATAGAAAAGCAAGGTTAATGAAATCTATAGACACAATTTCAAAACCCTTCAGAAACATAATCTGATAATTAATAATTAGATAAAACACTTTAAACAAAATTTGATTATTAATTTAAATTTAGATAAATTTTATCATACAAAATTCGATTATAGAATTTTAAAATCGGATAAATCGATTTGGCAAAAGAGTCGATTAAATCAAAGCAAATCAAATCAGAGCAGAGCTGATAGATCAATCCAGAAACATATATGAAGATTTGCAGAAGTAAATCATCCGATAGATCACACAATCAAAATATGATAATTTAAGATCAAATAATAGAATCTGATTATTATTTTAAAGTAAGACAAATTTTTAGAATCAGAACAGAATAGACAGATCAGAACCGTGATACCAAACAACGTTCCCCTCGACACTCAAGGGGTAGCCAGAGGCTCAAAAAGATAGGAGCTTCATGATGCTCCACACCTATATATATGTGTTAGAACCAATTATTTTCTCGATGTGTATCCAAACAGAGAGTGCACTGATAATCCCAGGTTTTACCCCGAAGCTACCCAGAAAGTGCACATATTTGAAACATAATGCAGTGCATGTAAATTATTTCACAAATATGATATTTTTCCAAAAAATATGGCTAATAAGCATAAATTTAGAAGTTAAAACCCCCTACACCATACATTAAATTTAAATTTAAAATAATGCTAAGTAAAAATATATGAAAATGATTGTAATCTTTTTCAGAAAATTGTTTGTTAGAAAAAACATTCTTCAGAAACAATTTGATGCAGAAACATATGCACAAATTGTCTATTCATCCGAGTGACGAGAAAACCAGAGCTGTGATACCAAACAAAATTTCTCCCTACACTCATTGGGTAGCAAGAGGCTTAGAAAGATGAAGTTTTCCCATGATGCTCCACACCTATATGTGCACGCCATAACCAATTATTTTTCTTGGTAGGTATCTAGAGAGTGTAAGCACTCGTGTATCATTGTACGCATTAGATCAAAATTTTTTATCAAAAGATGTCACTCATAATCTTTTCACAGAATCATTCAGAAATTAAAACATCGGACAAAAAATATATCAAAAATCAATCATACTCTTTTCACATAGGCATTTGATCGAAAATTAAAGCGTCTGACAGAAAATAGACTTTTCACATTTAAATCAGAAAGTATATTACCGATTCACATCAAAACAAACATTTCAAACCAAACCAAACTTGAAATCAAAATTTGTCTCAATACACTAGCAGAATCAACATTAGAGCTATCCACTAACTCCCATTTCCCATAACACGGGCGTTTGATGGTTTCTCTATAGTAATTCTACTAGCTATTGATACAACTTTACAACTTCAAATCATATTTTCAAAACATAGAGGATTTGAACTCAATGTTAAATCCACCAGCAGACTCAACCCTAGAGCGGTCCACTAATACTACGCATCCCATACCACGATTATTTAGTGGTTATCCTTAGGGAATGCCACTGTCTTTTAAAACAATTAAGTTTAATTTAACACACCAGTAGAACTAGCCTGAGAGTGATCCACTTATACTATGTGCCCCATACCACAAGCATTTAGTGGTTCCTCCTAGGTAGTTCAACTATTTTTCTAAATTTATTTTTAAATACAGACATTTCAAAAGTAAATCTTGTGTTAAGATATCAACAGAATTTACCGTAGAGCTATCCACCAATACCTCACTTCCCATACCGTGGTATGTAGTGGTTGCTCCTTAGAAACTCTACCACTTTTCTAAATATATTCAGTTTATAATCAAATGAATTTTTTTGAAATAAATGATTTGAAATGTAATTTTATTTTCAACATACTAGCAGAACAAACCCTATTTCTATAGTGGTTTTACTGTCTTTCAAAACATATTCATTTCTTAATTAAATATATTTTCTAAAATAAAAATTTTGAAATCGAATTTTATTTTAATACCCCGGTAGAATTAATTATAGTCTTCCACTAACGCTTTGTGTCCCATACCATAGGCATTTGGTGGTTACTCCTTTGTAATTCTACTATCGTAAATTTGATAGACTATTTAAAATTGAACTCACTAAAATACAATTATGTAACAGATTTAGAACAGATATTTCCAATTGAATCAGAATCGGAATTCATAAAATTAGAGTTCATATTAGATCAGACACCACACATATAAAATAGAATTGCAAATCATTCATGAATTACAAATTGGAATTCACAAAATCGGAGTCCATCGGAAATCCGATGTAACACATGCAAAATAGAATTTCAAATCAAATTTGATACAACTAATTCAGAACAGAATTGTCGAATCACTTTCGATTAAAAATTAGAATTTGTAACATTATAGCTCGTATTAAATATGATGTCATACATACCAAGAAAGTTCAAAATTGGAATTTGTATTAAATCCATGAGCACAGTTGAAACAAAATTTCAAATTGATTCCTATAAAAAATCAGAATTCATATCAAACCGAGATTCTGAACAGTAATTTTAAATAATAACCATTTTAAAAGTGAAATTCATGAAATCAGAGATTATATCAATCTGATACAATACAAGTAGGACAAAAATTCTATATTACTTCTAATTAAAGAAATTAGAATTCATAAATTTCAAAGTTAAGAGCAATTCCGATGCCACACTAGCAAAACAAAATTACAAATCAAAACCCGATATGGCTTATTCGTAGAAAAAATTTTGAATCATTTTATATTCAAGATCGAAATTTATAAAACTAATTGTCATATCAAATCCATTGCAATACATTGAAAATAGAATGTACAAATCTTAAATTCGGTGTAGCACAACCAGAACAAGATTTGAGATTAACTTTGTTTAAAAATCAAGATTCAAATCTAATCAATATTTATTTTTAACATAGTTTCCTCTCATAGACAGAGAAATGCTCTGATACCATTTGTAACATCCGAACCCAGAAAACTAACCCAGATCCGGGTTATTCGGAAAATAAAATTAGAATTTTTGTAAATTAAATAGAAAAATTAAAATGAGACCAACCGGGAGTGGCAGACTCTGTGTGTGAGAGTCATAACATTCTTCTACGCACTACGGAGCTTTACTGCTTCGTTGTGCGTAGACCAAAACAAACCTAATTTTATAACTAATTTGGATCAAGCCAACATTGTTGTACCGTTGATTGCCTACGTACATATTGGATAACATTTATGACGTACTCCAATATGATCAGATCCAAACTTAGTTCTGCCTAACAACTATTACATGCATCAAATATCTCAAAATCATATACGTTGAAATATATATAACTTTATATCCAAATAAATCATTCGGAGTAACGAAAATTTCATAAATCATCAAAGACTAAATCAATAGAATCACACATCCCACCCTATCATAGAGCGAAGCATTACACACAACAAAGACAAATTGGATCATATCAGATCTCATCAGATTATATCAGATTTCATTGACCATAACCAATCATATTAGATTAAATCGGAGCATATTAGATCATAACAGAGCATTTGAGAGGATATCGTATCACAATAGAGTATATCAAAGTAGATCGAATCGGAGCATATCAGCTTATACCAGATCATAGTAAATCACATATCTTAATTAGTATATTAATTAACTCTAAGTAAGATGGGCATGCATATAAATCATATTAAATTGAAAGGTAAAAAATGCTTAGTCCCCTACAGTTCGGGAAGTAGTGTCGTTTAGAATTGCTCTTTTCTTCAAAGTGTCATTCCTTTCAGGTCAGGAGATGGCGGGTAGAACCTCCTCTAGCTCCAAAATATCTTTCTCATTACGTCTGAAGGTGGAAGACAAACACTCACTTTAACCCAAGACTTTTGCCTTGTTGTGGCCTGAAGGCGACAAACATAACCTCCCCTTAACTTGGGATACTTCACACTTCTCGTGCATGTAGGCAATGGACAGAACCTCCCCTACCCAGAGACACTTTCTCTTTCCGTTCTTAGCTGATTTGAGGGTGTTTATGTAATAAAAGTGTTCATTCCTTGAGAAATGCTCCGGGGCAAGAGAAGACTCTACCTCGTCACTCTCGAGACCCGAAGAGAGAGAAGTGGCCCGGAGTAAGAGGAGGCTCCATCCTCTATCATTGGGCCACAATAAGGGAAGTAGCCCTGGATAGGGGAGGCTCCATCCTCCACTGTAGGGCCACATAGTGTGAGATACATCCCCGGGTTAAGGGGAGGTTCTGTCCACTACGGGAAGTGTGAAGTATCCTGAGTTAAGGGGAGGTTCTGTCCACTACGGGAAGTGTGAAGTATCCCAAGTTAAGGGAAGGTTATGTCTATCGCCTTTAGGCCACAATGAGGGAAATGTCTAGGGTTAAAGGGAGTGTTTGTCCATCGCCTTCAGACGTAATGAGAAAGATGTTCCGAAGTTAGAGGAGGTTCTGGGCGCTATCTCTAAACTTAAAAGGGAGAACACTTTGAGGAACTAAGCAATTCTGAATGTTGCTACTTTCGGACCTTTTGATTTACTTTGATTTACATGCATGCACATCTTACTTAGTGTTATTAAGATACATGATTTACTATGATCTGATATATGCTGATATGTTCTAATTCAATTTGCTTTGATATACTCTGTTGTGATCTGACATGCTTTAAAATGCTCTGTTGTGATTCAATATGCTCTTATCTAATCTGATATGATTGGTTATGAAATCTAATATGGTTTGATGGGATTTAATATGATCCAATCTGCTTTGTTGTGTATTCTGCTTCACTTTGTGATAGAGTAGCACGTGTGATTCTACTAGTGTTTTGTTCACTTCTGTGATAGGTGTAATTCTACTGATTTATTGGCTTCTGTTCGACTCAGATGAGTTATTAGATTTTTGTCTAAGTTTGGATGATTTATTCGGACATAAGGATATATGTATTTTAACGTATATAATTTTGTGATGCTTGATGAATGTAATAGCCATCAGGTAGAACTACGTTCGAATGCGATCGTATTTGAATAATATTTTAGATGTTATTCAATATGTACGTAGGCAACCAAAAGTACAACAGCGTTAGCCCAATCCAAATTAATTATAAAATTAGATTTATTCTAGCCTATGCACATTATAGATGATTGCTCAAAATATTGTTATGTTTACTTGCTTAGAAGCAAGGATGAGGTCTTAAACAAATTCGTGCATTACAAATTGAGGTTAAAAATCAACTTGGCAAAAAGATAAAGATTCTAAGAAGCGATAGTGGTGGGAAATATGAATCACCTTTTGGTGAATTTTGTTCATAACATGATATTATTCATTAAACTACACCCTATTTACCTTAGCAAAACGGAGTTACAGAAATAAAAAAAAAAGAACTTTGAAAGAGATGATGAATGTCATGTTAATAAGTTTCAAGTTACCATAGAACTTGTGGGGGGAAGTTGTGCTTTCAGTAGATTATATTCTCAACAAATTACCCCATGAGAAAGCAAATAAAACACCCCATGCATTATAGAAAGGTAAAAAAATAATCCTAAAATTCTTAAAGGTGTGGGGGTGTTTGGCCAAGGTGGCAGTCTCTTTTCCCAAAAGAACAAATATATAACCTATAACCATTAATTGTGTATTAATTGGTTATGCAAATAACAATAGTGCATATCCATTTCTTGTTTATAAATTGGGGATTCCTAATGTAAATGCCAATACTATGATTGAATCCATGAAGGAAAAAATGATAGTAGTCAAGACCATGAAGGATAAGATAATGAACCTAGACGCCATAAACACACTCGAATATCACAATCCTTTGGTCTAGATTTTCTATCATATCTGTTAAAAAATGAGCATCAAACCTATATGGAAGCAATCCTCTCCAGAAGCACCTATTTAGAAAGAGGTTGTCAATAATAAAATTGAATTTATAATGCAAAATCATACTTGAGAGTTAGTGGATCTTCCACCAAGTTATAAACCCCTAAGATATAAGTGAATATTTAAGAGAAAGATGAAAGCTTATGGATCAATTGAAAATACAAAGAACGGCTTATGCCAAAGGATACAAGCAAAAGGCAAGTGAGGACTACTTTGATACTTATTCACCTGTCGCAAGAAAAACATCCATTCACATGTTCATTGTTATTGTAACATTGTATCAACTAGAGATACATAAAATAGATGTTAAGACAACATTCTTGAATGGTGATTTAGAATAAGAAATCTATATGGAACAACATGATGGGTTTAAAGTTCCTGGTCAAGAGCACAAAGTGTGTAAGCTTGTTAAATCCCTATACTGTCTAAAACAAGTACTTAAGCAGTGACATGAAAAATTTGACAAAATGATGATATCAAATGGATGCAAAATAATGAATGTGACAAGTGTGTTTATGTTAAAGAAAGATCAAATGACTATGTCATTGTGTATCTATGTATGAATAATATGCTTATTATAGCTAGCAATGATGATGTTACTAAATCTATTAAGAAGATGTTGAACACCCAATTTAACATGAAAAACCTAGGTGTTGCAGATGTAATACTGAAGATGAAACTCACTACAACATATGATGAATACACTATATCTATCTCAATCTCATTGCATTGAGAAAATACACGAGAAGTATAACAACATTGATCGCCAATCTGCAAGAACACATGTAAATGTCAATTTCCATCTAACTAAAAACAAAGGTGAAGACGTATCTCAATTAGAATATTCTCAAATAGTCTCAATTACATTTAAATTGTATGACATTAAACATAACATATTATGTGAGTAAACTAGATAGATACACAAGTAACTGAGGGGGAGACCACTAGAAGGCATTTGTAATACCTTGTTCTATGATAACATATAACATGAGGGACTAGGGATAATTTTTAAATTTTGGAGGGAGGTTATTTGAAATGGTGCTGTGAAACTCCATTGTGTTCATTAGAACTTGAAGAAACGAACGTAACAAGCTAATGAATGTGAGAAATGGAGATTGACGGGAAAGCTATGACCTCAAAAAATATGTCATATAGGTTGGCCTTACTTAAAAAGTACAAAATAACCTACCTAAGTGGGTCTTATTTAATATGACTTATCAATACGAGCCCAACGGTACAAAAAATACATCAATCTAAGTTCAGTAGAGCAAATTATGACCTTGGGAAGTTTGCAAGACAAATGGGTTATGTGGGGGCCACAATTTGACACGTGGTGGCCAATGTCTGGCTGAGCCAAACAGTATGTCAAGGGCCATGCAAAGCTGCCCAGCAAGTTGCTAAACCAAACAATGGCTGAGCTGCATGGTGGCTTGCTAAGCCACGTGGCTGAGCTGAGCGGCCTAGTTGTAACTATAAATGACGCGGGTCCAAGAGGGGCTAGACACAAGGGACTTTTAGGCCTTTTAACCATGTTTCTTCATTTTAAGCCTGATTTGGACTATTCAAAAGGTGTTTCCATATAATTTGATGGTGCTCTACTTAGTGGGTGGTTTTGTTTTCAGCGATAATTATCCAGGAGAAGGGAAAATCCCATAGAAAATGGAAATTTCAAGGGGAAAGTCCCAAGGAGAGGGGACTCCATTGCATATGCATTCCTCCACCGCATTTGGAGTTAGTTGAATCCGCCTATCGTCCGACACCCTACCTCCTACACTATAAGTAAGTTCCAATATTATTGTAGACATGAGGAGGGGGGTTAGTAAATAATGAGCTAAGGTAGACAACACAAGATAGTTCTTTCAATGTGTCTACTACCAAGCTAAAACATTAAAATTTTTACTTTCTTCCTCAGTAATGAAAGAATCAAATCAGTTTGTAAATATATAGCTAATTCATTATTATTAGAAGTATATTTTTCTTTATTTTTTTAAAGTAAAATCCAGATATTTACTTGTTTGGAGCAAAAAAGGCGTAATCAAAGAAGTTGGTTCATTTTGTTTTGACCCAAATGTTAATGTATAAAAATTGTATATAGTAGATAAAGTAATTTCTACCCTACTATCATATCTTCATTATTATCAACATAGGGACTCTTGTTTGAACGTATAACATTTATTAATATTTCTAAACCATCTAATCTAAGCCTGGGATCCATTACAACCCCTAAAAAGTAAATCAAATAAATAGGAGACCAATATTTATTGAATTTTTTCTCCATTTCCTCTATAGGAGGTATAAAATTTTCATTACTTCTATAATTTACAAATGGGCATGTTATTTTATACACATGTTCTACAATTACAAAAGAAGTAGGATAGTAAACTCCATATAATTCTGTAGTAGCATTATAAAAAATAGATAAAAAACCATCTAATATAAGCCTAGGATCCATTACAACCCCTAAAAAGTAAATCAAATGACTAGGAGACCAATATTTATTAAATTTTTTCTCCATTTTCTCAATAAGAGGTAAAAAAGCTTCATTACTTCTATAATTTACAAATGGACAAGTTAATTTATACACATGTTCTAGAATTACACAATAAATAGGATAGTAAACTACAAATAATTCTTTAGTAGAATTATCAAATATAGATAAAAAATATGTCAAACAAATAGAAATTTGAAAATTACCTTCATAAAGTCCAAGATAGGGTGAGATCTTTTTATTAGTCCAAGAAAATATCATATATTATAATCCCTCACATGATTACAACATTAAATAAGTATTATTCCTCTTATGATGAATATCTAATTGAAACTTTTTATATTTCTTTTTATGCAACTTGTACAACTCTCTAAATTCTTATATTATAGATAGGGGTGTTAACGAGCCGAGCTGAGCCGAGTATTAGGCTGTTTCGGCTCGAGCTCGAATTGCTGAAGCTCGGCTCGAAGCTCAAATAAACTCAAACTTTTCAGCTCGAGCTCAGCTCGAATTAGAAATCCAAAGCTCGGCTCGAGCTCGAGCTCGAACTTAAATAAATTTGAACTTTTCAGCTCGAGCTTGACTCAAATTAGAAATCCAAAGCTCGACTCAAGCTCGAACCTGAATAAGTGAATCATAAGCCTTGGCTCGAACTGGGCTTGAACTAAAAAAATAAAAATAATATATATATAAATATAAAATATATGAAGTATTACATATACTAATATACTTTTAGTATTAAATGTTATTAAATATATTTTAACAAGTATTACGACTACACCGTGAACATTTGATTATAGTCACTATGAAAGAAGAAAATTATGACAAATAAGTTTTAGTTACATAATTACAAGCAAGAGAGATACTAAATTGTTTCGCAAGCATGAGAGACAGCCACACTCTTTGAGGGTGGCACTGGTTGGTCTAAGCTTTGGGTTAGTATATGGTTTGGGACTTAAAACATATTATTTAAGATTTTATTTTGATATATAAATAATAAGCATAGTATATTAATTTAAAAAAAATATATTATGTCACTATGTATTATTTAAAAGAAAAAGTGAAGACATATCGGGTCATACATGCATCAGCATGCACCCAGTACATCTCTCACCATTAGATCAAAATATGACTACATTCATTGATAACAAAGTACATGGCCAAATTAAAACTCGCAAGCCATGTAAGTATAACCAATTGATGATTGTGATATTTTATATTTAGTGCATGAGCATGGGCATGTGCCAAATGTATATAAATTAAAATTTAATTCAAATATAATTTATTAAGCCAATTTTGTAATGTTTATTTTACTTTTCACGAGTCATATCATGAGCCCGATAAATATTAAATAGAGGGCTTTACAAATAATTGCCATAGATATAAAAAAATTATAAGATTGATAAATAAAAAATACACTTAATCTGCCACTTGAACTCAACACTACACATCTTCAAAATTCTACTCGTCGCTTGCAAAAAACAATTTTGTTGTTGTACAGTAAGTCACTATTTAAAGGGTTAGAGACAGGTATTTATAAGCTTTTCTCACTTCGCCACTTGTTTCACAATTAAAATACATCTTGCAATGGACTTCTTCTAATTGGCCAGTAGTCTTGATCAATTTTTGGTTTTTTGTACAACATTAGGCTCTACTAGAACCCGACTCTTCCTCTTATGCTATCATTCGGACTCCATTAAACTCACAACTCTTCCTTTTTGGACTCTAGTAAACTCACTAGTCACTAGCACTGAGATGACCCTAGCTCTAGCTTTTCTTAGTTCGTGACTAACAGTTTCTTCTTCAACTCGTCTTCATTTAGCCATGGTCACCCTAGTAAGCCAAGTCCAACTCTAGCAGTAACGTCATGAACCTATCGAATTGCAACTCTTCCTCTTTTGATCAGCTATCACATGTCAGGGTTGTAGATGTGCATAAAAAATGAAAGTGTTGAGCAAAAAATGAACCATGTATTATAGGCCATTAGATTGAGATTTGATGACAAATGGGGCATAAACCAATTAGCACCCTGAGTTATGTACACCGTCTGATCGAAATCTAACTATATATGCACGATGCCCATGCTCATATAAACACCTCTCTCTCTTTCTATATATATATATAGAGAGATAGAGAGAGAGGAGTAAACGATCAATTATAATTATATCTATATAATATATAGAGGGAGTAAAGGACATATTTTTGCGTTAGTACTTAATATGTTTGTTGGAAATAAATCTTATTTTTGGGTTAGGGATTAGGATGTTAAGTTATCTCCTCATTTTTTATTTTAAACATTAGAACTTAAAATAGTTCTTATATATTTATATTGGTAGTGGTGGACTAGTGACATGTATGTGTGTATGTGTAAATATATAAACCCTAAGCCCAATATATCCACATCTACATGTATTATTTTTAATATATAATTTAAATTTTTTATTTGAGTTTGAGCTCGAGCTCGAGCCAAGTATGAATCGAGTTCGAGTTTTTTTCGAATTGAGCCGAGTCGAGTATGGGCATGCTCGAACTCGGCTTGAGCCTATTCGAGCTCGAGTCGAGTTTGAGCCGAGCTTATTTCGAGTCAAGCTCAGACCGAGCCGAGCCGAGCCTGCACTACTTGACGAGCTGGCTCGGCTAGTTTACAGCCCTAATTATAGAAGGTGAAGAAGTGATATGCAACAAAATATCTTTAATTAATTGAATATGAGGTTTAACTACATTTATACCATCTTGAACAAATATATTAATTATGTAACATGCACACTTAATATGGAACAGAAGGGACTTTATTGAATTAACATGATCACAATGAGATTGTAAAAGTTCTACAGTGAAATTATGATTAGGAGATTATCTAAAGTTATAGACATAATTTTATCTTTAATCGAAAATTCATTTAAAACAAAAATCCATGATTTTTTAATAGTTAATGCAGTATGGGGATATTCTATCATATTGAAATGAATTATTCTAATTTGTAATTAACATTCTTCATCTATATAGTGAGTTGTAACACAAGCATATCCTAGATCTTAGTTACTAATGCAAATATCAAAAGTTAAAAAAACCTTACCTGAAATTGTAAGTAGAGTATTCAAAATTTGTACTTTGCATTCCTTGGATAGTTTGAAAATACCTTCCTTAGAGTGTTGCACAAGATTTTTTTGAAAGCCATGTTGAGAGCTTGTATCACATAGTTGTCAAAAAGTTTGTCATTAGTAAAAGAGAAGGGTTGCTCGGTGCCCACAACATACTTCTCGAGCTTCCTCCGATTTAAATCTTGATTGAAACTAAAAGTTCAAAGAGAGGTGGAGGAGGAGCTCACGACACTTAACTAGGCTTGTTTGGGGTCATTCGGACTTTGCATGGCTGAGCATGCTTTGACGTGATGGCTAAGATGCCTAGTTCCCCCACCTCCAATGCTTAAGAGTGTTTTGCAATAATTACATTCGTTTTTTTTATCTTCACTCCAAGTTGGTCTAGTGAATCCACCTTCATTATTTTCATGTGCTTCTAAACCATGGAACTTTACCGCTTTTTTTATTCCACAAATGTGTAAGGGATTGGTGGAAGTCCTTCATAATTGGCTTCATCCACGAATTCAGGAATACCTCCTTCGGGGGATTTGAAGAAGAGACATTGTAGTAGGACACGGTTTTCTAAAAAAATAAAAGAATAGCATATTAAGAGGAGAAAGAGGAGGCAAATTAAAGTTAAAATTAAAATTATTTATCATAAAATTCAAATTATGAAATAAAAATTATTTACTATATGTTTGATGCTTGAATTGATCTTGATACTTGAATAAAAATGGGAAGGATGAGGCTTGAGGGTTGAGATCTTCACTTGACTTGAGCTTGAGAGGAAATTCTTGATCTTGAGATTTGTCTTTGTGAACCTTAATATTTAAATTTAATTAGAAAATAAAAATTAGAGAGATTGAGAGCTTGACAGTATGGAGGAGAGACTTGGGGAATAGATGAAAGAGTGAAGAAAACCCCACACCTCCCTCCTATCCCTCCTATTTATAGATTTTTAAATATTAAAATTACTCATCCTACACTTGAAAATGACCTTTTTTAATTTTAAGAAGGATAATATTATCTTTTTGAGGGGGAATTGCAGTTCTATAATCAACCCCCTCAAAGCGTAAAATAAAAAAATAAGTTGTTGTGCTATATTACACTACAACAAAATGTAGTATTAGCGACGCTTAGATCAGCGTCACTAATAACAACTATTCGCGACGATTAACTAAGTGTTGCTAATACTAATCATATTAGCGATGTTTTATTATAAGTGTGCTAATAGTGCCCCTATTTGCAATGTTTTATACAACCGTCTTTAAAAGATATATATTTTAAATAAAAAAGAAAAAATATGACTATTAGCGATGCTTTTCTTAAGCGTCGCTAATAGCTTTCGCAATAGAGACGCTTATAGGAAAGCATCACTAATAATCTGGCTATTAGCGACGCTTAGAAAAGTGTCACTAATAGTTATGAATTAAAAATAATAAAAAATAAAAAATTTAAACTATTAGTGACACTTTTATATAAGGGTCGCAAATACCATTTCTAATAGTGATGTTTGTTGACATGTGTCGCTAATAGTTTTATTAATTAAATTTATTTAATAAATAAATATTAAAAAATTATAATAAATTTTCTAAATATAATATATTTTATTCAATATTTACTATTTATATATACAATAAATAAATATTAAATTTTCAATAAAAACTAGCTTTAATAATAGATTAAATTTTCACTATTTATATATAATGTATTTTATTTGTCAAAATTTATTATTAATTTTAAAATACAATTTACAATAAAAGAGAGAGTGAAGAGAGTGCATGGAGAGAGAGAGTGAGGAGAGAGAAGTGAGGAGAGAGAGGGATCGAAGAGAGAGGAGAGAGAGAGGGAAGAGAGAGATAGAGAGGGGAGGGAAGAGAGAGAGGGAGAGAGAGAGAGAGAGAGGGAGGGTGGAGAGAGATGGAGGAGAGAGAGGAGAGGGAAGAGAGAGAGGGGAGGGAAGATAGAGAGAGGAGAGGGGAGGGAAGAGAGAGAGAGAGGAATAAGATGGAGAGAGGAAGAGGAGAGGGAGAGAGAGAGAGGGGAGGGAAGAGAGGAATTTTATTTAAATTTTTAAAAAAAATTAATGTATTTGTATACTTTAAAAATAAAAAATAAAATTAAAATAAAAATTTTAAAAATAATTTAAGGAATAAAAACTTTTAAAATTTTAAATTAGAGAAGAGATAGTGTGTAGGGAGAGAGGAGAGGAAAGAGAGAAAGAGAGGAGAGAGAAGAGAGAGAGAGAGGGCATGGAAGAGAGAGAGTGAGAGGGGAGGGAAGAGAGAGAGGAATAAGATGGAGAGAGGAGAGAGAGGGAGAAGAGAGGGAAGGAGAGTAATTTTTTTATTAATTTTTTTTATTAATTATTTTTTATTTAAAAATTATTTAAAAAAATAAAAAAAATATTAGCTATGTATATATATATATATACTCGCTAATATCTTTGCATCTTAGCGATGTATACCCAAGGGTATTAGCGACATATATGTTGCTAATACCCTTAGTATTAGTGACGTATATCCAATACGTTGTTAATATATTTTTATTTATTTTTTATTTTTAAATAAAAAATAGAGAAAGGGGGGAGAAAGAGAGGAGATAGGGAGGGAGGAGAGAGAGAGGATAGGGAAGAGAGAGAGAGATAGGGAGAGGGAGGAGAGATAGAGGATAGGGAAGAGAGAGGGAGAGGGAGAGGGAGAGGGAGGAGAGAGAGAGGGAGAGGGAGGAGAGAATTAGTTGTTTGGGGCAAGCAAGCCAGGGCGCACTATCACGGGGTAGCGAAGTGGACTATCTGTGACATGTGCTGGGGCGCACACACGTATATGTATGCAGTTTCAGCAATGCATACACACCTACTAACAACACTTTCACACGTATGTGCGCCCCAACACGTGTCATAGATAGTCCGCTTCGCTACCTCGTAATAGGACCTGCCCCCATGCAGGCCTGTGGGCTTGCCATGATAGGCTAACAGGTTGGTACGACCCATTGCCACCCCTAGCTCTAGGCTTAACTTGCAAAGAAAGTACATAGTATTCCATTGACACCCCTAGCTGTAGGTTTAACTTTCAAAGGCAGTACATTGTATTCATTGAAATATAATTTTCCAGAGACCTTACTCATTACAATGCCAAGTCCAATTGACTAGACTTACTAGAAGGCAATGTCAGTGCTTACCCTGACTTTTCTTCTCTTGGATGGTTGATCTCACGTAATTAACCTTGCACTTTCTCTTTCAATTGTGGTTGGCTGTCACTTGACTCCAGTTGTGTTTCACCCCCCGAATAGTATAATTTAGATTGTTATGCGATCTGTATTTTATATGCTGACAACTAAAGAATTATATACAATATGGTTTCTCTTGTAGTATTAGGTAAAATTTGAGTTTAAATGTACTTCAAAATCAAATATTATATGCATACTTTGAGAAAATGTGCTACTCAGTGGTATTTAGAAGTAGTCCAGGTTATCGGCTCTGAACAAGTAGTCCAGGTTGTCGGCTCTAAACAATGAAAAGATAGTAATATTCAATGTACTTTGCTTTGGGAGACTTGAGTTTAAAAGATTGTTTGTTCCGATTAAAAATTTTGGGAGACTTGACTTTAAAAGATTGTTTGTTCCCATTGCTATACGGACATTGACTAAACACCACTTACTAGAAAAGTTGAAAAATACTCTCTCTGTTTTAGTTTAATAGTTACATTTGAAAAAATAGTAATGTTCAATGAATAGTAAAATTACATCTAAGAAAACGAAAAATAAGCTTACAATACTTTTTTTTAATAAAATGAAGTTATTAATATGAAACAATATTTTTTGCCAAATGAAGCTATTAATTTAAGATAGAAGGACCATGAGACCTACTAATCAAAGGTGTTAAGTGAATGATAAAGTATGTTCATAAAGTATAAACCTTTACTTCACTAAAACTTATTTCTAGCTAAATTGGATAGGTTCTCTGTACTCATGCCGTGACTATGACGACGAAGACACATTTAAAAGTCTGTTCCTTGTGTTTTTGTATCGATGCCTTGGGTGCGTGACCAAATAAGAGCATGGCTCCAGCCTCCAACTGAAGCCTTGACTCTAATCTTGGCCCAAATGGCACGAATGGATCAATCTGATGCAATTGCAAAGCACATACATAACTAAGCATAGTCTATGGCATTGGCTTATCCCCCTTATATTAATAGTTATATTTAGAAATTTGTGGTTTATATTTAATGGTGAAACCCACTTCTAAGAGAAGGAGAAATAAGTTTGATACTCTTTTTTTAAGTACTTAACCACTTATATTTAACAAAATGGAGCTATTAATATAGAACATAATTTTTTTTCAAATGCAACTATTAATTTAAGATGGAGGGTGTATTATTTATTGAATGATGGGGTCTACGTGCACTTGAATTGTTGGAATTTATTTATAAAACATTCAGTCTTTTAAATCTGGCCACAAGGATAAAATTATTGAATACTTTGGAGTTAATATCTTCATAACAAATCATGAGAACCTTTTGTCCAATAATCTACAGTTCAAAACTTATTTGGGATGAAAAATAAGATTGGGACAGGCTTCTACCTTTAGTTACGGGTGTTGCATATTCCGGGGTACAACACTCCTCGATTTAAATATATTGGCATTGAGATCCTTCAAATTTAAGACTAGAAGTCTTTTATGATCTGATATGTGGACCATTTCATCCAACCAATTGCATTTCACCTATCTTAGTCTTCATTTTTTATTTTAGATATATGCAAAGAAGCGAGAAGGATTAGTCCATTCTACAAAAAAACAAAAAAAAAAGAATAATCTGCCCGAGTTTGACACATTAACAGCTCAAGGCCAATACAATCCTACATTAATAGCCCACACACACGATGTTAAGAACGTAATATTTATTGAACGGTGGGGGCTACCTGCGCTTGAGTCGTTGTAATATTCGATCAATAAATGAGGCAAATAGAATTCCAGTAAATGGGCAACTACACTTGGGTGGGCTAAATGGAGTTCTGCTATTCTTGCAACTGCATCTTTCTGGGGGTTCTCATTTTTGCTCATGCGATTTTTTGCACTGCAGCTATTCAATGCATACCATCAGAGCGAGAAGCCCTGCTCAAGGTCAGAATCAGCCTCTTAGACGAATTGAACATTCTACAATCTTGGACTGAAGGTCCAGAGTGCTGCAAATGGAGAGGAATCACCTGCCATAATGAAAGCGGGTATGTCATTAAACTTGACCTCAGTAATCCATGTGATTTGCAGCAAGATGAATTATATGTGTACTGCTCGAGTTTTCGTGGTCACTTGGACTCGACTTTGCTGGAGCTAAAACATCTTCAATATTTGGATTTAAGTGTGAACTTCCTTGTGGGTTCAATCCCCAACTTCCTTGGTTCGTTTCATGAACTAAGGTACTTGAACCTTTCCAGTACAGGATTCACAGGAGAAATTCCGCCGCATCTTGGAAACCTCTCTAGAATTGAGATCTTGGATTTGTCAAAACCATATAATTTTCGTAGTATGCCGTTCTATGTAGATAGCCTCCATTGGGTGTCCAACTTGCACACCTTAAGGTTTCTGAACATGGAACGCGTGAACCTTTCCGCAGCTAGTCATGAATGGATGAGCGTGTTCAGTTCCCTTCCTTCCCTAAATGAGTTGCATTTGCAAGGCTGTAATCTTCAAGCTGTTTCGCGCCCACATCCCGTTTCAAATTCCTCCTCTCTTACTGTCATTGATGTCTCCTCCAATTACCTCAATGGGTCATCTCTTATTTTTTGGCTCACAAATATAAGTACCCTTTTGTCGGTTGATGCCTCTGTCAATAGGATTGAAGGGTCAATTACTTCCAAGTTCTCAGAACTACCCAACTTGGAAGAACTTAGATTGGGGGGAAACTTTATCCAGGAAAATGTTTCAAAGCTTTTCGCCAGTGGCTGGACCAAAATCAGAGTGTTAGATTTGCAGGGGAATGGGTTAATTGGAGAGTTGCCAATTTCTTTTAATAATATCACTTCCCTTGTAAAGCTTGATCTTTCAATGAACGGAAATATTACTGGTGTCATCCCTTTTGGGATCGGAGAACAATATAATTTGCTGTATTTGGATCTGTCGGGTACTAGGATTGGGGGTAACTTACCTGATTCTTTGTGTCTCCTCAGCAAATTGGAATTTCTTGTTCTTCAGAACACGCTGCTAAGAGGCACTATTCCAGGCTGTTTAGGAAAGCTATCTAACCTGCAAGAGCTTCGTCTTTATAGTAATTTTCTACATGGACGAGTAATGGAAGATCATTTGAAAAACATGTCCAAATTGAAGACACTAATCCTGTCATCAACTTCCTTGGCGATTCAACTTCCATCTAATTGGGTGCCTCCTTTTCAACTGGATGTTCTTTATCTAAGTTCATGCTACATTGGATCTGAGTTCCCTCCTTGGCTTAAAACACAAACTAGATTAGTTGATCTAGACCTCTCCAATACGTCCACTAGGGGCAAACTACCTGAATGGATTTTTTATACAAGTCCTGCACTAATATTCTTGGATATTAGCAAAAATAAAATTGAAGGCCAATTACCTGATCCCTTGAACTGTTCCCGTTGCCACCTAGATTTGAGCTCGAACAAAATTTCAGGGCCAATTCCTTCTATATTAAATTCTCCCTACATTGATATATCCAACAATCAGTTTTACGGTTCAATTCCACTGAGCTTTGTTCCAGGATTCGCCTTTCTTGCATCCAATAACAACATAACTGGCACAATACCTTCATTATGTGAAGCGGAAACTTGGACACTCGATCTCTCTCAGAACCATCTGACTGGGGAAATACCATTCAACATGGGTAATTGTACTGCCCTTGAAGCACTTGATTTGAGTGGGAATCACTTATTTGGCCAGATACCATCGTCACTGGGGAACCTTGATCGTCTTCATTCATTGCACCTAAGTGAAAATAATTTGTCTGGCATGCTGCCTTCATCAATAAACAATTGCTCACAATTGGAAACTCTTGATGTTGGCAGAAACAAGCTCTCTGGAAAAATTTCTGCGTGGATGGGAGAAAGCTTCCCTGCTCTTCGAGTGCTTCGCTTGAGATCAAATTGCTTCTCGGGGAAGATACCTCCGGAGCTTGGAAACCACAGTTCTCTTCAAGTTTTGGATTTGGCAATGAACCAGTTATCAGGATCAATTCCCCATACCCTTGGCAATTTGCTAGCAATGCGAACAAGACAGACCTCAAATATCATACTTGTCTATCGTTATTACAATGAAAGGGTGGACGTGCAAATCAGTGGACATTCATATACCTATGATAGGACTCTTTCTCTTGTTACTTGTCTTGATCTCTCAGGGAACAATTTATCAGGACAGATTCCAAATGAAGTTATGGGCCTTTCTGGGCTGATTGTGCTAAATCTCTCTGGAAATCACTTTATGGGGTTTATACCAAAAAACATAGGGAAATTGGCAAATTTGTTGACACTGGATTTATCTCAAAATAACCTCTCTGGGGTGATCCCCCCAAGCTTATCTGATCTAAATTTCTTGAATCACTTGAATTTATCTCACAACAATTTGTCCGGAAAGATTCCAACCGGCAGGCAGCTCCAAAGTTTGGTTGACCCATCAATTTATAGCAACAATCATGGACTTTGCGGGTTTCCACTCCCTAACTGTGAAAGCAACAAGACAACCAGTGGTTTAACACCTACTTTATTGTCAACTAAAAGAAGTGATGAAGTTTGGTATTTTGCTGGTATTGGATCTGGTTATGTGACGGGATTTTGGTGCGTATTGGGTGTTTTAATATTCAAACGTTCTTGGAGACGTGCAATTTTTAAGTTTCAAGATCATGTCGTCGACTGTATTTGTACTGCAACAGTAATTAATATTGCAAGGCTTAAGAGGAAACTAGCAAGGAATTAGAAGTGGCATCAATAAATTCAGGCATCGAAGTCTTTGAATTCATCCCTTAAAACTGGTATGTTTCAAAAACTTATAATGGCTTCGTCTGGGCAAAAATTCATGCAGCAATATAACTACTTTATTTTGATAAATTTATGTCCAGAGTTCAAATTTCTCTTGTATATGCAACTTGTCATATAAACTATTATCATTTTCTTTTTCATTTTGCAGGAATTCGAGAAATCCACAGATGATAGCCATTCTTGGATTGGGTGCTTTACTTTGAAATGTATTGCTTTGATGGTGCTTAAACAATGTTTTTTTTTGTAGGAAAATGTGCTCTTGAGCGGGTTGTATGACCTAGTACATAGGATCCTGGCATGTTACATAGGGACCTAACATGGTACATCTACTAGGACCCTTTTATGTAGCAATGTACTATGTTAGGCCTCTATGTACCATGCTATTAACCTTGTATCAGAAACTCTAATCATGGAACCCGGCTAGGCTAAACAGACCTATTTTTTTCTTTAATTTTTTTTTTGGCTGTTGTGTGTAGATAAAGTTATGTTATGGAGTTTTTTGCTATTTCTAGCATTAAAGTGCGACTTCATGCAATAATTGATTTCAAGAATAAGTTTATATGTACCCCAAGAATCTCCTTAGTACCTCAATAACACTATTAACCTCTTCATGAATTTATGAGTAAAAAGGGGTACCGAGGAAATTAGTGGGATGCATACAAATACGTTCTAATTTCAATGTTAGCTCACCATTTTCCAATTGCTCTCTTGAGGACCCACATTGCATCACCAAGTACTCAATAGTAGGATCACTCTCATGGCTTTCGTTGCCCGGTTGCCTGATGGTCACGACTAATTGCCATAATGGCACTTGTAATAGGAACATTACATTTGATGCAGGCAGGATACCTTATGTGCCCTGTTCCTCAAACCACCTACACGTATATTGAGGCACACAGAAAATGGCAATGAAGAGTTCATGCAATTATTGAAGTTTCTTGTATTTTCTTTGATAATGTCTCTGAATTTTTTGGCTCCGGTGAGCCTAGGATAGAGGGAGTATTCTTTTTCTTGGTGCCAATGCTACAATTTTTACTTCACAAATTTCTCATACTATAGATTGGAAGTTCTAGAGTTTTCAAACATTGCGCTGGGTAGTGCACTAGGTCAAAATTCTATTGTCAACGTCCTCAGGTATTGATAATAAAACCTGACACCGGAATTGAGTCCTCCAAATTAGGGTGACTATTCCAATTGTGAACCACCCATCAGAACACTATTTTGAAAGCGTACACAGCTCTAGTGCGTCAAGTGTTAATGTCATAGCCAAATTTTGTATTTTTACTTGGTGTTGTCAATTTCTTGACACTTTTATTGAGTCATAGAGGCTAGCCTTGGTGATTTCGAAAGAAAGAGTCAAAGACTCCTCACTTGTATAATAAGCTTTTAAGTTTTTAATACACAGATTTTGTAGAGTGGTAGTGCAGCAGGAGAGAGGGAGGGTGTGAGCTTAAAGGGTAGGGCAAGAGAGAAATGCACCTCCATTTCTGATTTATTTATGCATGCATATGAAAATTACATCATCATGAACAATATAATTATTCAAGGAGCAATCATATAAAAAATTGAATCAAAGAAGTTCAACACACTAACCTTTGGGGCTAATTTGCTCCAGGACGCCAATAACCTTCACGCCAATGCTCATGTTCAATTGAATGACAATTCAATTAAGAGGAGAAAGGAGATTACCTTGTGATTATGTAAATAGCTCTCTTAATCCTCTAGCAATGGTAGTAGATCTCTTGTAGCAAAGCCCAAAAAGCCCTCTCCTGAATCTAATCTTGAATCCACTTAGTGGCACACTTCTGATATGTTCCTAATTAGATTACTTCTTTTATTTCCCTAAATTAGTTTATTTTCTAATTTTACTAAGATTAGTCTTGTTTGCCTTATTTCAATAGGAATGTTTTTTTAATTTTTTATAAATTATAGTGTTCATCCTATTCTGAATCAGACAATAGAAATCAAATTACTTTTATTTAATTTTCTGCCCTGATCCTTCTCTCCATTCTCTTTAGTATTTTTGTATAGACCCCTTGGTCTATACCATTGGTACCTGAGGGATGTTTCTACTCCTGTGCTGCCCACCCTTCTACCGCCATGAGTATGCCGCATTGGCAAAACCCGATGCCAAGCATCACACTGGCTCTCACGATCGCGGAGTCATCGGTCCTCCGTGATGTGCCCGTATAAGAGTCCTCTCCTAATCATCTCCACACCTACATGAACAATTAGAAACTCAAGTTAAAGCAAGTGAAAATCGCTATTGCCGCCAAAGAAGCTGCATAGGAGGAAGCCCACAGTATGCTCCTTTTCTCCATCTCTCGCTCACAGATGATGTTCACTCGCTCCATATGCATTTGCTGGATCCTTCTGGTGCTTTGTTCTATTTGCCCTCATTGGTATTGTCACTTACCGATTCCGCCACACCATTGTTGGCCACCCAAATACGGGATTTGCCTGCTATTTTGGCCTCAGAACTCACTGGCGCTCCTATTTCTTTTGGTTCCCTCTCCCCCTTTGCTGGAACTTAGCCGGCATAAAAAGTTGCTGCCTTTTTGCCATCTACTCTTCCACCGATGTCATCGTCATCCCTGGCCACCTTGCATTCGTCAACTGAGCCACCGTTCTAGTTTCCTTTGGCCACCACTATTCCACTGGGTGTATCTTCCTAGAACCGGGATGAATTTCCTGCCCCATTTCCATCTACCTATGTGGTTGAACCCTCCTCGACTGGCTTCTTTCATGGTCCCTATCGTATTATGCCAACCCCTTATCCTCTAGCTTACGCCCCTTTCGGCGATCAACTTGATAATGTCAATGTTTTTATTGAGGAGATGGACTATCGTGATTGCAAAGGTCACCCGCACAGTTGTGGTCGTGGCTGGATTTACTACCCTTATGGTGGTGCACTTCCATGACTACTATTTAAGCTTGCCCAATTATAGTCACCTTTCTAGTCTTCAATGGCAATGACCCAGATGAATGGATTTCTCAAGCAAAGCATTTCTTTCACTTTCATTGCACTCAAGCTCATGAACAGTGTGAAGTAGCCTCTTTCCATATAGAAGGTCGCACTATGCATTGGGTTGAGTAGTTCTATGCTCAACACCCAAACGCCACTTGGACTGAGTTCAAGTATCCTCTTCTCCTCCGTTTTGGCCAAACTCCCTATAAAAAATTTAATAGTTTGTTGCCTTAGATTTGACAACAAGGTTTTGTCCAGGATTATTAGGATGAGTTTGAGCACTTGGTGAACTACATGCAAAGATGGCCTAAGCATGTCCTTATTGGTGTCTTTGAAGCTCGTCTTAAGCCTCATATTATGTAACATCTGGGAGTTTTTAAAATTTTTGAAATCGGCCACGTGGAAATTAGGGTGTTAGACCCCTTGATCTTTTCATAAGAGTAACTTACTCAATGGTTAGAATTGGTGGTTAAACCTATATAGAAGGAAAGTAGACAGAAAAAGCTTTGAAACTCCATGAAGAATGCGCGAATCGGAGTTCGGAAGAGAGAGATAAAACCGTTTGAAGTTAATTATAACGTGCAAGGCCTGTTTATCCGAATTAGATGCTCGAATTGTCCGTTTAAGTTGCACGGGCCCGATTAATTAATATTATGAAATTAAAATTTAATGGCCTAATAAGTGGCCTAAGGGGATTAGGAACCCTAATCCCAATGCTCATAAAAACATAATTAGGGCTCTAAGGGAGGAGCTTTGACCGTTGAGGGAAGGAGGAGGAGTTGTTGATGGAATTTTCTGGCAAGGCTTTAGCGGCGGTAGATCGACGAAAACTCGGCCGCAGAGGTAAGATTTCGAGTTGAGATTGGCGGAGAATTTGTTAACTAATTTGAATGAAAATTATACTGTTTTTTGCAAATACTATTCACGTAATTATGTGAACAATAATTTAACCTCCGGTTGCCGGAATCGTAGTAGGAAAGGGGCCGCACTGGTCCTGGCTGTGGCAGCCCTAGCTCCGATGGCCTTGGCGGTGGCGGATTCAGCTGCCTCTATGCAGGTTGCCGGGTCATCGCGCATAAAAAAAAAGAGAACAGACCAGCCACCGGAGGAGCGTGGCGTAGTTGCTGACCAGAGGAGGGACCAGGTTTTCGGAATTGCCAGATGAAGGCGACCCCTGTCGAGCCCGAACCATTGGCGGCCATGTCAGCTTGCTGCTACTGCAGCCCTGGATGCACTAATAGTAAAAAAAAGGGCACTTTGCCGCCCCACTAGGCCCCCGGGCGGCGGCCAGGCCTAGGCTGTTGGAATTGCAACGTGATGGCGATCCCGTCGTCCCTGGCCATCACCCCATCGTGGTGCCCAGGGGCGGCGCAGCCAGGGGTCGCCTTCCCCGCCTCTGGCCAGGCGCGGGGAAGGCAACCCGAAACCGAACCAGGTTTGTTAAAAAAAAAGAGAAATAAAGAAGGGAGTGAACCGAGTCCCGTTCAGGAGGCTAAAAGTGTCAAAAATTTTTTAGAAAATTACTCATGGACCTTGAGAGTGGTGGAAGTATTTTGAAGAAGTTTAAGGCTCGAGAAAATATCAGAGACTATAAAATGACCCTTTTACCCTTGTAGTTAAATTACCGTGCGATATTTACTTACCCGACCTAGGGGCTCCAGTTCAGGGTCTTATGAGTGGATTTTAAAATTAAAAAATTCTTAGTAAGATATTAATGTGTACCCTAAATATATCCAAACTGCATAGTGAGGAAAAATCCCAGTAAGTAGAGAATTGACCATTTTGTCCCTAGGGTTTAGGGTTAACCGTTAGGCAAACCTGAGTCATTTCAAAGGGTTCACAACCCCATCTCATGATAGAAAAATTACACCGAGTCCATGAAGTCAATTAGTATCTTTGAGCCAAAATTTGGACCATTTGGATGTCAATGGGGCTTTAAACAAAATGATAGAAATACCCATATGAGTAGACCGCCTACATTCATGTGAATGGAAGTGCGAGTCAATTTGAGAGTGCAACCTTGGGAGAGGGCAATGGCTTAGAATTAATAGATGGGAATTAAGATGACCAGGATAACCGAAGGGAGGGTACCATACTTAAAGTGGTAAAATTACTCTAATGCCCTTAGGGGTAGTATATTCCATTTTTTGTTAAACGTATAACCTAGATAACCAAGCGTTATGACACGAAAAATGGCTTCAAAAGGAAGGGGTGTGACCAGTAAGTAATACGAAGACCTTGACATGCCACAATGTCATGAGAAACAAGAGGAAGAACCCTAATTCTTAGGGTTTACGACAGTGTATTACACGTGTCCCCAATGAAGTGCAAAAATCCACTAGTGTGTTATATACATAACTAGTGGGATGCATTATAGTCATTTACATTCATAGGGTTGAATTCGCTGAGTTGTAGCCCTGCAAATGAGTGCAACAGGCCTTCATTTATTATATTATGCACTTGTGTGAGTGTATGTTATTTATGTTAATTAATTCGATGCATGCTTTTATTATTAATGCGTTAAGTTATATTGATAACTTAAGGTTAATAAAGATTAATCAAGAGATATTGGTTGCTGTCGGATTGGGGGGGAGAACATCTAATTAAGTTAAAGACTAAAATACTCTTAATAGGGTTTGAGACTTGTTCATGGAGTGAATGGGGCCCTGATAATTTTACATTGGTTAATGAATTGAGGGTGTTTTGGTATGCTCTTTGAGTCATAGCTCAGTGGATGGGTTATTTATTGGGCCGATTCACAAGGTGAAGAGGACCCAAATAGTTAGGCGAATACTTGACTGGATGATAATAATCTAGTTTAAGTTTTGAATGTTTGGAGGAGTCAATGGTCATAAAGACATGAGGCTTCTATGGATACATTAGTAATGTCTTAGAAGACATTTTCTCCCTGAGTTGGGATGGTGGAGATTGTGGTATGCTTTCTTCACTGACATGACGGTTTGAGTATTGGCTAGAGAGGTCTCTAGTCTTCCGCAGAGTTGGGTATTGGTCATAGAGGTCTTTGCCGCAGGTTTCTTGCAAGTCTTCCTAGGATGATATAGTGCATATGAAAAGCGGAGTTATAGATGCATTATGGAAGACTTGTGCTTCTTGCCAATCTGTGTCTATGAGCACAATTGGAATTCTCTTCTCGAGATTCGTAAAAGGCTATTGAGAGCCTTAGGGATTTGGGTCAAGCTGCTGTTAAGCAGTCTACTATAATGTTAGAGTCCTATATCTAGAGATTTCTTCAAGAGTTAAGTTATCTCTAAGTAAATGTATATTTGATAATATTAATTATTTAACAAGGGTTGTAAGATAATTAATAATATTATTTTATATTGCTTGTTAATTAGATAAGTGAAACGATTAAAAAATTTGCATAAAATGTAGGTTAATTGAAAATACTTAAGCATTACATGTGTGATAATATGTTTCTTACGATAATGTAGTTTGTAGGCAGAACTACATCTAGATCCGATCTTGTTGAAAATATTGGAGACGTATTCTGATGAGTACGTAGGGAACTAACACGGGTGACGTTGGCCCGATCTAAAAAATATTAATAAAATCTTTTATCATTTAGAAATTTTTTTTCTAAAGACAGAGAAATTCTATTGTTGTTGTTTAATTTAGTTTAGTTACAAGTTCTTTAGACGATGACAAGTGAGACTAAAATTATAGAATACAAAATAAAGTTCATAATAAAGTTCGTATCTTTAGCGTAAGAGTGAATTTAATTATTTTTCGATGAATGAAAGACTTATACTTACACGAATGAATGAATGAACTACTCTTTTAATATCATATCAGCGGACATCACCAAAAAAAAGTCCACCTCGTCCTGCTCATAAGACTATCCCAAACCATATCAGCCGGACAGCATGAGGAGGCCAGTTGACCGAATATCTGGCTGGTGGTGCTCAAGTGTGGCAGCTGGTTGGGTTGTCCCAAACTGATGAGAGGGGCTGGCAGTGGCGGTGGCTGAAGCAAGCCACGACCTGCGCTGGCTTCTTCTTCCGCCAAAGCATGGGTCAAACCTCCGGTGCGGCTGTCCATCAATCGTGCAAAGGAAGCATGTTGTTCAGCGTGAAGGGCCCTGAACTCTTTAAGTAACTCGCTGAAAAACTGGAGCAAGGCCGGATCAGATGTGGCTGGGGCGGCGGCGATCATGGGAATTGCATCAAAAATGGCGGCACTAGGAGTTTGGGAGGTGAGCGCCTCGCCTTGGTCTTGTTTCTCCTTTATGTGGTTTTCATATGCGCAAAAAAGTGACTAATCGGGTGCATTTCAAGTTCATATACCTTCCTTTCTCATCGTAACTAGGTGAGAGTAACTACAACATGGCGTACCAAGTAATCAATTTCAGTCCTAAGTGCTCATTGTCGTATTGAGTGCTATGAGCCTATGACAGCATATGTCGGTTCTTGGATGCCTCTAGCTGCCATTGTTACTCTTATTCATGTTTAAAATTATCTATGGTCTAGTCGGGTTTCTGGATGGTACTTTGGTGAAAGTATAAAATTTAATTTTTGTTGAATTTTATCTGTTGCGACCCAGAATCTTGTTTGAATTATTTTTTGATTAGTTTCTCAGCTGCTGCTTATAGGTATAATTTTTTAATGCTTTGGGTAATCCCTTGCCTAGTCACTTCTACTGATTATACGGACTCCTGTATATGATGCTAACGATTTGATTAGCTATAAGGTGCTTGTCGGTAGAATCTGAACTTGCAGTAACAATTTTTTTATGTGTTTATTTTTGTCATAATGTGATGCATGTTAATTAGTTTCTAGGTGTCCCTTGCTAGATTTATGATGTCTAAATATCTGCCTTTGGAAAGGATCATTGGCTACTTCGAGTTTGTCTGAATATTCTGATCAGTTCTTTTGTTGATGATTGTTAGAAGTTTGATACTTTTGTTCACATTTTCTGTAAGAAAAATATAAAGTAATATTAGCTAGTTGACATTGCACATGTACACTGTGATATCGCGAATTTTATTAGATCTTTTGTATTTACTGGTAAAACTCTTCTGTATTTTAGTAAATATGCACCAAGCCACATTTAAGTACGCATCCACTTTCACTAGTTTCCTACTGTATCAGCTATTCCTGCCTTAGGTCTCTGTTTGAAAATGCCAAAGCATATTTTGTTTAGAGAAGGTGAAAAAGAGGAAATATCTGTAGTCTGTCATGTTTTATATAAAAGTTATCTTCTTCAAGAGTATGGATGGGTAAATGTTTTGTACTGGTTGGGATTTGGGGGGTTTTCTCTCATTATGTGACAATTTGCAATGTGCAGCCAGTTTTTGAAAGATGGCCAGGAGGTTGTTAGCTTTTGTAGTTTTTGTAATTGATGGTCACACAAGGATGTGCGAAAGTACAGTGGATGTAGCTAGTACATTTCAAAGTGAACTTAGTTAATTATTCTTATATTTCACAACATGGAACTCTTACCTTTTTAATATTTTGGGTTGTTACCAATCATGTGTTGGAACCATCTAAAAGACCTATTTCAATCTTTTGTTGGCAAACTTCTTGTGGTTGCCTCCTAAATATTTAAAAATGTCTGCAGAATGTATCTAGCTTTTCCTTTCCCTCTTATGTGATATGCTTGTTGAAACTTTATCCATTACATTGTTCGTATAATGACCGTAGAAACTCTACTTCGTGATGCGGACATCAAACCAAAGTGGGCCTTAGAAATTAATACGATTGCCACATATGGGCCTTGAACATTTGAAGATTTAGGACTCACTTTTCTTTAAGAGTTCTATTTTAAATAAGTTTTATTAAAGATTTTATTTGACTTAGGACTTTAGATTTAATTTTATCTTCCTAAGTTAGTTGTAGTCTTGTCTGGTGCTTTATTTCCAATTATAGAGTTCTGTAGAGCCTATAAAAAGGTCTCTACTACATTAATTAAAGATAGCCTATGATTTTGAGAAAAAATTCCCTTTCTCTGCTGATTAAGAATTTTTCTGTTTAGTGATGATAATTGCAGCCCTCTTGGTGATGATTTTATAGAAATTTATCCCTCTCCTATACTCCTTTCCACCTCAAATTTCCCGTTTCCCTTCGCCAGGTCTTTGTCCTGATTCACTTCAGTACTTCATTGTGGAATGACCTCTAATCTTTAATTGAAAGGATATCTAAAATGATTAGGCCGTTTATGATGGCTGTTTACATGTTTATTTCTAATGTACTCTTGAAATATGTATTAGACACCCTTCCTATTAAACATATATTCTTCTTGCTCTACTTTTCTTGTTGAAAGATGTGATTGGCTTGGTTAATGGAAGTGAAAAATCATTATCTATCTCTTGCAATAAATTGGATCTAGTGTGTTCATCAAACATGGAACAATCACTGGATATCTCTATTCATCTCATATATATTTACTTTATGGTCATTTGTTCACAAAAGTTTTATTATAATATAACATGAATCCTGTGGGGAATAAAACTACAGGCCCCACCAAACAGAGTATAAGTTTACTGTACTCTAGTTTTGGCCGAACAGAGTATATATTTACTGTTCTAGAGTTCTGGGTGAACAGAGTATAATTTTACTGTTCCCCTGCCTCTACTGTAGAAATATGGATCTAGAAACGCCAATACAAAACCAAAATACACAAAGGAATTTAACGTGGTTCGGCCTTCCTGCCTACATCTACGGGATTACACAATTCTACTAAATAGAGAATTAAAGTACAAGATAATTATAAGATCTCTCAACAACGCTCCTCACGCAATACATTAGAAGAAAACTCTAACTTCTTCCTTTAAGAAATTCCTATTTTCCTTCTCTCTGTGTTATCTACATTGGCCTCTCCAGTTCTAGGTCGTGGCAGCTATGAAATCTCTTCTCTGGTTCGGAATTCTTCTCTCGTCATAATCCACTCAAGTCCATCACGTTAGCCTCCTTTAATGAGCCAATTATAACTTAGGTCTTCCAAAGTAAAGGATAAGACTGCCCTTCACTTAATGATAACCCGTAATATATTGGTACCACTGTCAACAATCTCCCACTTGAAACCTAATTACTGAAAATCTTCATCAATAATTCTCCCACTCAAACTAATCCCTGTCAAATCAATTTCCTATACATAGCCAATTGCAAACAAGACAATTGCTCTACTCATATCTAGTGTAACTGTGTGATCACCACCATTCTTCTAGTGTAGAAGACCAATGGTGGTTGAGCAAATGCTCAATTTTTTCATTATCACCACTTTAGTAAACATATCCGCCGGATTCTCCTTAGTACATATCTTCTCCAAGAAGACCTTCTTCTCTTTGACAAGTTCTCTCCCAAAATGATACTTGATTTCAATATGTTTCGTTCTCGAATGAAACACATTATTTTTGGCCATATCAATTACACTCTTGTTATCACAATAGAATACACACCTCTCTTAAGGTTTGTCCAACTCCTTTAAGAATGCTTTTAACCACATCATCATCTTGCAAGCTTCAGTGGCCGCAATATACTCTACCTCAGCAGATGAATTTGTCACAGATTTCTGCAATTGTGACTGCCAAGCAATTGCACCACTGCCTAATGGAAAGACAAAACTTGAAGTGCTTCTTTTGTTATTAAGATTACCTCTATAATCTGAATCAACAAAGCCAATTAAGTTAATCCTGGAACTCCCACCAAAATGTAAAGACATACATGAGGAACCCTTTAGATATCTAAGAATCCATTTCACTGCATTCCAGTGCTCTTTTCCTTGATTCGCCATAAACGTTACAACTTGACTCACAACATGAGCTATATCTGGTTTGGTGCAAGTGGCTGCATACATCAATGAACCTGTAGTAGATACATAGGAACCTTGTTCATGTGAGTTATATCTTTCTGTCTAGTAAGAGACTGTTCATTTGAAAGTCTGAAGTGAGTTGCTAAGGGAGTACTAACTAGTTTGGCACCCAACATGTTGAACTTCATCAAAACTTTCTCAACATATTTCTCTTGGGATAATTTCAGCACTTTCTGCTTTTTATTTCTTGTAATTCGCATGCCAATGATTTGCTTGGTTGGTCCAAAATCCTTCATAGCGAATTTAGAAGACAACTGTCTCTTGAGCATCTCAATCTCACCATAATCTACTCCTATAATTAATATGTCATCCACATATAACAACAAAAGCAAATAAGAAGTTCTCAACCTTTTGTAATAGCAACAATGATCTGAATAGCAACGATAAAAAACCAATAAATAGCATGAATCTATCAAATTTTTTATACCACTGTCTTAGAGCTTACTTAAGACCATACAAGCTCTTAGACAACCTTAGTACCAAATTCTTTTTTCCTTTTACCACATAACCTTAGGGTTGATGTATATAGATATCCTCTTCCAAGTCACCATGTAGGAAGATTGTTTTAACATCTAAGTACTCTAAGTGAAGATCCTCAACTGCAACAATGGACATCATTCTGATGGTAGTAATTTTGACAATAAGAGCAAATATCTCTGTATAATCTACTTCATATTTTTGCTCAAAGCCTTTGACAACTAATCTAGCTTTGTACCTCTTACTTCCATCAGCTTCATGTTTCAATCTGTAAACCCACTTGTTATGTAATGCCTTTTTACCTAAAGATAGAGGAACTAACTCCTAAGTCCGATTAGATGACATTGAATCCATCTCATCCTCCATAGCACACTCCTATTGAACTAAAGTGTTTATCCTGCAAGCTTCCTCAAAGTTTTTTGGTTCACCACTATCAATCAAAAGCAAATAATTCAGACTAGGATCAAATATGGAATGCATATCAGATGTGTTATTAGGGTCAGAGGGATCAAATATCCTCTTCTTTTTAATCTGCCTAGAATTAGTCCAACCAAGTGGTGTCTGTAATGGAATTGCATCTAGAACTGTCTTTGAATAAGTCTCAACTACCTGTTCATGACTAGATGGACCGGCCCAACTGTGTGTTTCAGCATTAAGTTCTACAAACTCAATTTCAACCTGTTTCATCTTCTCCTTTTGTAGATTTTAATGGTGCTTATATATCTTTGCCTCATAAAATACAACATCAATGCTCCGAATAACCTTTTTATGGACTGGATCCCACAGTCTGTACCATAAGCATCTCTACCATAGCCAACAAAGTAGCACTTATTGAATTTGGAATCTAACTTTCCCCTATGCTCTGCATCAACATGCACATAAGCAGCACAACCAAAGACTCTTAAGTGATCAAAAATTATCTCCTTGTTTGACCATGCTTCTTGAGGAATGCCTCCATCTAGGGGGTAGCATGGAGACCTATTGATCAAATATGCTACAGTATCAATAGCATAACTCCAGAATGAGAGAGGAAGGCTACAGTGTAGCCTCATACTGCGTGTCTTCTCCATGATGGTCCTGTTTATCTGCTCTGTAATACTATTATGTCTGGGCTGTCAGGAGTAGTAAGCAACCTTCGAATGCCATGCTTATCACAATAGGATTGGAATTCCCTACTGTAATACTCACCTCCATAATTTGACTTCAAACACTTCGATTTTAATCTTATCTCATTCTCAAGAAGTATTTTCCATTATATAAAGATAGAAAATACATTTAATTAATTCTTGGCAAAGTAAACCCATAACTTGCGAAAAGCACCATCAATAAAAGTAATGAAGTAAGACACACCTCCAGGAGATGGAACCTAGGCTGGTCCCCAAACATCTGTGTGTACAAGCTCAAGACGCTCAGACCTGCGCTTCGGGGTAGCTTTGGAAAATAAAACTTTGTGTTGCTTGCCCATGACACAATGCTCACAAAATTCCAAATTTGCATACCTCAAACTAGGTAACTTCCCCTTAGCTTGCAACACCTGCATCCCGTTCTCTGACATATGTCTGACTGTTTATGTGATTTAGGTAATGCACGTTTCCTAAGGTATGTGGACGATGTTTAGAAAAATTTACAATACTCTATAAATACTTAAAATTGATTTGGACAATTTTCTGGACTTGTGGACAAGTTAAAAATATATATGGACATGAACAGAAGTACTTAATGAACAGAGAAGAAATCTGGACGAGTTCTTGGACAGAAATTGAACAAAAACATCCAGATTGCAGTTACTTGATTTTGATTGAAATTGAATATGAATTTGAACAAATAAATTGGGCATTTCAATGCCCATTTTAACTTTGTTAATGAATAACATGTTCAAAGTGTAGAATTGAAGAATGAAAGCTGATTTTCGTAGTTGCTATTGTTGAACACGAACAAGAGAGAATGAAGAAAGGAAACCGGAAATAAAGTGGGAAAGAATTGAGCAACAAGAAAGCTTATTACATGAATGTTTAAACATAGCAAGGAGCTCTTATTTTGGGGCAGAATTGAGACTTAAACAAGGAAAATAGTTGTTGTCCAGAAATTTATTTAAAGGCAGAAAATTGCAGAGAAGGGGAGAGGAGAATAGAACGAACTAGAGCCAAATTCCTTGAATCCCATCCTCCGAAATTGATGAGAGAACACTTTGAAAGTAATAGATTTAAAGTCCCAAGCTAGAGGAACGAAGAAGAAGCAGAAACAAAATTTTCAGTTTGCGGATTATTGTAGCAGAACTGTTCATGGCCTATGGTTGAAGATGATGAACAGTAACCCGTTCACCAGTATTGTAGCAATTCTCAATTTTTTATTTTTGCTCAATTTTCTTCTAAATTGTAAGTCTCTTTTCATTTGTTCTAATGAAGATTTTAGTTTTTTAGATTAATGAGTAGCTAAATTTCATTGCTAAGGCTTGGATGAAACTTCATTAAATTATAGAATTTCATGATTATGAGACTTGATTAATTTTTTTTAATGGTAGATTTAATGTTATTTGTTTCTACCTCTTTAATTAATGAGATTGATTTGGATATGAGTTTAGTCATGCTTCTCTCATGATTTAAATTGGTTTTCATTAGTTTTTTTTACTTGGTTTTGTCTTGTTTAATATTGAAATTGAGTATTAGTTGTGATTTACAAATTGTGGATACAATTAATGACTTGATTTTAATCCATTGAAGTGAGGAGAAATAAAATATTTATTTATTATAGATAAGAGCTTAATGATGATATTTTCTATAATAACGAAAATTGAATTTTAGATTATTATGAGATGATGTGGAAATATGATCAATGATCATGTTTATGAGTTTCTATGATTTAATGAATGTGGATTCCTATGCCTTAGTATTTTGTTTGATTCTTAGTGTTTACCTTATTTAAATAGTGTTTTGTTTATTTTGCTTTGCTTTCTTATTCTTAGATTAAAGTTTTAGAATTTTGATTTAGATAGTTTAATTGCCTTGAACTCTTATTTGCTTTTGTTAGTTACTTTAGTCTAATTACTATTTTTATATTTGTTAACTAGATTATAGTTTACTTGAGTTAGATTAAATTTAGTTTTCTGATTTCAAGTATCAGTGGGATCGACACTCGATTTAGCTGCTTAACTACTATAGATTTGTGTACTTACGAGTAAACAATTAAAATTTAACAACACTTAGATTATTAATAGTGGTGCCTCATTTCATGCTATTTCTAGAAAATACTTGATGCAAAATATTGTAGCTAGTGGCTTAGGCAATGTCTACTTGGGCAATGATCAAGCTTGTGAAATCATAGGCAAAGGTGATATTCGTTTGTTGATTTATGATAATGTTGTGTTTGTGTTGAAAGATGTTCATCTTATGCCTTATTTGACAAATAATATTATTTTTGTTGGTTACTTGGCTACTTGTGGTATTACTACATACTTCATGAATGATAGTTGGAAGATGATCAAAGGTATCATAATAGTGGCTAAGGGAAGAAAATTAGAACATTGTATATGACAACTAGTTGTTCTAAGCAATCTATTGGAGTGGCCTCTAATCAAACGTAAAAGACATTTGAAGAACACTGATTTTATTCAGATACAATATTAAACAATTAACATTACCTAAATTAACTAATAATTAAATCATACTACTAATATCTATCTTAACATAAATAAACCCTAATTAACTCTTAATCAACCTAAACATACACTAGAAAATAAGGTAAATAGGCATATAAAATATATAAAAATTATGAATATCAAATACCCCCAAACCTATATTTTGTTAGTCAGCGAGCAAAACTAAAATAAAAATAACAGAAAACTCAAAACTAACTACTCCACTTCCGCAGGAAATCTCGATTGCATTTAGCATATGCAACAAGCCTTTAAACCCCTAGCTTATACTAGTGGACGAGTTATAGTCTCGTAAGGGTTTGCAGTGAATCTACCCACAAAATTCAAAACCAAAAAGTTAAAAGAAAACTAAAATTAACACCACAGAAAATTCATAGATCAACTCCTCCTACACATGCGACTTCATTTAATAAAATCAATCATATGTAAATGTAATGCTTAATACAACTTTTCTTCTAAAATAATAATTCATTTTGAGAACTTCATATTGGTGGCAAGTACTCATACATTAATAATAGTTATTTTTTCAAAACAGACATTGCCAAATAATTATATAATCCCAATTTCATGAATTGAACAACTCAATGCATCTCATGTCCACTCAGCAATTTCAATTTAACACTCGAAAATAGACATTAGCATCCATTCATCTTCAAGAAATCATAATAGTGAATCATGCAAAACCTTCCTTGAAAAATAAAACACCCTAGACCACTTGACAACCTATTCAGGATATAACTGCATAATGTCCTACTAGAATTTTATGCTCATCTCATATGATATGTGTAAGGCTTAGCCTTTTTAAGCTTTCTATAAGATCCATGTAACAAGTGTTAGGCTTAATAACTTGAACCAAATAGGCTTCAAGGCTATGCATGTCATAAATTAGTCAACTCTACCTTTTAACTCGAATGCCCTATGCTTAGTGAGGCACGTTGAGTCCTGGTCTACTCAATAGAGAGACTATATTTTATTATTTACAATCTTTTTTTTTCATTCTTCTTTTTTTTCAACTCAATTTTTTTTCTCTCTTTTTTCTTCCGAGCACATTATACATTCAACCTTAATTGTGATGACAGAAAGTCTAGACTATTCTACAAAATAGGAATAGTCAAGCCCAAAACTCTATTATGATAACATGAATACTACTAGATCATGCCAAAGTTTTACTCTCATAAGAAAATAATTGTTTAGATTCAATGATATCCACCAAGATGTAAGACTATAATCAAGGGCTCAAATTCTCACTTAGACAAATGTCTTTCCATTTTTTTCAAAATAAGAGCACAATAAACCAATATGATGTAATCAGAACTCAAAATCATTAAATCCGTCAAGTCATATAAACATGTTCTAAATAGACTGATATCATTAAATAAAGTCACATCTAAAAGAAATATCAATGTAAATAAGCAAAAACATAATTTTTTTAACTAAAACTAAAACACATACTCTAAACAAAAACTAAAAATATCTTTCTATACCCCCAAACCTAAACTAAACGTTGTCCTCAATGTATAAAAGAAAATAATGACAACGGGTAAAATAAGTAAAGAGGAAAAAGAAAAGATAGTACCTCTCTGGATGTGCGCATAGACATAGCTATCAAAAGAAAAATGTTTAACAAAGCACAAACATAATCATATAAGGGTAAATAATGAATCAAATAAGCACACCCTAATAATGATTAGAGTAATCAACAAAAATAAAAATAACTAATTAAAAAAATAAAAATAAAAACACTAACTACAAATGTAAACAAAATAACTATCAAAACCTAAAATTGGGTTGCCTCTCAAGAGCGCTAAGTTTACTGTCTTCAGCCAGATACACATGAAATTCATCCAGGGTCCTTTAAAGCAATTATCATCTCATTGTCAATTGGACTTATCAAATCAAAGTGAGTTAAACAAATATTTAGTGGATCATCAGAACAAATAAAAGAAAAAACATCATCCACTAAACTCTCAATCATGTCAACCTCAAAAGTATCATCAAAGTCTAATGGTTGTCTACTTGTATCAAAGACATTTAACTCACATGTCAAGTTCCCAAAAGAAAGCTTCATCACTCTATTTCTACAATTTATTAGAGCATTAGATGTAGCAAGGAAAGGACGACCCAAGATAACAGGAATTTGCCCATGGATATTCTGAACAGGCTGAGTGTCAAGGACAACAAAGTCAACTGGAAAGTAAAATGTGTCAACCTTAATCAGAACATCTTCAACAACACCTCGAGGAATTTTTACAGATCTATCAGCTAATTGAAGTGTCATTGATGTGGGTTTCAACTCTCCCAATCCCAATTGCACATACACAGAATATGGCAACAAATTCACACTAGCCCCTAAATCTAACAAAGCCCGCTCAATGTGATGATCCCCTATCTTGCATGAAATTGTGGGACAACCAGGGTCCTTATGTTTGATAGGGAATTTACATTGAATAATAGAGCTGACTTGCTTTGTCAAGAATGCCTTTTTAGGAACATTTGTTTTCCTCTTGACTGTGACTAAGTCTTTTAAAAATTTAGCATAGGAGGGCACTTGTTGGATAGCATCAAGGAATGGGATGTTTATCTGCACTTGCTTAAACACCTCTAAAATATCTCCAAACTGTGCATTTTTCTTAGGATTGACTAGTCTTTGAGGAAATGGAGCTCTAGGCACAAAACTCCTAATTGGCTACAGTCTCATCATCAAACATTTTTAAATCAAAGAAAGTGGTCACAAGATGTACCTTGTTTGTAGAAGAACTCGCATATAACTGCTCAAGCAGATCAAAGCATTCTTTCATGGTCTTGGCCTTCATGATGTTCGAAGCCACCGATGAAGAAATAGATAATCTGGTTGCTCCTAGAGCCTTTCGATTAAGGAACTCCCACCATGAAATCTCTTCCACCTCTTCACCAACAGGCTTAGTTGTAAACAATGACTAATAGAGGTCTTTATGGTATAAGTAATGTTCAATTTGCACGTGCCAAAATCTATAATTTTGGCCATTAAATTTCTCTATCTTGAACTTGCTATCGTCGGCCATCTCCTCTCGAAGCTCTGATACCAATTGTGGGGAATAAAACTACAGGCCCTGCCAAATAGAGTATAAGTTTATTGCACTCTGGTTCTAGCCGAACAAAGTATATATTTATTGTTTTGGAGTTTTAGGCGAACATAGTAAAATTTTACTGTTCCCATGCCTGTGCTGTGGAAATATGGATCTAAAAACGCTAATACGAAAGCAAAGTACACAAAGGAATTCAACGTGGTTCGGCCTTGCTGCCTTTATCCACGGGATCACACAATTCCACTAGATAGAGAATTAGAGTACAAGAGAATTACAAGATCTCTCAGCAATACTCCTCAGGCAATACATAAGAAGAAAACTCCAACTTCTTCTTCCTAGAAATTCCTGTTTTCCTTCTATCTGTGTTGCTCTGCATTGGCCTCTCCAGTTCCGGGTCATGGTAGTTATGAAATCTCTTCTCTGGTTCGGAATTCTTCTCTCGTCAGAATCTACTCAAGTCCATCACACTAGCCTCCTTTAATAAGCCTATTTATAACTTAGGTTTTCCAAAGTAAAAGACAATACTACCCTTCACTTAATGACATGTAACGTCTGAGATTTTTCTAAATTCCCGAAGCGCACATGGGGATTAGGGTGTTGTACCCATTGACCTTTTTATTAGAATAAATTGATTATAAGTTAGAAGTGATGGATGAAACCTATGTAGTTAGAAAGTAGACAGAAAGAGCTTCGAAATGCCACCAAGAATGTGTGAATTGGAGTTCAGATGAGGGAGATACGACCGTTCGAAGTTAAGCTTATCGCATAGGGTTAGATGTCCTATCGTGCTTAGAGTTGGATGTCCTATTCATGCTTGGAGTTGGATGTCCTACTCGTACTTGGAGTTAGATATCCTACTTGTGCTTGGAGTTGGATATCCTACTCATTCTTGGAGTTGGATGTCCTGCTCGTGCTTGGAGTTAGATGTCCTACACGTACATGGAGTTGGATGTCCTAATCGTGTTAGGTATTAGGAGTCCTAAACGTACTACGAGTTAGGAGCCCTAAACATACTACGAATTAGAAGTCCTAAAAGAACTAGGATTTTAAAGAGGGAGAGAGTCCTAGTGGGATAAGGACTTCAAACAAGAAGAGGATACAACTAGAACTTTGTTGAGATGAGGTAGCATGCAAGCATATGACTTCTAGCCCAAGTAGGAGTCTGAGGAGTGCTAGGAGTAGTAAAAAAAGTTGGAGGAGGGATCAACTATACATCTAGTTGGGTTAAAATTCTTTTGGGACTGTTTTGAGCATGTATGTGGGTTGGTTTCTTATTGTTAATGGGGTAGGGATTGTAATTCCGGGATTGTAATTAATGAAGAGTCTTAGAGGAGGAGGGCACCGAAGAGTTTGAAGAAGGGAAGCCTTATATAAGGAAAAAAGAGGGGGATTGATTGGAGTTTAACCTCCTTCTTCTCCATCTCTTCTCTCCTCTTCCTTCTCTCAGTAAGGACCTCCATAGCTAGCAGCTATAGAAGGCACAAACCAGCCATCTATGGATTGAATTCGAGGTTTAGAAGCATTAGAACAAGGGCTAAGAGCTTTAGAGATAAGTTGGTACAAGTGCTTCTTTTTACACCCTTAAGCATGAGGTTTTGATAGATGTAATTCAGCCATAATTCAGTTTGGTTCTAGGGGTTTCTTTTGATGTCATGAATAAGCCTTAATTCATGCAAGTATGTGATAAGTATAAAATATATATCTATTTTATATGCCTTTTTACCATATTTACTAGTATAGATTAGGTTAATTAAGAGTTAGTTATAGTTTATTTAGATTAAGATAGAAATTAGTATTTTAGTTTAATTATTAATAATATTGTAGTTATTAGTAGTTTAGATGTGTATTTAAATCAAGTTGGAATTTTAGTTATATTCTACATGTCTAAAATATGATATTTTTATGTTTTGTAGATAAAGTGCGCTTATTAAGGTACTTGGACGATATTTGGAATGATTCAAAATAGTCTTGATATTCTTTAAAGTGATTTGGACAACTTTTTAGAGTTATAAACAAGTTGGAAATTAATATGGACATGAAGAAAAGCTTAATAAACAGAATATGGACTGTCCAGAAAAGCTGTCCAGATTGCATAAAACTGTATCCATTCGAACGGGGGTTACTTACCGTTCGATCTGGATAATGTGATTTTGAAGCAAAATTCAGTTCAAGCATTCGAACGGGCATGCAGGGCGTTCGAACGGCATAACGTGCAGTTTCCAAGTTTTAGCCAATTTCCAATCCTTTTCATATTGGACTTCTTCCTACGAATCTTATGCCTATAAAAAGACATATTTGGCTTGAAACCGAGGGATTCCAGTAGATTTTAGAAAGAGAAAAAGGAAGAAGAAGATGAAAGAGAACACAAAGCTTTCAATGGAGATTCAAGTACTTTCTTCTACAATGGAAGACTAAACTTTTCTTTTACTTAGGAGTTGATGAAGCTATAGATAAGTTTCAGTTTCTGTTCTTTTTAATTTAGATCTCAGTTGTGAATGATGATAATTGTAATAAGAATTTCCTTTTTAATGAAAGAGCTTTTAATGTTTATTCAAATCTATGTTGATTTATTGTCTTATAGATGATAGATTGATATTTTCATCGATTCTAATTTCTGTGATTTAGATGAGATGGTCATACAATAGTTTTAATGTTCAAATAATTAATGACTTGGATGAGTTATACTAAGATTAGATGGGTCATGCCTATAGCTAGTTTAGTGTAGATGATTCGTTCTATTGTCGAATATAGTTCATGCCATGGAATTTAATTAATGATTCTTTCTAAAGTAATTCTAGCTTGTAGCTGAGAATACTTGTTCATATTCACACTAGATTTAGATTAAAAGTTAAGGAATTGTTATGGTTTTATAGTGGATTCAATTTCCTAAGTAAATTCCATCAAATTAATCTCTTGCTTTTAAACTAGTTATTCCTTTCTTTTGCTTAATTTAAGTTTAAGTTTTTTCTAGTTTTTAATCAGAAAATTCCTCTTTAGATTTAGTAATAATTTATCCGTCCCTGAGGTTCGACAACCCTTAAATACTTATCCTAGTACAATAACCTTGTACACTTGCAAAGTGTTTAATTATAAACGATCAGTATGTTGCTGATTTCTGTCATCTATCTTAACCCTATGTTAGGCATGCATGATTCTGATTTTTGTCAAGTAGATTAGCTTTAACTCATGCAAGCATGTTGCTGATTTCTTTCATCTATCTTAGCCCTATCTTAAGAATGAATGATTTTTATTCTAGTCATGGTTATTATGCATGATTTGGGCATACACTATGCTGAATTTATTCCCTGGTTTGTGGCCATACTTTAGGCTATACTTTGGCAAATTTATTCTTTGGTTTGTGGCCATACTTTAGGCTATACTTTGGCCAATTTATTCCCTAGTTTGTGGTCATACTTTAGGCTATATTGGCCAATTTATTCCCTGGTTTGTGGCCTTATTTTAGATCATATTTTGGCCAATTTAATCCCTAATGTGTGGCCTTACTTTAGGCCATACTTTGGCCAATTTAATTCCTGATTTGTAGCTTTACTTTAGGCTATACTTTGGCCAATTTAGTCCCTGATTCGTGGCCTTAATGTAGGCCATACTTTGGCCAATTTAATCTCTAATTCGTGGCCTTAGTTTTGGCCATACTTTGGCTATTCAAATCCCTGATTTGAAGCCTTGGTTTAGGCTCTAATTTTGCTTACTTAGATCCCTATTTTGCAGTCTTGTTTTATGCTCTATTTTAGCTAATATAATACCAAATTCTCAGCCTTGATTTATGTTATAATCATGCGGAGTGAACATCTAAGTTTCAGCCCTAGTTTAGGTTGCATTATTGCCTACCTAATACTTGATTCTTAACTTTGATTTAGGTTATAATCTTGCTGATTAAATCCCTGAATTTTGAGCCTTAGTTCATGATATATTCATGTGTATTAAGCCTCTGAATTTCAGCATTAGATGCCTTTAAAATCTAGCATAATTTGCCCTGAATTTTAGCCTTGATTGTGATATACATTAGGGTGAATGTTGATGGTTTCTTTAGCCTGACCTTATCATGTTAGGTGTATAACTTGAGTTATGCATCTCAGCCTCAAATCCTTTTCATTATAATGTTGAATTGGTTAGTTCATCTCAACATGAGTCTGAGTTCTTATCATGTTGATTATTCTTATGCTTACATTTATTATTGTTGTGTTAAGTTATATCAATAAATTAAGGTTAATAAAGAATATTCAAGAGATTTTAGTTGTCTTTGGATTGGAGGAAAAACACCTAAAGAAGATAATGACTAAAATACCCTCTTTAGGGTTGGAACCAATTCATTTAGTGAATGTGGCCCTAACATAGAAATTTACCTTAGTTAATGAATCGAGGGTGGATATGGGATGTTCTTGGAGTCAAAGTTTAAGCTCACGGTAATAGCCATGGAGGATATTTAGACCTCCATGGTCTCCGTTTCTTTGGGATGATGGATCCCTGCAAATGCGCAAACCAGATTTTTGAGCATCATGGAAGGCTCATCTACCTCCGACCAGTGTGTCTATGAGCACAGCTAGTACCTACATCTCTAGGCCCATGGCTGATCGAAGTGGATCTCTAAAGATGCTAGGATTTCTTATAATAGCCATTGTGGTAATCTTTCAAACCTTCATGGTCTCCGTTTCTTTAGGACGATGGATCCCTGCAAATGCGCAAACTAGGTTTTTGAGCTTAATGGAAGGCTCATCTACCTCCGGCAAGCGTGTCCATGAGCACAGCTGGTACCTACATCTCTAGGCCAATAGCTGATCCTAGTGGATCTCTAGAGATGTTAGGATTTTTGTTAGCATACAATTATTCCTTTGAGCGGGAGTCGGTATTTTTAGGTAACAATTAGTGCATTGTTTCCTGAACAGTGTCCATTGTGGTGATCTTTATTCGTTAAAGGCCAGCCCATGTTTTTGAGCTATGTTATATTCAGTGCTCTATATATTACTTTACATGTATCACTGTATATTAATGTTTTGCATGTTGGAGTCTTATGTCTGGAGATTTCTCAATCGGCGAGTTGTCTTTTAATGAATATAGATTTGTTAGTATTAATTATCGAATAATGGTTTGAGAGATAATAAATAACATTATTTGATGTTGCTTATTAATTAGACAAGTGGAACGATTAAAGAACTTGCATAAAAGGTAGGTTTCTTTAAAATACTTAAGCATTGCATAGGTGATGCTATGCTTTTCAGTATAGCGTAGTTTTTAGGCAGAATTACGTTTGGATCCGATTTTGTTGGAAACATTGGAGATGTTGTCTGATGAGTACGTAGTCAACTAACATCGGGTGATGTTGGCCCGATTTGAAAAACATTAATAAAATCTTTTGTCCTTTTGGAAACTCTTCTCTTGAAGGCGGAGAAATTCTATTGTTGTTGTTGTGGTTGTTTGGTTTGGTTAGTTGGAGATTTTCTAGGCGACGACAAGTCAGATGAAACAAGCGAGCACAAGAAGAAGTTTCTACGTTTCTGTAACTCCGGTACGTAACTATTTCATTAGCGTGAGAGTCAACTTAGTTATTTATTTTCAAATGGTTAATGAACTTGTACTTAGATGGATGAGTTGTTCTTATTGAATTTTGAGACATGTAATAATATTATATGATTTGATATTCGTATTTTTTAACGCCAGTTATCATGACCAGGATATTTAATCGAATGGTTTGTTTTGTATTTAAGAATAAAAAATTTCTCACTACTTACCTTTTATGCGATTTTAAAAATACTTTTAAAAATCCGGGTTGTGACATGACAACCCGTAATTTATTAGTTTCACCATCAACAAATCCACCTAGGTTGTGTAGGTTATTTGAGCCTAGATCTGAAGCCGTCAGATTATTGAGATCTGACTGTTTTGTAAGGCCCTTCTTCCCACCCCTTTTCTAGCTTCCTCTGCACAATTGGTGAAGCTTTGCAAATCAGGGAGGGTAAAGGTGTTTATACCCGTGCCTTGGGCTGGCCAGCCCTTCTTGGTTGCTGCTTTTCACGGGCTGCCAGGCTTCACTGTTGTATTTACCCCTGGTGGCATTGAGCCTAGAAATGCTACTCTAAGCTCAGCGTAGTTTTTCCATATATCATTGTGTTATTTTTAAATATATGCCAATTGTGTTGGGTTTGTTTCTTAATGTTGACGCATTATTTTCACCCAAAATGTAGCAAAAAGCTAAGAAAAATACTTAAAATGTACAAAATTTTTCTCTCTCTTTAGATGGTAGTCTCTAGTGTTTGTAGATATGTTTGGCAAAATACATCCTTGATGTTTGCATGAAAATACAATTGCTAGTTTCTTGTGGCGGAATTCATAAACTTGATGATTATTGGTGAATTGTTCATGCTCAACAGTCTTGAAGGTTATGGAACTGTTGATTGGAAACTTCTTGAAGACATGCACAAGTGACGCCACTTACATGTTCTGTATTCCTTCATGATTCTCCATTCAAATGGGAAATATATTGCGAATGGAATGGATAGGAAAAATAAATTACAATTTCCATCTTTTAGTAAGGAAAGGAAACTCTTTAATTATCTTAGAAAGATGAGAATTAGCAGGAGTATAAATTTTAACTTAAGTTTCACACTACTTGAATAGAGTTCTCTTATGAAGACTTTTATTTATAAAAATATGGTTGTTTCTTTCTCTCCAAATGTAGTAGACAATACAATTCATGAATAACTTCAATAACATACCAATACCAAGCTATGGAATAGAGTGCCTGAGAAATGCAATATGTTGATGTTGGAGTGCTTGAGAAGCATGATGACAAGATATGTCAATTCTTAATTGTATGAAAATAGAACCCATGATCTAGTTTGAATAATCACACTTGAAGAAAATGTGTTGTGTGTCTTCCAAATCAGTTTTGCATAAAATACATTTGTTGACAATAAGAATGCGTCTGGCTTGAAGTTTATCCAAGGTAAAAAATTGTCCATGTAACATCAGCCAACAAATGAATAAATGATGGGGAATGTGATACTTAAACCATACCAATCTAGTGTAATTTAGTTCATGCATATTGTTGTATAACACACAATCAGTGTACATTGCAGTAAATGTACCAGAAGATGTTTGCTTCAACTGGATAGGGTCCTGATTTTAGTTCAAATTTGGTTTGTTTTCCTCAAGAAGGCAATTACTTCTTAAAATTGACATATTGGTCCCAAACCTAGTGATTGTTTGTTGTACAATATGAAATTCTTACTAGCAGTTGACTTCCTAATTGGTGAACTAGGCGGCGGCCATAATTATCGAGGAGGCTGAAGTTCTCAATTCAAGGATCTAACCCAGAAGAATGTATTAGTCCCATCATTTATCTTATAGGATATATAGTCAATGATAGTACTACAAAGATATTTTCCAAGCAAATGAAGCATTAGGAGTTAGTTTAAAGTGCCAAATTGAAGATCCTTGAATATAATAAGAATGCATCCATTTAATCCGAAGAAAATTCTTGTTACGCCAAAAAAATTATCCAACCAAATAATGCACCAATCTTTCAAAGATTTAGTACCCAAACCACCTTCATCTTTAAGCCTACAAATAGTTTTCTAAATAAGGGGGTGAAGCTCCCAACTATGATCAGTATTTCCCCAAAGAAAATGAGTCATTAAATATTCAATTTGTTTGATGATAGCAGTGGGAAACATAAAATGAAGTAACCAAAATATATGCATGCTTGATAAAATTGATATCATAAGTTCCTATTGAAAATTAGCTTGTAAATTTGAAGGTGATAATGAAATTATGGATGTATCTATTGTTGGGAAGTGTTTTTAATGCTCCCCTTTGATAATGAGCCAAGTGTAAGCGTAAGGAATATCTGAGAGTCTTTCATCTATAAGATTAACGGTGTACACACTAGCACACATTAGCACTAGTGATATTGGAACTAATGTGTACTAGCATATATGCCGTTGATTTTAAATTTCAAGGGCTCCTATGATTTCTTTACGCTAGGCTTATTGTCATAGTAGCGCATGTAAAACTCCACCCTATTGCTACTACCTATAGGAAAGTACGACCGTGTGTGGTGCTTGTCTCCAATGAGAGCATTGAGAATATGTGAGTTCATAATTGTCCTTTTCTTTTCCCCATGAGACAGCTGTCTTAGCAACTCAATTCAACCAAGTTGAAGAGTTGATTTCTATTATTTGTGATGCTTTGCTCAAGATGGAAGGTTGAACCTATGATGTATGATGGGTGTCAGCATATGTTGGTTGTCTCTATTTTATCCTTGATGTTTTTCTCTTGTAATAGTTCATGTACGATTGTTGGATATATAAGACTCCTTCTACAATGTGGGATACATTTTTCTTAATTTGCTAAAATGACTAAATGTAGCTAGCTCATGGAAGTGTTCTAAACCTGTCCTCCGGTTGTGAATTCTAACAATTGAATTAATTTCCCCCTTGCAGATTTATAATTTTCTCGGGTTTCCTTTCATAACAATACTATAATAAATAGTCTCTTTGTCCTATATTAAGAGTCATATTTAGTTTTTCAAAATAAACTAATTTTAGTTTTATTTAAATGAACTAAAATTATTTTAGTTTGAAAAACCAAATTTGACACTTGATATGGGATACAAGGAGTATAATGCTAGAGACAAAAGGGAAAGTAACAAAAGAGATCAGGGATATAATAGAATATTTCTAATAATTGTATAAGATTTGCGAGTTTCCCAACCCAACCCCTGCATATGGCTACACAGTGTTGCTAGTTTAACGATAGCATTTGTAAATCCTACCAATGCCACTTATTACCTCATTGGGTTTTGCTCATGCACAATATTTTAGTTTAAATCATTGAGTCATTATGTCATTAATACTTATTTCAGTTATTATGAAAGTTAGTCACAGAAAACAAGACTGCTTCTGACATAGAATTCTAAAAACCAAGGTTATCCAACTTGGAGAAACTATTAAGGTTTGCGAATTGGAGTGTGAATAAGATAAAGGTTCAGTCATATATATGTCTGGCCCTTATATATGCGTGATTGTCTACAGCTCTATTTTAGCCATATTGAGTTGAGCCCGGATATACCTACCTAAGCTTGAAATGGCCTTCTTAAAGTAAGGTTGTAAATGGTGTTTGTTTATGTTATCATTCTAAAATAGGCACTATAGAGTTTTGTTTGCCCTTCATATGCACGGACAGTTATGGACAAGGGTTGTTCATGACTACAGTCGTCTACATCTGTTAGTTATATATTTTATTATTATTATTAATTAAAACTAAATTATTAGCCTACATCACATAATTAATTTCTCATGTTTTCTATAACATTATTATTTATTTATTAGATAAGACCATCCTACTATTGTTATAACTTATTTTTCAGTTAACTTTTTACTAACCACACTTGGTTTGAGAATGAAGTGGGCTATGTCAAACTTTTACCTTCATTTAGTCCATTTTTGTCAATATCCATTATGGACATATGCAGTAGATAAATACATAGTTCACATAAAAATGGATGGTTATGGACTTACCTTGTCCATGTCCATGTCCATTTGTTTAGACTCATACATAGAAATCGAGCATAGCTCAACCACAAACAAAATGAGTATGCCCTGATAGCCATTGTTGGTTTACTTTGATTGACATATATCTCCTACATTTTTTACTGCAATGTTTTTTTATTTTTTGTTAGGAAGGGTGCCTTAAAAAACATCCATTATTATTTATTTATTAGATCGATAAGACCATCCTACTATTGTTATAACTTATTTTTTAGTTAAACTTTTTACTAACGACACTTGGTTTGAGAATGAAGTGGGCTATGTCAAACTTTTACCTTCATTTAGTCCATTTTTATCTATGTCCATCATGGACATATACAACAGATAAAAATGGATGGTTATGGACTTACCTTGTTCACGTCCATGTCCATTTGTTTAGACTCGTACATAGAAATCGAGCATAGCTCAACCACAAACAAAATGAGTATGCTCACATAAAAATGGATGGTTATGGACTTACCTTGTTCATGGCCATGTCCATTTGTTTAGACTCATACATAGAAATCGAGCATAGCTCAACCACAAACAAAATGAGTATGCCATGATATCCATTGTTGGTTTACTTACATTGACATATATCTCCTACATTTTAGACTGCATTGTTTTTTTATTTTTTGTTAAGAAGGGTGCCTTAAAAAACATCCATGTGAATGGCTAGCATAACACTGTTTTGGTTGTTTTAAAATGTGCTCTTACAATCCAAGCAAATCGTTCGAAGACAATTGTTGTGCACTATTTTAAACCTACACTTTTTCACTCTAGTAGCATGTAACATTGTCAGCTACTCCTTAATTTTATGCCACAATAATTTTCTTATTTAATTTTTTTAAAATAACTTAATTTTTAGTTTTATTTAAAAAATCAAATGGAATAATTGTTGTGAAGTGGAGGAGAGTCCTGATAGGATTGCATGCATAATAACATGAATTTGCCTTTTAACTTCAGGACCATTTGTTCTTTAAATTAGTTAAAACAAACCTTGGAGTATTTAATTTACCCCTAGCCTTAAGTTTTATGAAAAATGGACGTTATACTTGGGAGATACAACATTACAAGAGGGTGTTGAGAAAAGGAGCCAAACATACGAAGATATGAAGTTTGGGGCTCATACCGTCACATGGAACATCCACTTCCTAACAGTGAAATTTTAGTTATATGTCAATAACTTGAAGTTCACAAGCCAAAACAAAGGTCACAAATGATTAAATGGTTCTCTTTATTTCTCCATGTTCAACCAACGTTGCTCCTTTGTGGGCTTGACGTTGCTCCTTTGTGGGCTTGAGTTATAATTATGTAATCTCAAATACTTATAAAAGGGCGAAGAATTGACAAGAGGGCAAGGAACATCAGAAGAGGCCCAGCTGCCCAAGTTTTAGTGACCCACAATTTTCGGTGGATATCTATGGCGCCTGTAATTGCTCATTTGAATGGACATTATGAAGGCATGAAGGCGTCTTATATTGCCGCCACTCTTCTTATATACAGGATAAATTTCCTACTAAGCAGGTTACCCACTAACATTTTGAAAAAAAAAAATCCCATGTTATTGGATGGGGATGGAATAAGGGAAATTAGTGGAAGAGTTTTGTACTTTTATCAATCCAACGAAAACCTGCCTCATCACTTTCCGCCACAGGAGCTTTGGAGGTTTTGTTGGACATGTATGATCATTATGTTGATATAGAGGACCCAGTTATTAGGGTTATCACCCTTGATTTAGTGTTTTGTTTTTACAAGCTTAAATGGAAGGGCGTATATTTCAGAATGAGTGAAAATTCATAGGTTGGCCACTTCCAAAATCCTCTTTGAAATTCATTTCATCATAAACATCTAATAATTAGAGTATCCATAGGGCTTTTCAATATGAACTTTTACCTTTCTTACTCTCGCACCTTCGTACTATTAGGGCTGTCAATGGGTAACCATTTGCCCACCACACCCACTCACTTGATCCAAAATTCATAGGCGGGTAGTTATTAAATGGGTAAAGGGTAAACTAAACGGGTAATTTTACCTACCTATTTATTATGTGGGTAGGGCATGGGTAGTCCCTTATCCATACTCGATACCCATTACTCGAATTAATATATGTAAAACGTGTGTATCTTGTAGTATTTTGGTATAATGAGCTAAAGAATTTGGAGTAATGGAACATCTTTGAGTCTGAATTTTTTTAATTATTTAAATTTATATAAGGTGTTAGATTCTTATTCTGTTTTATTTTTTTATATGAATTGTGAGGTCCTTATAAGTTTATATTAGATTGAATTTTTTGTACTTTAGATATACTTTTAACATAAATATTTGTTATTATTTTTGCTTATTAATTGGTTAGTCGTTTACCCATTTTTTATTTATTTACCAAATAAGTAATAAGCAATGGGTAGAATATGAGTAAAATTTCTTAAAGCGGGTATAGATATGAGTAAAACCTACCAATTTTATAAATCAATAGTTAAAACATGGCAACTTATGCTATAGAAATGATGTCATTTTCTATTATGGTTCCTCTCAACAAAGAAATTTACTCTCTCCATCTTATATTAATAACTTTATTTAAAAAAATAATAATTTTTACCTACATTCATCAAAGGGGAAATAAGCTTATGATATTCTTGTTTAAGTACCAAATTACTTAAATTAAATAAAATAAAGCTATTATTAAGAAACAATTTGTTATGCCAAATAGAGATATTAATTTGAGATAGATAGAGTATTTGTTAAATTTCAACATCCCGTAATATATACAAGAGTTGAGACGAAGAATGCTTTTTGGTAAGAGCCAAGGTTATGGTTCTCTCAAATATGTATGGCTCATTATAATAAAGATCTAGTGCACGATATAAATACTCATGATCTCCCCTATGCAACTTGGTAATTTATCATCTGCTATAGCTAACTAAGAGGCTGACATTTAGCTGGTTAGAAGTTAGAAAGTTTTTTCAAATGTGAAGATATGGCAATTATCCCAATTGGATCTCTAGGTAATTTTAAAATCGGAAGACGGGGAGATAATTAAATAAAATTTACACTGCAATTGCACATAATTGCACACTCCCTCCATCTTATTTTAATAGTTTAAATTTGTACGGAAAAATTTAATATACACCCGACTAGCATTTTGTGGGTTCCATCCAACAAGCAAAGAAAGGGGGAGGATCTTTTAAAGATGAAGTAAGAGAGAAGAGTATACGAGTCACTAGCAGCTTGTAGGAAGCAAAAACTTTCAGTTTTCCACTTCCTACTTTCTAGTGTTACGTATAGCTGGGACGAGTAGTATAGGGAAGAGCAACTTCACATGTAACTTCGTGCTTGTGTCTCTATCCTTCCAAGATTTTCAGTCGTTTTCTCCGCAGCACCACCTGCAATTCGGTTCACACTTCCCCATCCAGCACTTCTTGCTATCTAAACGTCTGCTTGCAAATCCTGGCATAATTCTAAAAGCAAATCTCAGTAAAAAGGACAGAATTGCTGTTCTCTGTAATCACATTATTTACATGTGCTTAATCCCTTGCCTGATGTCCGACCCAAACCTAAAATGATTTCGATTATAAATGATCAGTTACTTTAAGTGTGTAATGAATGACATATACCTAAAATGATATTGATTATAAATAATCAGGTTACTTTAAGTGTGCAAAGAATGACATATACGTTGTTTTCAGTTCTAGCAACCTGCTTGATCTTAGTACTGATCATTGTTTTAAAAACTCGACGAGACAGTGAACCGGTTAGTGGCCTGGTTTACGTTCACCTGGTTCGAGGAGCAGTTCGATAGGTATGAACTTGTTTGATAATAAATTATAAGTACAGATATTTTACCTAAAACAAGTTTAATGCAAAAAGATTATTACTATTTTAATTATGATTTTTTAAGTAAATTCCAACCTTAATTATGTTGTTGTTGATTGAATTTAATATTTCATCATAATTTTTCAAAAAAAGAAAAAAAAAATACTCCCATTGTCCCACATTAGAAGCTTTTAATGTGGGACAATGGACGTATATTTTTAACTACCTAGTTAATTAAAAGTGAATCAAATTAAGCTTTTAATATGGAATATATTTTTATCTAAATTAAGCTATTAGTATGACATAAAGAGAATATAAAAAATCATTGAATGAGCAAGGTAAAAAAATTGGCAAATTGGATCATTTTACACCCGATATGGATCTTGACCATTGAAATTGAATCAAATGAAGCTTTTAATATGGAATATATTTTTATCTAAATTAAACTATTAGTATGAAATAAAGAGAATATAAAAAATCATTGAATGAGTAAGGTAAAAAAATTGGCAAATTGGATCATTTTACAGCCGATAAGGATCTTGACCACGATTAAACCAGTTGAACCTTCCAGTGTACATGGTCCAATTTTAAATCACTCGTGTTAATCTTGGGTTAGTTTGGCCCAAAGGGGTTATGTTCCAAGTATACTAAGTAAATATTTTCGTAACTAGATTTACATGATCAGATTGAATAAATTAAATGGGCAGTTGACATGGTTGGGGGGGAACTGTTGGATCAGTTCTTAAGTTTCTCTCACCATTTGTAAGTTATATAGCAGCTTCTTATTGCTAGTCACTTATCTGTCATGAAAACTATGTCAGATAAAACCATGTCAGATAGGCTAAACAAGTCCGTATACTAATGGTGACACCAGACCTACATGGTTCTTTGTGGGAGCCTCACACTTTCTGCTCGTGATATAAGTCAGAATAACATTTAGTTTTACAGTGAAAATGACAAAACTACCAAACAGTGAAGAATATGCCATAATGTCCAGTGCCATCACAAGAAGTAGCTAGACTACCAAATCACTAGCAAAGGAGGTTGAGCTCTGACGAGTTGCAATCCAGACCCATCAACCTAGAATGGACCCAACGCACGCCATGCATGCACACCACCCAAAAAAACACAAACAGGTTGAGCCAGATCCCTGCCTACTTCACCCGCCAGCAGAAAAGTTCTGGATTTTTTCCATCTTTTATACCAAACCCTCACCTTCAGTGTGGCAGAACATCATTTCCCTGCTGAGATTGGGTGTTGGCAATCCCCACTTGTTAGGAATATTGGCTTACAAGTTTTCTCTGATCTGTCTGTCTAACCCCCTCTGCTTGTTGTGGGCTACTGCTGTCTCTTTGCTGATAGTTGTCACGTCGTCTTTTCTTGATCAAGGCGATAAAATCACCAGTATCCAATATGGAATTCTCACATGTTACTCGTGAAAGCAGCTGCATGGCCGCTGTTTTCTCATATAAGAATGAAAATTGGGCCTTTCTTCCGTCTATTTTGTGCAGTTGTATCATTTGTCTATCTGTTGGTATTACTATATGTTGAATTCATATAGTTTTTAGAGTTAACAAGGCCATGCATGCTTGCTGCATGGTCTATAATTAACTCAATAGACTAACGGTTAGGTCCTGTATGGTTTTGACAATGTCTGATTAGGGCTGCCAAAAGAGGAAATAATGGGAACATATTCCAGCCGTTACTACCAAAAAATTCAACGCTTGCTTTCCAAGTATAACACGGTTTTGTCTGACAAGGTATCTTCACAAATTAACATGGAAAAAGAAAGAGGACTTTTATGTGTGTTTTTTTTTCCATTCTCTTAACTTTCTTTATGTCATTTCTACAAGCGAGATGGCTACATGCTGCCTTATGCAAAAACTGTGAAACTTGAGTGATATGCTAGATTTTTATTCAGGCAATTAGATGCAGTGCTGGCATTGTTTGCAAGGAGCATGCAAGCTATACTGTATTTTGGTTCATTAACCTCTACTATTTAGGCTTTCTATCTTGTCTAGTGGACACCAATGTAGCTCCTATAATTCTGGTTAATTAATCTGCAAACAGTGTTGCAAGGTTGTAGGCATAATTCCGTCATTAGAGAACTCGAAGGTTAATGTATATTTAACTAGCATTACTTGATATAAATTAAAGGGTAACACAAGCCATTTCAGAGTAATGGTACACCGACATTGTGTTTCATACGTGATCCACCTAGCACATTGAGTAGAAACCGTTGATTAGTGGGGTTTAGAAAAATGAGCCCTACTAAGCAATGGTGTTTTGATGATGAAGTAGGTTACACGTTAAGAAAATACTCCATCCGTCCTATATTGATAGCTACATTTTAAAAAATAATTATTTTTATTAAATGGTAAAACCTATAAGAAAATAAGCTTATGAAACTCTTTTAATAAGAACCAAATTACTTAAATTGTATAAAGTAGAGCTATTAATATAGAACAAATATTTTTGCTAAATGAGCTATTAATTTAGGACGGAGAGAGTATTTTTCTTTTCTTTATTATTTAGCTTTTTCTTTTCTTCCATAGAATAGGACAATGTATTATGTATACAGCACATCAACTGACAATCCAAATCATTCAAAGAGAAGGCTAAAGGCACTTGGGAGAGCTGTACATACATGCATGCCATTTCTTTCTCTTTTTTGTGTAAAATCCTCTTTGCTTGAAGTAGTGGACATATAAATCTAGGATTAAATAAATACCCATGTTTGCGATACACGTACTAAAATAAACTAGGGATAGTTTTGTATAAAACTTCTCAAAGGAAGAAAAGGCAACTCTGTTTGATGAACTAATCGAAACTCAAGGAACTTGTCAATTCATCTCACACAAAATCAAAGTTGGGCACAATTTAAGTAGAATTTCTGCTTAAGAATGGAAAAAGTTCTCTAGTTTTGATCATGGAGGTGACCAGTTGGTGAATGAGATGGTTTTGGGGATGACCAAGCAACATATCTCTCCTAGGTCCCAACAGCTTTTTGTCAGTCATATGAAAAGAATACAGGACAAGCAACAATACGGGGCACGTTGTAATAGTATATGAAGCTAGAGCTTTTACTTGTTTCTTTAGGAGTTCCTATCACATGATTAATTGAATAATTTAGCATCTTGACATATATGGTCCTTTCCTAATCTTCATGAATCAATAGTTAATCATGACATGATGATGCCCTGATTAAGGCATATGTGGCCTCTTGTCTTTTAATTAATGGACCATGTGAGCAAAGTCTAGCATGCATGCAGATGTAAGCATGCGTTATATATTGATTATATAGGATGATCAGGTATAGACAATATAAAAAACACGTATAACAATAAAAATTAACTTGTAGACATCTTTCTCTAGAGTCCATGCATGTGTTACACGTACACTTTTATTTAAAGACATTCTTTATACTTGTTATCCTTGATGAGTACTTATAGAATATTTGGGGCGAAATTCTCCTGAAAAACTAGGATTGTGCTTAAGATACTATTGTTCCGGCCCCTTTCTTCCGTATACAACATATGGAATACCTTTTGATGCAGTCCTGAAGCTATTCTACCTACTGATCTTACACATAACGATTGAACAGCGTGCAAGGCTTTGTACCTTGTCCTTAAATTTTGTTAAGAAGCACGTAAACCTAAGCAGTTTTATTCCTTTTAGAAATTTCCAGTGAATCAATTAGGTATTATGTGCATATAGTAAGTACATCAGTGCCCATGAGTATGTCCTAGTTAATTTTGATATAAAAAACCCTTCATATCTATCAAGGGTAGCATTGTTTATTCTCGATGCCTACATATTACTAACACTACAACAAAAAGAGTTATTAGTGACGCAATATCAAAAGTCGCTAAAAATAACTATTTGCAATACATATAAAAGCATCACAAAATTTATAATTATTAGTAACTTTTTTTTTAAATCGTCACTAAGAGTCTACTAATTAGTGATCAATTTTTAAAAGCGTCACAAATAGTCTTAATATTAGTGGAGCTTATATCAAAGCGTCTCTAATACTAATACTATTTGCATCGCTTTAAATAAAGCATCGCTAGTAGTTATAAATTTTTTTTAAAAATAAAATTATTAGCAACGTTTATTAGAAGAGTCGCTAATAGTATAACTATTATAAGCGTTTTGACATAAGTGCCACTAATATTAAGACTATAAGTGACGCTTTTAAAAAAGGGTCACTAATATTTATAAATTCATAAAATTAAAAATTTACAACTATTAGCAATGCTTTATAGAAAGCATATATACTAATTAAGGATGCTTTTTTAAAAGAGTCTCTAATACTTATACTACTAGCAAAACGTTTACACAAGCCTAACTAATAGTTATAAATTTTAAAAAATAAAATATTTAGAACTTTTTGTGACGTTTTTTAGAAAGCGTCACAAATAGTATTAGTATTAGTGATGTTCATATCAAAGCATCCTAATTGTTTTATTAATTTAATTTAATTATATATTTAATGAATATTAAATTTTAAAAAAACTTCACAAATATAATTTATTTTATTTAATATTTATAATTTATATATAATAAATAAATAAATAAAATTTCCCTACTTTATCTCCACTCCTCGGAGCTCAGGTTCACATTGACGTGCGTAACAAAGGGAGGTGTAAAAAGAGAAATAGGAGAGAGAGAGATGAGAGACGAAAGCGAAGAGGGGGTAGAGAGGAGAGAGGGTACTGAAAAGAGAGAAAAGCAAGAAGGAGAGTTAAGACAGAAATCTAGAGAGGAGAGACTCGAAAGACGAGAGAGATTGGAGAGAAAGATGAGAGGAGAGAAGGAAATAGGGTTGAGTGGGGTGAGAGAGTGAGATGAGAGAGAGAAGGGAGAGAGGGTAGAGAGAGAAGAAAGAGAGGAGAGAGAGGGGGAAGAGAGAGTGAAGAGAGAGGGCGAGGAGAGAGATAGAAGATAGAGCTAGAGGGAGAGTGGGTAGAGAGAGAGTGGAGAGAGGAGAGAGAGAGTAGTGGAAAGAGACAAGAAGAGAGAGATCGAGTGAAGAGAGAGAGAGGTGAGAAAGGGTAGAGAGAGAGTGAGAGAGGAGAGAAAGAAAAAAGAAAGAAGAAAGAAAGAGAAAGAGGGGGGAGAAATTAATATATATATATATATATTTTCTTTATTATAAATTATATTTTTAATAATAATAAAAATAAAATATATTATCGACGCTTATAAAGTTGCGTCGCTACTACCCAAGGTTTTTGCAATGCATATGTGTCGCTACTACCTACATAAGCAACGCAATTTCACAAGCGTCACTGATATATTTTTAAAATTTTTTATTATTTTTAAAATATAATTTATAATAAAAGAAAGAGAGATGATGAAGAGATAAGATAAGGAGAGAGGAAGACCGAGGAGAGGAGCAAGAGAGAGGAGAGAGAATGAGAGAAGAGAGAGAAAGAGGGGAGGGAGAGAGAAGAGAGAGAAGATAGTGAAGAGAGAGGGAGGAGAGAGAGAAGAGAGGGGAGAAGAAAATAATTTATATATTTTTTATATATAATATTATATTTTAAAAATAAAATAAAATAAATTACTGTTGCTTATCAAATTGTGTTTCTATATAGTAGCGATGCAAATGCACAATCGTTGCTGATATATTTTATATAAATTTTTTTATTGATTTTAAAATATGATTTATAAAAAAAAAGAGAGATAGTAGAGAGAGAGTGGGCAGAGAGAGAAGAGAAAAAGGTAGAGGAGAGAGAGTGCATGAGAGAGTGAAGAGAGAGAATGAAAGAGAGTGGGTAGAGAGAAAAGAGAAGAAGAGAGAGACAGTGAAGAGAGAGATGAGAGTAGAGAGTGAGAGGAGAGAGAGAGTGTCATGCCCCAGCTTTGCCCGACACGAGCTGAACCAGGTCCAAGGGCCGATCAGTGCGTGGGAGTGACAAAATTGAACGGATTATCTAATTTGCGGATGACTTAGCCCCTCTTAGGGCGGTTCTGTAATGCCCCAAATTTTCCTACGATTTCTTATAATTTTTCTGCTATTTTTTTATTATTTTCGATAGGAAAATATGACACTTTGGCGTATTTGGTTACGATATTTGTACCCGTAGTCGGGTGTGGGGTTCATCGTATGCCACGGGCCAAACGTGCGTTTACGGTACAAAAAATCGTTAACGAAGGTATTGCAAGGGATAAGGGACTGCAGAAGAAAAAAAAACGAAAGAGGGGCTCGGGCTTGGCCGAGCCTGTTCCAAAAACTTTTGGAAGTGAACAGTGCGACCACCCCCTCCCTCCGGCTTCTCTCTGTCCCAGCCCCCGCCGGTCGCCGGTGGGCCGCAGGGCCACTGCCACTGGCTCTGCCCCGGCCGTGCGACGGCAGGGGGGGCCACCGTCCTGGCCCCATGGCCGTGCCGCCCTCCTCCACTGTTTTCCCCGGTCTCTCCATGCTCTCGCTGATTTTGTGAGTGGACAGCGCCGGTGATTGCCGGTATGATCTGCCCAGCCTCCGTCCGGCCAAACAAGGGCCGGCGACCACAGGACCACCCCCATTTCCGCTTTGCCGGCCTTCGAGTTTTATTTTCTCCGGTAAGCCCTCTCTCACTGTGTACTATGTTGTTCCGCCGCCGCCATGGGCCGGCAAGGCCCAACCGGCCGACCATGGCCCGGCCTTGGGCCAGCAACAACGAGGGACCACCTATCCCGGCCACAATGGTCCTCCTCCGCCGCCCCAGCCCTCTTTCCCTCTCCGGTGCCCTGTTTTCCGCCGGCGCTCTATTTTGGGGAAACGGAGGCCGCCGGCGGTGATCCGTGGCAGACACGACCCCCATCCAGCCCCGCCTTGGTCCGGCGAAGGTCGTGAACCACCCCTCCCTGCCTGGTCAGACCCATCTTCTCCTTGTTTCTGTCTATGATGGATTTTGGGGCTGCACCGGCGAGAGCCAGCCTTCGGCTCGCCTCTTGCTGGCCAGCCTTGGGTTGACGATGGTAGGACCACCCGCAGCCAGCTCCGCCGCCCCCATGGCCACTCCACCCTTATTGGTTTTCCCCGGCCAGTCCCTCATCTCCCCTATTTTGCCAGTTATTGTCTGAGTTCACTGGTTGGCACCGTTAGCTCGACGCCGGACTAGACCCACCAGACCTTTGTTCGGCTTCTCTCCGGCCGGACAACGATGGTGGATGTTTCCACCCAGCCAGGTTTAGCCTTTATCCCATCCGTTCCGCTAGAACGAGATATGTCGCCCGCCGGTTGATGTGCTCATCCACAGAAAACCGAGCCTTTACTCCCTCACTGTGCTGTCTATCTGGCATGTCGCCATTGACTTTGGCCATCATCTCTAGCCGGAGATAGCTCCTCCTGGCTGCTAGGGCCACGATGGAGTCGGCCAGAGCCGCGAGTAAACCCTGCTCCTTTGTGCCTAGGGTTTTCCACCCGTTTTGGGCCATTGCGCATCATTGGATGCCGAACGCCTCTGGACCTTGTAGTTTGGTGGGTCTCAGCCTAGAGATGGCTAGCCGCCCTAGTGCGGCACCGCCCCTCTTCTTCGGCATGAGGCAGGTTTCCCCTCTACCGATGATATGTGTTTGATCGCGCCATTAAGAGCACTACCATTTCTACCCTCGCCGGACGCCAATTGGCCTCTAGTCGGCCTACCTCGGCATGGCAACGACAAAGACCATCTTTGTTGGTCACCACCCCTTGGGCATGGCCCTATCACCCTTTCGAGTCTTGGGTTGACACCGTTTAGCCCTCTCCCCCTCCCTTTGGCCGCGTGTGCAAGTAGCCACGTGTGCGGGTTAGGGTATTGGTGCCGCTTTGGTGCCACCCAACTGTCAGATGGCTCTGCCATTATATGGAGTTGACATCGGAGTCCTCCTTCACCTCGCCTCCGTCCTTTAGTGTCGCCCCGCGCCCTCCGCCCATATGTGGACCCTTGTAAACGCGAAATCGACGCCGTTGGGTGCTATCCATGGCCGATTTCAAAGTTTTGTGACCGGTTGTGTATTTTTCAACCGCCAGTCGAATTTTAGTGTTTACGTTTAGACCTTCGGTTGCACTTGCCACTCGTTGGCATGATTTTTCTCCCGGCTACCCCTAGTGTGCCACCGTGGATCGCGGATTTTGCCGCGTTGACTTTTACACCCCATTTGGCTGTGCGTAGTTCTGGTGCTTCTTAAAACCTTGGGACAGCAGCTCTCTCAGCTAGGCAATGGTTTTGACTGCCAACTCCGCCACCAACGCCACCACCGTCGTGTGCTCGCCATCAAACGTCATGATTACGAGGTAGGAGAGCTTTGAACTCGTAATTTCATGATAGCATGCTTTGAATGAATAGTAGCATGCTAGGATATTATAATTCCATATTTTGGATATAAATCATGGCCTGGTTGCATGATGTAAGAGAATGAATTATCCTACGTTGAGATGCATATGTCATGTATGTGAATTGTAAGCATGTTTTATGTATGTGTATGATGTATGAGCTAGTGATGGCTAGCAAATATGTTAGTGTGCTACGTATGTGTATGATGTACATTCTAGTGATAGCTAGCAATTTTGAGTAAGTTATGTATGTGGACTGTGTGTGTGGGCAGAGGTATGTGCGATGGATGGTAAGAAGTGGTAAGGGTTTGGTACGAAGTTGGATGTGGATTTGGATGTGTAAGCGCATGGCGGAAGACAAAGAAGGTAAGTTTGAGGAGCGAGGATTTGAGATGGGTCAATTTGGTTTGGAGTATACGTCAGGAGTTCGGTAAGTAAGAGGACCCAGGCTTAGAGCCTTATGAGGGTTTATTAGACAGTAAGAGCGTGCATAAATTGTACAAGCATAACGTATAGATTATGAAGTGAAAAGTAAGAATAATAAGTGAGGTACTAAGTAAGAGGGTGATAATGGGGATCTACTGTGAGGAGCTCAGTTTGATGATGTAACTAAGATGTTTTGACCGTAAGGTGGATGTCAAAGGCTGTATGATTACGTAAGGATTGGTGTATGGTAAGCTATGCTGTGACTTGGTTGGGTAAGTGAAGTTTGTTGCCCTGAGGAACTGGAGTTTTGATCGGGCTCAACTTCGGGTTGATCAGTCGAGGACTATGAGGTTGTGTGGCATAATTGTACCGCATAATATACTTAATGCAAACTTGAATTATGAGAAAGCTAATAATAGCATTGTGAGTTTGAGACCTGAGGGTTCGATGGATTAAGTTCCGTGTTCGGCTAGCCGATAATGAGTCGGCTAAGCATTTCTCATATCTTGCCGTGGTGTTATCCTGCAGGATGTTGTCTGTGTGCTGTATAGAGCACCGGACATCTGATGCTTTATTGAGTGCTATGTATGTTTCCGATTTGGTCTGTGTGATGTATGAAGCCCAGACGTCTGATGCTCTGTTGAGGGCGATGTATGTTTTCGATGTGGTATGTGTGTTGTATTAAGCCCAGACATTTGATGCTTTGTTGAGAGCATTGTATGACTCTTGCCAAGAGCGGCATTGTATGATTCCGCCTAAGAGGCACTGTATGATTTCTACCCAAGAGTAGCACTGGCACTATAAGACCCATAATGGTGGGCAATCGTATGGCACTATAAGACCCCTTATGTGTGGGCAATTGTATGACCCCTTGTGTGGGTGTATGTTTGCGCGCTTAGGTAAGTAATATCATGGATCTACTCTTACCTGTTTGATCCTGTGCCCCATGAGCATAGGTGTGCCTTACCTTCAAAAAAGTCCATGGCGTCTAGTCACTCCCCAAAGGTTAAGGTGATGCCCCAGTGGCATTCTTTTCCTTTTCGACGTTGGAGCTTATTAGCTGTAATGAGCTTCAGTGGTCTATAGTATGTATACGACTGTATGATTGAGTATGTGCACGACTGTAAGATTGAGGAAAAATCTCGGGCGTTACAGGTTTAACTAACAGAGTAGCGCACCTCACGTCCTTTGAACAAGAGTGATAAGGATAAAGAGGATAATAAAATAAGTCATCATAATCATCCTTACGCAACCCACATAATAATCTCCAGAGCCTACACATGGCTCGAAATCAGATAAGCTTAGACAAGTCTAAGAACAACAGATAAACTCGATCAGAAAATAAAACATCATCAGAATGCCACGAAGGCTAATCCCACGAGTACCCATGTCATCCCTCAAATAAGGTGTCCTGCACATTGCACCGTGCAGCCCAAAAACAAACCACAAAAGAGGGGTGAATACAAAACTCAGTAATGGTTTGAAAATAGTAACATTTATAAAAAAGGTATCATGGCACAACATAAAGGCATTTCATATCTATAAATGACATGGTATACCCTTTTTTTATCATTCTCTTACTAAACCCCTACTTATCTATAAGTAAAAGATCTAGCATGCTTATAACACATATATCAAAATCAGGGCATAACGATCATAATATGGCCTAACATCCATCCTGCATAAATAATGACTCTCACCCAATCACAATCATGCATAATATCCCACATAATCTGCATGATAACTGTGTCTAACACACTTTCTAATCCTGCATTCATATCACATAAAACTATATAATAGTGTCTCAATCACATGATTCTGATTATGCATTCATATCACATCAATTCCATAGCTCATTCACCCTGCATAACAAATGTGTCAAATACATGATACACAATCACGCATAATAAATCACATCCACATGTGTCATATTATCCATACACAACCTATGCAATCCTAGGCATAATATAATCTCATACATAAGCATCGTCAACAAATGGTGGATGCCTCCATTAAGGAGTGAATACAATCATTGCCACACAAGCTAGACATAGTCTAGGCCACATAGGCGGGACATAGTCCAATTTTCACATAGGAAATATAAAGTGTCGGGGTAGTCAGCCCCGAAGCCTACTTGCCTAGGATAATCTTGGCCAAGGATGCCTGATTCTCCCACAGAGAACCTAGAGCAGGTGTGTTCGCCTTAAAACATCTTTTGTGGTGGTGGAGAGCCCAAATTCCCACACAGGGAACCCTAGAACACATTGTAGCCGGTGTACAAAGGCGTACCACTTTGGATTCTCAGGGTCCAGGTGACTATCTCAATAAATCTCAACCACAAGACAAGTACACAACTCATCCCCACATGACTCAAGTCAACTCAACTCAACTCGGGGAGTATCTATGTCCTACACAGGAACTCAAATCGAAATCATGTCCTTTCGGACCTGCCAAGTTTCAATTAAGCTGAAGATCGATTAATCCAGCATGCAATCTCACACCATTGTTTCCAATTGATCAAACACGGATAAACATCGATAAAGTCTCATACATGAAATCCATTTCATGATGCATACGTGAGCAATCTCTACGTAAATTCCAACACATGTAATGTACTCCCATCAGTCCCCACATGCATCATATTCAAATCATAAACAACCACAATTTCATAATAAATTTCCCATATGTGTGTGTTCATACATTTCTATAGCACATGACCATGCTTTGACAATAGCTCATAAGGTAATACACACACGCTTTGATAAAATCTAATAATGGTTGGCAACTGAAATTTTGGTGAAATCTATCGTAAACCATCATTCCATTCATGTGAAATCAAATGTTCAACTCCTCCAAGCATAATTATTCTACACATGAAGCTAGAACATGATATTACCATTCACCAACAATTCATTCATATTATAAGATGACACATTATATCATTGTCACACAATAACCTTGCTGGAAACATGCTTAGAACATAAAAATTTTCATCAACCATAGATTTAAGATAATCAATGCTATCATGTCTAACCATCAACATGTAATTCTACAAAATACCTGTTTGGATTGGTGGAAATTGGGAGAAAGGGAAAGAGAAAGTGAATCTAGGTGAAAGAGAAACTAGGAGATTCCTATATATTTTCCACTGTTTGGTTACACAAATGATATTAGAGAAAATTGACAGTGACAGTGGTGGTAGCGGTGACGGTGGTGGTGGTTGTGACGGTAGTGGTTGAAGTGGTGGCTGCGGCGGCAGTGGTGGTGGTGGCGGTGGCAGAGATGGTAGTGGCGGCGGTGGTAGTGGCAATGGTGGTGGTGGTGGCGGCAGTGGTGGTGGTGGTTGTGGTAGAGGTGGTGGCAGAGATGGTGGTGGCGGTGCATTGGTGGTGGTGGCAGTGGTGGCGGCAGCGTTGGTGGTGGCGGCGGCGATTGTGGTGGTGGCGGTGGTAGAGGTAGTGGCAGAGATCATGGTGGCGACAATGGTAGTGGTGGTGGCAGTGGCATCGGTGGTGGTAAAGGTGGTAGTGGTGGCTGAAGTGGTGGTGGTGGCGGTGACAGTGGCGGTGACGGTGATGGTGGTGGTGGCGGTGATGGTAGTGGTGGTGGTAGTAGTAGCAGTAAGACATAAGTGTTTAGTATAATGATTTTCTCCCAAAATCCATGGGTTAATGGGTGGAAAATTTTTGGGCCAAATTTTCTTCCATTTTCTCTCACTTTTCACTCTAGTTTCTCTTTCCCCGTTGCACCAAATAATGGAAACCGGGAGATTTTAAGAAGATTCCTTTCCTATCCCTCGCTTTCCACCAATCCAAACAGACCCTTAAATATGCTTCATAAATCCCAACTTAAATAACATACCCTTCCAGTAGTTTATTCTAACTCAAAACACTCTACATAAACATTAGAAAAATTAGTCAAGAGTAAAATACTGAAATAAGCATAAAACCCAAAATACCCAAACCTGCTATGTAGCTGATCGATCGGCCTGCAACGGTGTTCTATCGATTGGCCTGAAAATCGGCCTGCAACTCCATTTGGCCAATCAATCGTCCTGCAAGGGCAATCAATCACCATAATGGCAAATCTAGTTCGTCTTCCTCATTTTGAAAAACCAAACCGAGACACCATTAATGGAACTTAAAACCTTTAATCAAACCCTCAAACATCATGAAAATTCAATCAAACATTCCATAATGCTAAATCAACCCATTTTAAATCAAAACCCTAAGAAATCAAGGCAAAAGATTAACATTTTATTAATCTACCATTAAAGCCCTAAACATAAAGTCATTTAAGCAAAACACATGAAAATCGAGATTTTACAAATATAGTAAGGTTGAGATTATACCCATTACCTTTCACCTTGTTTTGAGTCGGATTAACTTCTTAATCACCTCCAAAACCTACCCAAAAAAATGATTTTTGTTAATATCCACATAAATCCTATTTGGAACTTAAAAATTATTGGAAAAATCTTAAATCTAAAGCCTTGGAGACATAAAAACGAAAATTTGAAAGCTAGGGCTTGAAGTAGAGATGTAAATTAGTGATACAATAGCCTGAAAACTAATTAAATCAATGGAGAAGGATGAGATTAGAAGAAGTTTATGCAAAACCTTAATGATTAAGAAAGAATTAAGAAAATCTTACTTCTATTCACCTTCTTCTTTTGGCCTACTTGGGGATTAGGCTCTTAATTCCCTAGCAAAGTCCTTTCCCAAATGGGAAAGGGGTAAGCCCTTTCCTTTTATAGGAAAGAAAGGGGTAGACCTAATTAAAACTTAGGGTGTAATAGAATTTTTAACTAAAAATAGGTATTTTGCTATTTAAACATAAATTAAATCCAAAAAATTAATAAAATTTTTTCTAATGACTTGTTTTAATGTCAGAGATGTTTTGACCAAAAACACCAAATTCTACCGTGGGGCCCACAAGCGGGTCCGGCCAAACCCTAATTTTTTAAAAAAGAATTAAAAATTTTGAATAAATTCTAAAAATTTTCAAAACTTTACAACTGACCTAAATTCACTTTAAAATTATAAAAGTGAAGTTAGTTTTGATTAAAACCTTTGGAAATTACTTTTATTTTTAAAAATCACAAGATCGATCATAAACGGCTTAATCCACATAATAATCATTAAATAATAAATAAAATTGGAAGTAAACTAGTTTAAGACAAGAGTTTTTATAGAGAGAGGATAGATAGAGGGTAAAGAGAGTGAAGAGAAAGAGATGAAGAGAGTGGATAGAGAGAGAGAGGGTAGAGAGAGGAGAGAGGGGTAGAGAGAGGAGTGAGAGGGAAGAGAAAAGGTTTTTTTAAAAAATAAGGCTATTTGCGACACTTGGTAAAGAGCGTTGCTAATAGCATAAGTAGTTTTGATGTTCAACTTATTCTTAAGTGTTGCAACTACTTATGCTATTAGCGACGCTCTTTACTGAACGTCGCTAATAGCTCAAATTTATCAAAAAATAGGCTATCTGTGATGCAAAGTAGAGAGTGTTACTAATAACAAGTATTTGTGAAGCTTAAGAATAACTATCGCAACTATTTATGTTATTAGCGACGCTCTTCAAATAGTGTCGCAAATAGCTTATTCTTAAGTGCCACAAATACTTATGCTACTAGCAACGCTTTTTATCGAGCGTTGCAGAAAGTTATTTTTTTAGAAAAATTTTTCTCTTCCCTCTTTCTCCTCTCTCTCTCCCCCTTTAGAAGTGTCGCAAAAGGGGAGTGTGGGCGAAATTTTGGCCCCCCATTGTCCACCCCCAGGGAAGAGGAGAAACGACAGTAGCACCAGATCTAGCCCGCCCTCGGAATACAGTGCCCCCCTCCAACCCCCCTGCAGTTGCACCCCCACTCCTCCGCTAGAGGAGGAGGTGAACAAGCGGGTGGCGCCAGATCCAACTCTGCCCCTAGATTCTTGTGCCACCCCCTCCCTGCCATCTCTCTACCCCTGCAGTCGCACCCCCTCATCCACCAAAGGAGGCAGTGATCGAGGGGGTGGCACTGGATCTTTTGCCCTCCTATCCCAACCATTTCCTCCTTCCCCCCTCCCGCCATCTCTCTACCCCCCCTTGCAGTCGCATCCCCCTCCTTCTCCGGAGGAGGAGGTCATCGAGGGGGAGGCACCGGATCCAACTCCGTCCCTGGATACTAGCGCCACCCCCTCCCTTTCCTCCTCCCCCCACCCCCTTCCGACTGCTCGAGGAGTAGGAGACATGGGGGGAGGCAGGAATTTTTTTTAAAATAATTTTAACGAGCATCACTAATATTTAAAAAAAATAATTTTAACAAGCATCACTAATATTGCCTCTAGTACAAATATCTAATAAAGATAATGACTACGAGATATGGCCTCGTAGCACAAAATTTTCTTATATAGTGGAAACAATGAAAACCTAAACAATAAGCGTATTCACAATTAATTAATCATCAAACCATAAAACATGCAAAAACATACAACCACACAAGGATTTAACCTAAAAAAATTAAATTTTGGTAAAAACCACAACAGTCTCATCAATGACTAAATCAATAGACTACTATCAAGCAAGACACTTACATGATACAAACAAACCAACAACCTTTGTTTTGATTCTAACACAAACTTTTTTTATTTAGATCTCCACAAATTCTTGTCATTGTTAGCCTTCAAATCTTCTCCATAAGCACTTTAATATTTAATCTCTCATTACTTTGTCTTTGTCGTCTTCCAGCCTTCAACAAGCTCTTCTTGTTCTATTGATTTAGCCTTTGGGCTATTCAGTCTCTCATTTATGATTTTCTGCAAAACCTCTATGAATTTTTTGTGTGAAATTTCCTTTCATTTGTGTATCATCATCATGAATTTACTATTGTTATTATTTTTAAACTCCTTTATGAATTCTCAAGGAAAACAAAATAAAAATGTCACTCCTTTTTTCTCCATGTTTTTTTGGTTTTTCTCTCTTCAATTTTATCACTTATTATTTATACAAGTCTCCCAAATGATTTGACACTTTGACTAAAACAAGGAAAGAAATCTAATCCGGAAAGGGTTTTTAGGGCAACTAAAACTACTAGAGATCGATCGTTTCCGATAGTGATTGATCATCCACTATTTTCTGAACACACAACTCTTTAAGGGATTGATCGGTCTACGAAATAATTGATCGATAAACTCTCAGCTTAACTTTACAAAGGACTGATTCAGGTGCCAATCAATCTTTTCTAGGGATGATCGATCGATTCATCAATTTTTTTCCTAACTCGATCAATGAAGCTGTTTATCAGCGATGAATCGATTCAATCAACACATAATTCCAATGATCAATCAATGACACTATTTAATGACACTGTTTTTCCTTCTTGCTATAAAACCTCTAGAATCACTCTAGAAACTTCTCCAATTGATTTGGTATGAGATGTGAACTGAATAAGCAATTCGTCAACATCCTTTAGTTTTCAGTCTTGAGCCATAAGAACACGCGTGCTCCTATTTTTCAAGTCCATCAATTTCAAACCTAACTCGATCAAAACTAAATGTAATAAGAACTTAAGACTAATTATATACTCAAGGTTTTTAACATAGTTTTGGCAAAGAAATTACACTACAATAAAACTAACTATTAGCTACGCTTTTAAGCATCGCTAATGATACTGTAAATGTTGGTACTAATTATTAGTGACGCATAAAAAGCGTCACTAAATACGTCGATAAAACTGCTGTCGCTATTGCATATTAGCGATGCACAAGAAAAAGAGTCGCTAATAGTATGTATTAGCGACATATAATAAACGTTGCTATTAGTATATTATTAGTATAATAAACGTCGCTATTAGTATAATAAACATCTATTAAGTGTCACTAATAATATAGTATTAGCGACATTTACCAAATGTCACTAATAAAAAATATTATTTTTATTTATTTGTTAAAATATGATTTTTTAATTTTTTTAAAAATATATATTTTTTAAAAAAATATAATTTTTTTAAAAAAATTAAAAACTAGTATTTGTAAAGAAAAAATAATTACTTAAACAAATAATAAAAAAATTACTTGTAAATAAAAAATGATTTATCACAATTAGAGACGTTTAGAAATATGTTGCTAAAAGTATTACAAAAATAAAAAAATAAAAAAATAAAAAAGCTCTATTAGCGACGCTCCACAAGAGCGTCACTAAAATAATTAAATTAAAAAAACATTACCAAACCGGGCACTCCTGCATCCGCGTCGCAGGGCGTTGACCCCGAGCGGGTGCTGCTGCACCTACATGGGGAGCGAGGCTGGGCGTGGTGCTCAAGGCCCTGCGCACTGACACGGGGTGGGATTGCGGGCTTGAGGTTGGACAGCGAGCACAAAGCGATGTGTGGAGTGGCGCGGGGTGGGACGGTAGGGGCAGTGCGGGGTGCAGCAATTGCTGAGGTGGGGAGGGGTGCTGGGCGGGGTGCGTGGAAGGGAAGGGAGGAGGGCGGGGGGAGGGGAAGGGAAGATGGCGGAGCCAGGATGCAGAGGTAGGGGGCTGGAGGCGGTTGAGCTGAGACAGCGGCGGAAGAGAGAAGCGGCGGAGGAGAGGTAAAGGAACGGTGGAGGCAGAGGCAGAGAAGGGCTGTTGGATGGAAGAAGAACGCTGGGAGGGAGCGAATAAATACCCCACGAAAGGTTTTGCCTGCACGGTGTTTGTATTTCACTAGCATGGGAGAACGAAAATTCCCCGTGCAGTAATTCATGGAAGCGTCGCTACAACATTACCTATTGCAACGTTGCATTCGAAATGTGGCTAAAACATACCCAAATTGCAACGTTTTTAACAAACGTCGCTACTACGTTTACATCTTGTGACGTTTTGCACCAAACGTCGTAATTGGTATATATTTGCAACGCATGTTATGCATTGCAAATGATTTGGTCTTTCTCTGCCCACCTCCTCTCACTCCCTTCCCCTCTCTTTCTCCCTTCCCTCTTCTCTCTCTCCCAGAGCTCTCTCTCCCACTCCCCATCTTGTCTCCCCCTCTCTCTCTCCTCCACTCTTTCTCCTCTCTCTTCCTTCCCATCTTCACTCTCTCTCCTCTCTCTCTCTCTCTCTCTTCACTCTCTCTCCTCTCTCTCTCTCTCCTCTCTCCCTCCTCTCTCCTCTCTCTCTATCCTCTCTCCTTCTCTCTCCCTATCTCCTCTCTCTCTACACCTCTCTCCTCTCTCTCTCCCTCTCTCTCCCTCCCTCTCTCTCTCTCTCCTCTCTCTCTCTCTCCTCCCTCTCTCCTCTCCCTCTCACCTCCTCTCTCTACCTCTCTTCTCCCTCTCTCCTCCCACTCTCCCTCTCTCTTCTCTCCTCACTCGCTCTCTCCTCTCTCTAATCTCTCTCCTCTCTTTCTCTCCTCTCCCTCTCTCCTCCTCTTTCTCCCTCTCTCCTCACTCGCTCTCTCCTCCCCTCTCTCTCTCTCTCTCTCTCCTCTCCTCTCCCTCTCTCTCTCTCCTCCCTCTCCTCTATCTCTCCTCCCTCTCTCTCTCCCTCTCTCTCCTCTCTCTCCTCTCTCCTCTCTCTCCTCTCTCTCCTCCCTCTCCTCCCTCTCCTCTCCTCTCTCTCCCTTCCCATCTTCACTCTCTCTCCTCCCTCTCTCCCTCTCTCTGCCCTCTCTCCTCCACTCTCTCCCCTCTCCTCTCTCCTCTCTCCTCACTCGCTCTCTCCTCTCTCCTCCCTATCTCTCCCCATCTCCTCACTCCCTCTCTCCTCTCTCTCTCTCCTCCCACTCTCTCTTCCCTCTCTCTCCTCTCTCTCTCTCCTCCCCCTCTCCTCTCTCTCTCCTCCATCTCTCCTCCTGCCTCCCCTCTCTCCTCAGTCCCTCTATCCCCTCTCTCCTCCCTCACTCCCTCTCTCCCTATCTCCTCTCTCTCTCCTCACTCCCTCTCTCCCCCTCTCTTTCCTCTCTCTCTCTCCTCTCTCTCACCTCTCTCCCTCTCTTCCCTCTCTCCACTCTCTCTCCTCCCTCTATCTATTTTATATTTTTTTATTTCAAAATTAATGAAAAATAAAAAATATAAATGTATTAGCGACGCATATGCATATACGTCGCTAATACATTTATATTTTTTAAAATTTTAATTAATGTTTTTAAAAAATAAATCAAATAAATAAAATTTCCTCTCTACCCTATCTCCCCCTCCCCTCCCTCTCTCTCCCGATCTCCTCTCTCCTCACTCCCTCTCTCCTCCCTTCTCTCTCTCGTCTCTCTCCCCTCTCTCCTCCCTCTCTCCCCCCTCTCTCTATTTTATATTTGTCATTTAAAAATTAATAAAAATTTAAAAAATAAAAATGTATTAACGACACAAATGCATATATGTCGCTAATACTAAGGGTATTTGCGACGTATATACTTATACATCACAAATACATTATTATTTTTTATTTGTTAATTAATTTTGAAATATAAAATAAAATAAAAATAATTTCCTCTCTCTCTACCCTCTCTCCCCCTCTTGCTCTCTCTCCCCTCTCTCTCCTCTCTCTCTCCTCTCTCTCCCCTCTCTATCTCTCCTCTCTCCCTCCTCTCTCTCCCCTCTCCTCTCTCCCCTCTCTCTCTCCCCTCTCTCTCCTCTCTCTCTCCTCCCCCTCCCTCCACCCTCTTCTCTCTCTCCTCTCTCTCCCCTCTCCCTCTTTCCTCTCTCCCTCCTCCCTCTCCTCACTCTCTCCACTCTCTCCCTCTCTCCACTCTCCTGGCCCTCACTCTATTTTATATTTTTTATTTAAAAATTAATAAAAAAATAAAAAAATAAATATTTATTAACGACACATATGCATATACGTAGTACATTTGAGTATTAACGATGTATATGCTTATACATCGCTAATACTTAAGGGCGTATAGACACATATGTCGCTAATAGTCAAAGGTATTAGCGAGGTATATGCTTATACGTTGCTAATATATTTTTATTTTTTAATTATTTTTAAATAAAAAATAAATAAATAAAATAAAAATAATTTCCTCTCTCTCTACCCTCCCTCTCTCCTCTCTCTTCCCCTCTCTCTCCCTTCTCTCTCTCTCTCCTCTCTCTCCTCTATCTCCTCTCTCTTTCCTCTCTCTCTCCCTTTCTCTCTTTCCCCTCTCTCTACCCTCTCTCTCTCCCTCTCCCTCTCTCTCCTCTCTCCTCCCTCTTCTCTCTCCCTCTTCTCTCTCCCTCCTCTCCCATCCCTCTATCTCTCCTCTCTCTACCCTCTCTCTCTTTCTCTCTCCTCATTCTCTCCTCCCTCTCTCTTACCTCCTCCTCTCTCTCTTTGATCCTTCTCTCCCTCCTCTCTTCACTCTCTCTCTATGCACTCTCTTCACTCTCTTTTTTATTATAAATTATATTTTAAAACTAATAATAAAATTTAATAAATAAAATTTATTATATATAAATAGTGAAAGTTTAATCTATTATTAACACTAGTTTTTATTGAAATTTTAATATTTATTTATTGTATATAAAAATAGTAAATATTGAATACAATATATTATATTTAAGAATTTTATTATAATTTTTTTAATATTTATTTATTAAATAAAATTAATTAATAAAGCTATTAGCGCTATTAGAAATGGTATTTGGGACGCTTATGTTAAAGCGTTTCTAATAATTCAAAATTTTTATTTTTAATTCATAACTATCAGTGACGCTTTTGAATAAGCATCACTATTGCGAACGCTATTAGCGACGCTTAAGACAAGCGTCGCTAATAGTTATATTTTTTTCTTTTTTTATTTAAAAAATATATATTTTAGCAACGGTTGTTTAAAGCGTCGCAAATATAGGAACTATTAGCGATGCTTAGAAAAAATGTCGCTAATATGGTTAGTATTAGCGACGTTTTAAACTAAGTGTCGCTAATATATGACTATTAGCGACGCATACGAAAATGCATTGCTAATAGGTCATTTTCTTGCGACGCTTTTTTATTCATCGTAAAAGTTATTTTTAGTGACGCTTTGTTATGCGTCGCTAATAAATGCGTCACTAATACTATATTTTGATGTAGTGTTAGCTAATAAACCTAACATATGATACATATATTCTAACGTATCTAAGGTTCTCCTTTTCTTTTTTGCTGAACTAGTGAGTGTCACACTTGTCTTCAGAATCTATGGCAAGAGGAATAGATGGATTGTTTAGGATATCCAGCTTCACAAGCCTCTAAATAAGCGATGGCACCAATATGGGATGTCAAGGTGATTTTACTTAAATATCAGGGAAGGGTTGATATGTTCTTATCTTTTGCCCTGCCCAAAGAAGAAAGAAAATATTATCTGGCATAAAAGCATATGATTTGGAGAATTTTCAACTGATTAAGATAATAATAATCTACTCTAGTGTACATGTATATTTTACCCTTAAATTCAGCTGGATTGGCTAGGGATGAAGTTAAGATTGCTAGTCCTTTTGAGAAGTGGAAACTGTGATATTAGGCCAGATTGTTTCTATGAGGTAATTGGCATATAATCAACATGCTCATGACCTAATGAAATTAATGTAAAGATGACTTTTCTATAAATAAAACTTTCAATTGTTTGGTAACCTAGAGGAAGGGTAAATAGATTTTGTAGAAAATAATTGAGTATTTTGAGAACATCAAACCTAGATTCTCGTAGTGTAATAAATGTTTATCTATATCTATACTATATTAAAAGTTAAATGGGGGGCTAGATATTTTTGGTTTTGAACTTAGTTTAACCTTAAATTTTAATAATAATGATAACTAAATAAGGATAAAAAAGTAATTAATTATTAAAAGAGATTGAATCATTTGTTCTATTGTTGACAGAAACATAGTTTAAACCAAAGGCTAAATAGATATTCAATGGGTTCTAACTGCCTTATAGGATCCATAAATTTTTCATTACATATGTAACAAAATTATAATTAAAACCAATAACCAAAGAGAACATTAGCTACATGTGGATAACTACCTTTTAGGACCCACAATATTTACATTATCATTATTATAACCAGTGGCTGAAGATTCAGAGGCTTGTAGGTCTACACCAATGATAAGATAATATTAATATATACACATAAACCACTCTTTGAGTTTTAGTGGGAGTGAGAAGTGCAAAGATGTATATTCAAATAAACGAGTAAGTGATATTCTTGCAAGATATAGAACTCAACATCCTAATTAAACTATACTTTAGAATTATCAATCATGATACTCCCTCTATCCTACATTAATAGCAACATTTGGTTTTCTAAAATGAAATAATTAGGACAGAGGGAGTATTTAAAAGAGAACAAATGTGGACAAATAGAGAAATAAGTACAAAATTTACATTAAGTTATCAAATCTTCTTATGAAGAGTGCATTTAGCTCATTCTTTTCCATAGACATTTGGGCCATCACCCACTTTGACAATAGGCTTCAGCTTCCTTTTGCGTTGCTATTTTTGTTCAAATATTGCTTATCTCTAATATTCATCACACCTCAATGAAACAAAACATGCATGCATACAAAGTATTCATAAGCCAATGTTAAGTATTAAAGACGTGCACAACATTTGCAACTTCTTACGCATACGAGCATGAAACTGTGATGACCCAAGCCAATTGTCACCCCATAGCTACCTTCACACGAGTAGTGGCTTGAATGAAGAGCCGTCAACCAATGACTATTTCTTAATATTAAAATAAAAAAATGATGAATATTTTTCTTACACAATTACAGCCTGCAAACAAGTCTCTTATACTTGTACTTTGGCCAATATGTTCTTAACTATTTGATTAATTGATTCAAGTTTCCATTAATCATAACCACTCCATTGACCAATTTTATGTGATTAAATAGGTAAATTATTGGCTAATCAATGTAAGTATAGCTTGTGAAATATAAATGGTTAATTTAAGCCAACTATAATATTTAAATGATTTCAAGCTATTTGTTGTTCATTTGTAATCACACATAATATGATTTACAACTTAAAACTTTTATGTACTATGGTCACAATTTTTATCATGGAGCCCGGGTTGGGCTAGAGGCATCTTACAAATAAAGGAGCAATAGTAAATATCAATATCTCCTAACAACACCCAACCATTAGTCGAAAAAGTTCATATATATAATAAGTATTATTTTATGTCTAACACGTGCATTTGCATGCACTTTTACTAGTATTAATAAATATAAAGACAATCACAATAAACAAGATATCAAAGAAGCAATTTTATAATGATTCAGACAATGTCCTACACCTAGTCTTTTGATTCAAGGAATTCTTCTTCACGAGGTCATTACTGTGTATGCCACAATGTTAGCAGTGGCTCTCCTTAAATTTGCTTCCTTTCACCATAACTTGCCTTATGATTAATATTGCAGATGTGACCTTCTCCAACAATCATATGTTCTGAGGTGATTAACTCCAACAATTACAATTACCAAGGTGATCCCTCCAACACCATGGTTGTAACACCTGGAAATTTAATTACTCCCTCCCTCCCCTAAATAAGTGTCCTATTTGATTTTTGAAAATGAACCAAAAATTAGTTCATTTTGAAATTTTAAATGACACTTATTTTAGGATGGAGGGAATAGAAAATTAAGGAACAAAAGTGGATAAAATATTTTATCACATAACCACTACGAATGTGTTGAAAAAGTAGAGAGTTTGACACAAAAAGCTGATGCATTAGTGTAAGCTGGGGTATTCACATGCCTTCCCTAGCTTAGGTGTGTACCATAAGCTCTAGTCCTGCTCACTCTAGCCGGAATTGCATTTCTAGTGCCACATTTTTTAATTATTTTAATTACCAAGGCAATGCAGTTAATAGTATCTAGACTTGCCAATAACCGATATTCTAACACATAAAACCCAAGTTGGGCTATGCACCCTACTTTTTCTTGGTCAAAGGGCCTACATCAAAGAGAACTTGTAGGGTAGCCTCCTCATCAGTCATACCCACCCCAAGTTCAATCATTCCCTACACAACCTAAGAAACCATCCCTTGAGGATACTTTGAACATGTTTATGTAGAGTTCCCTCTAGTTCTAGAAAGTTACCCAAAGCACTCTACATGCTAGCTCAAATGTAATTGCGAAGTTGGAACTTCAAATGGGTCAACTAGCATTTACATTAAATTTGAGGAAAAAAGGTAAATTTCCAAGTCAACCTATAATAAACTCCAAGAGACAGTATGGAGTTAGCTCTGACTCTAGTCAGTCCCAATTCCACGAGGAAGCCATGCCATAATCAAAAGTGGCAAACATGTTGACAGTAAAGTAGAAATGCCAAACAATGCCTTCAACCATATCACAATGGAGAGAGTTCCAAGATGCATCTAGGGCCTTTACCATTTCCGAGTCTAACCATGTGGCTGATTATGTCCAAAAAGCTCCTTTTTCTCAAAGATTGGCTATAGTTATTCAAGGAAACAACTTTAATGAGACGATGTAAATGTTCAAGAAAGTCCAAATTAATACTCCATTGCTCAATGCCATCAAGCAAGTTCCTTCATATATCAAATTCCTTAAAGACCTTTGTATCCTTTAGTTTGGCTTAGTTGTTTTATTAGTTACATGTTTTTTTATCTTTGTATTGTGCTTAGTCTAGGTTTGGTGGTGTTTATCTACTATTTCCATTAGTTACCCTTACTTGATTATTGCTAGCTTTCTTGCCTATTGTTGCATACTTTTTGACAGTGATACAACTCTAGCAGTGCCCTATCAATATAGGTAATATCTTTTCTTTCTTTATTTTTCTCTTACTTTTATTGAACATTGCATTTCATTTTTGTCTTTATTTTAAAACATTGAGGACAATGTTTAGTTCAGGTTGGGGTGTAGAAAGAAATTGTTGATAGTTGTTTGTGTCGTAGTTGTTGCTATAATGTTTAATGATATAACAAAATTTGAGAAAAGTATGAAAAAAAATTGATTTTGCTTATTTTTTAATTTGGCTACTTACATTGATGCTCCTTTAGATATGTGGCTTTGTTTAAGGATATCAAATGGTTTAGAAAATATTATATAACTTGACTGATTAAATGACTTTTATTCTGATTTCATCATATTGGTAGTTTATGCTCCTATTTTGAAAAACTAGAAAGATATTTGTCTAAGTGAAAATACAAACCTGTGATTATGGTCTTTCATCTTAGTGGATGTCACTTATTCTAAGTAAAGCTTTCTTAAGAATAAAACTTTGGTATGATGTAGTAGTATTCAGGTTATCATAATAGAGTGATGTGCTTCACCATTTGGTTTGTAGATCATTTTGGGACTTTTTGTCATCAAGGTTGATTGTATAATGTGCTAAAGAAAAAAATGAATAGAAAAAGAGTAAGAAAAAATTATATAAAAAAATATTGAATGAAATTTTTTTGCAAATAGCTAAAAAATTAAAGTCTCTCTATTGAGTAGACCGGCTTCGGCGTGCCTCACTAAGTATAGGGTATTTGAGTCCAAAAGTATAGTTGACTAATTTATGACATGTCTAGCCTTGTAACCTATTTGGTTTAAGTAATTAAGCCTAAGGGGTGTTTCAACACCTAGTGCCTTGAGCCAACTACATTGGGAGTCACTAGCCAAATACTTGTTACATAGATCTTATAGAAAGCTTAAGAAGGCTAAACCTTACACATGTCATATGAGATGAACATAGAAGTCTAGTAGCACATTATGTAGTTATATCTTGAATGGGTTGTCAGGTGATTTGGGTTGTTTTACTTTTCAGGGAAGGTTTTGTATGGTTTTTTATTATGATATCTTGAGGGAAAATGGATGCCTATTATTTGTTAGTATTAAATTTAAATTTCTTAGTTGAAATGAGATACATTGAGTTGTTATATTCATGAGATTGGGATTGTGTAATCACTTATCATTCTGTTTTTAAAACATTTATGTTATGCATGAGCACTCGCCACCAATATGAAGTTATTAGAGTCAAATTTTTTTTCAGAAGTCAAGTTTTACTATGCATTACATATACTATGACTGATTTTGCTAAATGGAGTCACACATGTAAAAGGAGCATATTTCTAAATTTTGATTGATTTTGATTTTATTTTATTTTTCAGTTTTGAATTTTGTAGTACATTTACTGCAAATCCTCACAAGACTATAACTTGTCCACTAGTGTAGGCTAGGGATTTAAAGGCTTGTTGTATACATTAAATTCAATCAAAATTTCATGCGTAAGTGGGGCAACTAGTTTTATTTTCTATTATTTTTATTTGTATTTGATACGCTTGAAATATATATTTTACATGCTATTTTAACCTATTTACTAGCACAATATTAGGTTAAAGTAGGGACAATTAAGGTGCATTAGAATTAGGTGAGAAAATAGGTTTTATTTTTATATTTATCAATTTGGCTTAAGTTGTTTGTTTAGGTGTGTAATTGAATGATATTATTTATACTTCTAAGATATTGCTTATTGTCGTGTGTAGGGTTGCCACATATTTCTAGGCATATGGGTGATAAGCGAGTAGCTTACGAGGTGGTTGGGTTGCTTAGAAATCATATTTGGGAAACTACATGTGAAGACCAAAGGAAGAGAAGTAATGTGTGGTAGAAGATGATGCCACTAATTAATAGTGGCATATAATTTATTAAGGGACCATCTAAAGTTGGCAAGAAAGGGAGATATGTGATTGGCTAGATACAATAAAAGGAAATGAGGCTCAAGAGAAAATGGAAAGAGCACTACATAATGTGAAGTGCAAGAGCTGAAAGAAGGGAAGTGCATTAAAGGAGGAAAGGACCGTAGGTGGAATAAAGCAAAGTGGAGGAGGGAGCAACAATCCGGAAGACAAAGTTTGGCAAACAAAAGGTAGCAAATCAACTTTATTTGGAAGGTTGTATGTAAGGTTGCTAACGAGCCGAGTCAAACTGAGTTTTGAGGATTTAGACTCAAACTCGATTTCTAAAACTTGGCTCGAACACAGCTGGAGCTCGATGAAACATCTAGATGCCTAGGTCAAGCTTGGTTTGGCCAATGAACTAGAAACTTGACTTAAGCTCAAGCTCAAAAATATACTATAGCAATTTGAACCTATGTTCGAATTGAGCTCAAATCCTATTTATAATCCAAACTATTTTTCCCCATAAAAAAAATATATTAATTTAGAGAATCACATCAACATTAAAAAAATTTAAAAAATTATAACAACCACAATTCCATTCTATTAAAGTTGTAAATATCACTTAAAAATCTATGGTTAAAATAAGAGTCAATAAATTACCCCACAAAAACTTTCACTCGTCACTGAAAATTTAACTAATGCTATTCAAATATCTTAAATAATAAACCACTAAAAATTGAACTAGTCACCAAAGTCATGACAACTACTATTCATAGATTTCAGATCTGATTACTCTAGTGAACACAAAAAAGTTCATGATGAGAGCACTATCTAGACCTCAACAATAACATATTTTAGGGTGTGTGCGTTGCGTGTAAAAATAAAAATCAATACAATTGTACCTTAGTAGTAAAAATGTACTCTTAGTTCACTGGATATATTTGTTAGAAAAATCTAGATATAGTTCACTAGATCTCTAATTATAAACCAATATGATTGGCTTATTTAAGAATGTTTATTATGTAAGTGCAATTACATATTTATATTTGTTAGGATTTAAATGATTAAAGGCAGTATTTAAAAAATAAATAATATTATATAGATGAATAAGGGTAGAATAGGAATGGAATAATTTATCACACCTACATTCTCAATTTTATTAGTAGTAGGATTTATACTTGTTTGAAATATAATGCATAATATGGGTATTATATACCATATTATATATATATATATATATATATATATATATTATATTTTTATAAAATAGCATAAAATATTATGAGTACATGAAAGGTGAAAGTTAAGAAATTTATATAATATGGGTATAATATGTAAGAAGTGATATATAACAAATCGAGTCAAGTTTGTGCCGAGGTTTGAGTCTATCTCGTGTCGAACTGATCATGTTTCGACTCGAGTTGAGGTAACCCCTGTTTGAGATTGGCTCGTTTATTTTTGAGTTTGAACCGAGCTCGAGTCAAGCTCCCTTCGAGCCAAGCCAAATTTGACTTGAACCAAACCGAGCTTGTTCAGCTCGACGAGTTGGCTCAAATCGTTAGCAGCCTTAGTTGTATGTAGAGTGGTATAATTGGTGGAGAATCAGCTACAAGAAAGAGACAGACAAGCCAATTTAATAAGGAGAGAGCTCCAAAGTTAAAGAAGACAAACCAGATTTGAGAAGATTGCTAAGCCAAAAGAAACTTTGTTCAAGTACCAAATTGGAAGGGACAAAGCAAAAAAATGCAGAACCAAAGAACTCCAACAACTTGAACCATCAAGTAACCGAGAAGGAGAAAAGACAACAGCCCTTGATCCTAGCCTTTCTATAACTAGTAGTTCCAATGTCAAAGTGAAGCCAATGAACCAGGGAAGAGAAAGAGAGAAGGAAGAAGAAGAGGAGCGGAAGCAGGTTCTCCTCATTGTCAACAATGTGCAGCCAATGCCTTCTCCAAATTAGATTTCTTCTTCGACATTCATGGCTAGCTAAACTCATAGTCAAGGCTTAGATGACGCCCTTGACATATTATATTCTACTCTTTCTTTGTTTTTATTTAAGTTTTGAATTGATGTAAATCTTTATTTTATGTGTTCAATGAAAGTTTTATTATTTTCAATTCAATGCGCTCAAGAGAGGGTAGGATTGTTTAGTAAATGAAATCAAATCGAAGAACACTCATGTCTGAGAGGAGTGGGTGCACTTTGAGGTTTGTTTTGAATGAATTTTTTATTTTCCATAAAGTGTATATGTCAAGCAATCAACCATGAAGATATTATAAAGAAAAGAAAAACTATGAGTATCTCAAAAATCCACTAGTTAAACATCCATTAGTTTCACAATGCATAAATATAAGCATGCAGATAGATATCATGAATTCAACAATATTTTTTTAAGTAGAAATACATAAAAATGAAACATAAATACATCAAGACTATTTAACAACATCAGCATCTCCTCCATCCTTTCCGGCATCACCATCATCACTTGCATCCTCCCCCCTAAATAGTTTCATCATTTGAGGAATCGAAATAGAAGATTGGCAACGAACTTACTCCTCAAGCTGACCAAAGCACTAGTAGATAGAGTGTTAGAGTTGTCAGTGTAGTGCCATGCTCTCATCATATGTCTTGTATCTCGGGATATCTGTGTTAAGAATTAGAATGTCTCCCTGGGCCAATCTCACCTCATCCAGATCTGTATCTTCCATTAGCTCATCCTTCATTATTTGATCCTTGTCGTGAGAATGAATTCAATGAACCACAGTCTCATCAATCAAAGTAGGCTCTGCCCTCAAAATCCAAACATGATGGGATAGAAAGATTCTAGCTAAAATGTAAGGAAACACTAGCATCTCATACATGTGATCATGAAGAAACATAATAAGCCGACAAAAAATGATAGAGGGTAAATCTAAATGCACATTGATCTCTAAGATATGTAGAGAATCTACTCTCCTTTTGTGCACTCCATATGTTGTACTATGTTACCACATGCAGGAAGTGAAATGTAGAAGTTGTGTTGCAAACTTGGATGGATATGTTGAGCAAGCAACCATGTTCTACGCCTGTAAGCCTCCTAGTGATAAGACTATCCATTGGCATCATAAACCTTCAAACATCATACACCAAATCCCTCCTCTCGAAACATCAATCACTGATGTTATGACATTGGGGCTGACAAACAGTCCCCACTAACCACTCCAAAAAGGGTCAACTCTCCCTCACTCCTGATTGAGGAGTACCACTATCAAATCGGGCAGGGGTGGATAGATAGTGGAGTGGTCAAAATAGACTCAAGATACAAATCCAACGTGTCAGGCTCTTAGTAACATAATCGCATCAGAATAACCTAATGACTACTAACCACTCAAATCTAATGGATATGCCCTTTAGCTAAGTGGAGGATGACGTGTAAGCTTCTCTCGGGCTTTGGTATTCTTATCTCTAGCCATCTAGGATGGGAACAAAGGAAATCCTAAAGCTAAAGCTAAGACTAAGCATGAAATCATGCAAATAAATATCCAAGCAATTTCTAAAAATACACAATTGGAGAGACTTAGATCTAGCAATTTCAAACTATCTTATCATTCAACATCATTGAAAATGGCTTAAGATTCTACTTAAAATTAAAAGGGGTTTGGGCTCATACCTTTACCATTGAGAAATCAAGCAATCGATAATGAAATCTCATGCAAAATCACCCAAATCTTGCAAGAAAACTATCCATCACCCCACCTATGTTTTTTTGAGTGTGTGGAGGTGAATAGGAGTTACATGAGGCTTCATCTATTTTAAAATCTTTGTTCAAGTACAAACTGTGAGGCCAACGATCAATACGCAACGGTGTGATAGATCACTTTTGAACATTTTCAAAATGTTTTTCAAAAAATTCCAAAACATTCTAGTAAATTCCAATGTTAGAAAACAATCATTTCCCATTGAAAAAACCTCGTTTGGATTTCTATAACTCAAAATAACATTCAAATAAGAAAAAAAACAATGTTAAGCTCCTTGATTAAATTTTAATAATTGAAAAATTAAACCAAGCACATCCATAGACTCATGATCATTGAGACCTCTTCCTAGATTAGTCTGCTGCATTGGTTAGTGAATTTCAATTATTTTTTCTTGATTTTAATATTTTAACTCTCTTTTATCAATCCATAGACTCATGATCATTGAGACCTCTTCCAAGATTAGTCCACTGCATTGGTTTGTAAATTTCAATTATTTTTTCTTGATTTTAATATTATAACTCTCTTTTATCAAGTATTTTTTCTTGAAAATAAGAGAGTTACAATATAAAGCAAAAGAAAATAAAAAAGATCTTCACTCTCCTTGGTGCATTCATTTCTTAATTAAAGTATTTTGATCACACATTGAAGGTGATTTTAGCTTATTTGACCATTAACAATTTTCAATCAAAGAGCTAACCATTCAAAAACAATAATAAGAATCTATGAAATGAAAATCAACAACTCATTTTTTGTGTGTTTTTTAACATTTTCCATTTTTGTTTATTTTAATTGAAAACCTATGAATATAAAACAACCATGAAAAACAAAGTAAATGAAAGCAAAAAAAATGTATATGTCCAAGAGATAGAAAGAATTAACTCATTGACAATAGACACATCACTTCTAAGAGGTGAAAATTTTCACCTTAGCCTTGCCTAGACAACCAATCCTAAGGCAGTTTAAGAGTTTCTTGCTGAGTTTTCCCATTTGATCCTTCAATGCTTGAAGATCAATCTTTCTAATCACACTTTTTGAGAGTTTAATATCAATTTAATTAACCTAGTAGATCACTATATTGTTCTTAGAACCAATACTGTGATAAGTAAGAATTAAGAGTTCTAGACTCTTTGTGCATAATGTTCAATAAAATTTCCCTCTCAAAATATCAATCAAACAACCATTAATCAATCCACACATGAGCACAACAGTTTACGTGGAAATCCTCAACTGGGGTAAAAAATTACGACAATTCCAAATAAACCAAATCAATGAACTAGAAACCAAGACCTTACATTGAGAAAAGTAAACCACTAATTTTTTTTAGACTCTAACAAAAGTTCCTCTTGTTTAGATTATTATTATTGGCCTTCAAGTCATATCCTCAAGCACTTAAAATTTTCTCTTCCTTGCCTTGTCTCTCTCTCCTTCTAGTTTTCAACAAGCACATCTTGTTGTCTTGACTTTAGCATTGCAATTCAATCTTCTATTGAAAACATGTTGCGAATTTTCTTTGAATACTTTGTGTGTAAGCTCCTTTAGTTGTGTATTGTCTTCTTTAATTCAACATAGATATTCAATTCAAAGCTTAAGCAAATTCTCTTTCGGAAAACAATAAGCAAAGGTGTAAACCCTTTTTTTCTTTTCTCCTCTAGGCTTTCAACTCTTAATTTTTTTGATTTCATAATCCATATATAGCTTATTAAGTTGGTTTAAGACTTATACTTAAAAAATGAATGAAATTAAAACTTGAAGATCTTAATTTGGGTAACTAGTCCTAAAAATACTCAATCATTCTAAACATCGATCGATCAGTCACTACTTTTGATGTCCACATTACTTCAAGCGATCGATTGATTACGATAGTGATTGATTGATAACTCTCGATTTTTTTTTGCACAAGGATGAATTAATGAGTGACTGATCATTTTTTCTTTCATTGTCTGCAGCGATTGATAGTTCTGTTGATGAATTTACCTTTTTGCCTTTTTACCCTAAATCATTTTGAAACATCTAAAATTACTTCTGAAACTTTTTCAAGTAATTTTTAATGCTAACGTGATCTTAATAAGCTTCAAAACCTTCCAGTCTTCCACCTTAATCCATACAAACACATCTAAAACTATTTCTCAAGTCTATCAATTCGAAATTTGACTTGATCACAACAACCTAGCTCAAATAAAATTCTAAGACTCATTATATATGCATAATTTTTAGACATAATTTTGACAAAGAAATCAGCTAATAAACTAGACATATGACTCATATGTTCTTACAATCTATTCCTTTTGTTATTTCTTGTCAAAACACTAAACAATTGAAAATCAAAATAAAATTACAACTAGTGACATAGTGCATTTAACTTTTAAATATTACAAAATAAATTGACACTAGAAAGACTCAATTAATTTAAACTTATTAATTTGGAATTGATCTTGAAAAACATTATAAAAACCTATATTTATCTATCACAGATAAGATAAAGTTGATTTGCATAGCACTGTTCAATTAATTATAAAGATAAGCACTTTGATTTTCATTAATAACTTCTCCCCCTTTTTTGACATAAATAGACAAAAAGTTAAAGTTAACAAGTAATGAATGTACCAATTAGGAATATTAGTCAAGTACACAATCATCAAGACATAAAACATAAATAATTATATATATCACATGTCCATCAACCTTTAACAATGATTCTTCCCCTTAATTTATGATACTCCCAAAAAAGAACATACTTGTATCATATTGTTCCAAGAAAAAAGTAAACACAAAAATTAAATGTTCAACAAATCAAGTAATCACATTAGAATTTTAGATTAAGAAGAATCATGCTCAATCAACTTTTAGAGATAAAAGATATAAGCAATTAAAATTATGCCTAAAAATCCAATTAATTATTACTTTAACTTTGAATACTCCTTTTCACAATTGTGCTTTAAAAACATTGAGAAATAAAATTTTTATTTTTAAAATATTTTAAAAGAAATCATGATAAATTCTAATGCTAAAAAAAATTGAATTCCATTAAAAACATATTTTTTCTGAAAGACAGAACTCAAATTCAAGCACTCAAAATTAGCAAAGTTGAGCTCTTTTTTGACGATTTTTAATTAATTCTCTTTTAAACTAAGTGCATCCAAAAATTATTTCATTAATATCTTGCCTTAGATCAGTTAACCCCATTAGTATGTGATTGTCGATTTTACTCTCTTCTCTTTGACACATTAATCCTCTCTTATTAGTTTTTGAAGAAAAAATACAAATCTTGTCAAATTTTGTCTCTTTTAATCTTGAATTTCTTAAGATTACTCTTAATCAAACTGAGACAAATTTGTTCAAACCCTAGTGAAGATTAAGTTCACTTTTTCAACTCTCTTTAACTAGAATCTATATACTTAACTTTCCTAAAAATGGTAATCAATAATAAAAATTCATAATCAACATGCCTATGCCTTTTTATGAGTTTTGATGGTTTTCCTCAATTCATTTTTCTAAGGCTTAGCTTTTTTTGAATCGTCTCTACTTGCATCATAATTTTTTTCATCTGTTTTATTCTTTTCTTTCTTTTTCATTCATTTTTTTATGTCAAGTGGATAGGTACTTCACATTAGCCTTTCCCATCATTTTTACAAGGACAATTTCATTATCTAAAGATATATTAAAGTACATAAAACTTATAGAAATTTACGTACATTACATAAAATTTCTTTTCTTTGAATTCTAAATAGAAATCTAGCCAAAGACCCTCTAATTTGATCACATAGACTTCACTAAAATTGAAATGCCTAAGTCAACTTATGTTTAAGAATTCTCTCTTGATATTCGTACTTAAAAAAGTAATTTCAGTCTCAACATGATGTTTGCAAGTTTTGTAACATTAGAGAATTGCAACATCAAACAAAAGAAAATCGAATTGCTCTTAACTCTTTTTGGTGTATCATTTTCTTAGTTGAGGTATATTTGACCATTAATCATGTTCTTGTTTAGCTTAAAAAAATTGATCTCAAAATATCTCAAGAGATAAACTTTATCAAAATGAAAAACAAAACCAATTGCAAAACAAGCAAGAGCTACCCTAATTTTGTGTGTGTTTTTTATCATATTCTATGTTTTTTTGTGTTTTTTTAATTCAAACCTACAAATTAAAACCATGTAAAAATAGAGTAAAAATGAGATAAAAAAAGTTGTTAGAACATATGGAGATATGTTTTGTAATTGGCTGAATTTCATTGACTAAAACCATGTCCAATTATTATGTATGGCTAAGTTTTTACCATCTGATTAGATTAGTAATTTGATCGAGTCAGATTTAGAATTGATTAACTTGAAAAATAGGAGTTGACAAGTTTTAAAAGTTCAAGGTTAAAGACTAAATAGAGTATTTTGATTCAGGGTAAATTTAACACACACTCACGTGCACAAAACACTTATTTTGTAATTCAGAAAACCTTAGAAAGTATTTTAGTTTGTTTGGACAAAAAATGGTCAAACATTATAAAAGTGTTTGCAAGCGATCGATCTGTTTTGAACATGCCTTGTGGAAAGGATCAATCGGCCAATGAATGATCTTGATATTTTTTAATATTGATTATATGGTTTTGAACATGCCTTGTGGAAAGGATTGATTAGATAACGAATGCTCTTGAGATTTTTTAACCGAGATCAGTATTGATCGAATGGTTCATTAATGGATTCATCAATTTGAATTTCGTCCATTAGAGTAACCTGAGCCATAGATTGCTTTGTGTGAAAGGATCCATCATTTAAGATTATGTAATTGAACCGTTGTTGGAACGATCAATTGCCCTAATGAATAATTGACTAATACGTGAAATAGCTATCTAGTTAAGGAATCTAGAATAGAAACCCTAGTCATTTTCAAAAACTATATAATGGCTAGGTTTAGATGAAATAAAGGGATGAAAAGCAATTTTTGAGAGAAAAAATTTGTGAGCTTTCCTTGTATAGATTTTCCCTTAATCACCATTGATTTGAGTGCATGTGTGTGAAACACTCCTCTTCAATACATACAATGATCATGAAACAAAGCTTTCTCACCACTATTAATTTGCACTCACATCAATTAATAGTGGTGAGAAAGCTTTGTTTCATGATCATTGTATGTATTGAAGAGGAGTGTTTCACACACATTGTGCTACACAAAGAGTTTCGAAAGGAGTTCTTCGCAAGGGGAGTTGAAGAAGCCCAACATCAACAATAAAAAAAAAGTTTTGATTGAGCACTTTGAAAAGGCGAAGAAAAAATTGAAGGGAGAAAGTTTCAAGGTTCAAGGGAGAAACTTGAAGACCAACAATTGAACAAAGAAAGGGGTTTCTTGTGTAGGGTAGAGGTTGCTAGTTTGGTTTTGTAAAATCTTGGTTCTATTTCATTGATTTTAGACTTGTGTTGGTTACCATGGGTTTTTCCCATTTTAGTTTCCACATTAAATATTTTGTGTGATGGTACATGCATGATGTCGTGATTGATTGATAATAATTTAATTTTGTTTTCACCATAGATTTTGCTTTTTTAAGGTCATATCTTGTAGCCTTTATTTTTCTAAGATAATTGGACTAGAGGTACTATATTGATCCACTAATTAGTAGATGGATATTAAACTCTCGAGTGGCAGATAAGGATATTGTATTTTTGTACTTGCTACCATATTTGCATCCTATATTTATTGAAATCGTTCTAGAATTTCTTCATAGTGTTAGACTTCCTTTTGTTAGAAAATTTCTCTCTTTTCTTGTGATAGTTTGGTTGATCTTTCTCTTGCTTGTGTTATAATGTCTAACTCAAATACTAGCATGGCTAAGCATGGTGATTTAGGCAATCCCATGAACCAACCTCCATTATTGGATGGCAAAAAAATTTTCTATTATAAAAACTGGATGAGGACATTTATTCAAGCTTTAAATGGTAATGCATGGAAAGTTGTTATTGAGGATTGAAGACCGCCAAAGAAAAAGGATAAGGATAGGAATCAAATTCTTAAAAAGGAGTGTGTTTGGGAGGAGAATGAGCCTAAAATGAGCAAAGCCTTGTGTGCATTGCTTAATGCGATGGGGAAAAGTCAGCATAGGCTGATTTCTAATTGTACATCCACCAAGGTTGCTTAAGATAAACTTATTAAGTACAATGAGGGAACCAAAGCTGTAAAATTCCGTAGGCTTCATATGATCACACTAGAATTTAAAAACATAATGATGGGAGAAGATGAAACTATTTATGAGTATTATGCAAATTTTTTGACATAGTGACTACTTTTGATAACCTAGGTGAACTGATAGCTAACCACTTAGTTGTAAGAAAAATCCTTAGGTCCTTATCTTCTAAGCTCAAAGTTAAGGTGGTTGTTATCAATGTCAGAAAAATTTGAGACCTTAGATATAGAGGAACTAAGTGGAACTTAAGAACTTTCGAAATGTAAGAAAAATCTAACGATCACAAGAGGGAAGTGTTAGAGAATAGTAAGGGGAAATATAATTCTCTAAGAGTTTCTAAAAGATGTCCAAGTGAAATAAAGCCATAAAAACCCTTGAAAAAGTTTATTTTACTGAAGATGAAAGTGAAAATGAACAGTTAGTCATGCTGACTAAATAGTTTAGGAAATTTGTGACAGTAAAAATTTTAAGGGTGAGAGTAAAGGACAATATTATAGGAAAGGAAAACAAGGAAAGAAGAGAGAGGAAAAGGCTAACAAATCCGATAAGAAGAACATGTAGTGCTTTGTATGTGGGAAATTAAGAAATTTTGTAGTCAATTGCCCTAATCAGCAGAGTGAGTATTCTTCTGATAAAAAGCCTAGGAAGTACAATGGTCAAGACAAAAAGAAAAAAGGGAAGGTTTTTCAAACTACAATTTTTTATGATAGCTCATTTGAGGAAGATGAATTGTGCAACTGATTGCATTCCATACAAATGTGAAAGAAGTTGGTTTATCTAAAGGGTATTTTGAGAAACTCTATGCATTTGAACTCAGATACTTCTTCTCACAAAGGATCAAATAATGAGCAAATGAACCGTATTCAACAAGTCATGCTCTTAACTAGGAAGACAAGAACGCTTGAGATAGAATTAAAAAAGAAAGATGAAAAACTTGAAATTGCCTCTCAAGAGTCAAACAAGTTCCATGAGTTGAACAAGAAGTTAGTGAGGTGATTGGCCTCAAGATGATCTTAAGAAAGATGAAGAGAGATCTAGTGCTCTAAATAGAGAACTTATATTTTCTAAAGAGAAACTAGAAGGTTTCACGAGTAGGACAAAAATAATCAAGACTATGATTAACATTAGTCAAAGGGATAAGAAGGGTTTAGAGTGTAAGCATTTAATGCACACATCAATTGCTAAACCTATTACCTTTGTGAAAGCTAAGAAGACTAAGGTAGTGCCCAGCCCGCGAAAGCCAAGTGGAAGGAAAGTATTTAAATTGAATACTAATAAGTCAAAATTTGTGATATTTGCCATAAAGATACCCACACTAGGTTTGACTTCCCTAATAATCATCCTCACAAGCCAAACCCTAAGAGAAAGGTGAAGAAAGCTCCTACTTATAGGTTTGAAGAAAAATAATATACACATCCAAAATTATACAATGCAAAAGAAAAGAAAGAGGATGAAAGATGAATGAAGGACCTGAATGGAGATTTCTCGGCATGAGCTGATTCGCTCATGAGTGAAAGAATAGAGTACCATGCTCACCATTCGCTCTATCTCAACCACCTTCCCCCAATTGCAGAGTATTCTTTAAATAATGGCTTCAGCAGTAGTATTTTGGTAGGAGATGGTGACTGTTGGAAACTTGGGGTTGCTTATGTAATTATATTTATGTTCATAAACATTGGGGTGGCGAATGTCGGGAAACCAAGGTGCAATGTTAATGACAAGTATTTTTTTTGTTTTTGAAGGGGTTAGTAAGGTCATTTTCCCACACATGGTAAACCGCACATGTGTGCAAGTCGACTTTGGCAACTATAGCACAGTTTTGGCATTCAATGAGAGTACATGTCTATTTTCGTAAAATGTTCCCTATGTATATATTGATGCTACCTTTTAAAAGACCAAACAATAACACCACTATTGGCAAAGAAGTATTTTATATACTCCCTATTGCCAGTGAGTCTGAGCCTAGTGCAAGAACACATAGGAGCCGTTGATATTTAAAATCAACAGTGCAACACATGGTAGCATAGCATCTGCATCTTTGATTTTCTAGAGCATAATAAATACTTTCCCGTCGGAGATGTGTAATTTTAGTTTTTTCTCTTTGCTTTTAATGGAATCGAGGCTGCACCTCATCAAACCGACCCAAAAAAAACAGCAAAGACTTGGGTCTTCCATTGTGGTTCCTGTTGAACCGACTGGTAAATCTTTGGTGCTCTTCCACACAACTTCAGAGTTTGCTGAAGGCTAAATGTCGGAATTCTTGTTAATATGAGTTTGTCATTTTCATGGTCAGTAATATTAAAGCATTTTATGATAGTAAACGTGTATATTAGAAAATCTAACCCATGCTTAATTATTTTTGATATCTCAAGCTTTGAAGTCTAGAAGAGACAGGCCCGTGACATATTGCGTGCAACATGTGAACAGATGCTCCACAGAGATGCGACTGCTAAATAGCCAGGGACGAAACGATGAGCAATGGTATTTAAGTGGACACGCTCACCTAATAGCGAAAGCTTGATTAGGCATTTATAGAAGTCTAGCAATATGAACAAAGAATGTATTATTGAAGGTAAGTCGGGGCCTGATTTCTTCTAGGTTAAAGAAAGTTTACTTGTTCATTTACGTTAAATAATACATATATAATCCTGTGATTGCTCCCTTTCTCCCTATCATGTCAATATGCCATCCATATTTCAAATCATAATCTGATTCTTCAAAAACTCTCAAGTTACAACGACATTGTTTCGAAGAAGCTAGAACAATTCATTAACGAATTACCATATGTCAAAATAGATCGTTATAACGTGCAAGTAATCTAATTAGCTTGGTCTCCCCAAAGAAAAGGGCAGGAGGAGTAATTTTTCTGCAGTATTCCTGTTGTGGTGAAGCAAGGTAAAGTTTCTTTTTCAAAAACATCTTTCTGATTTGATCAATATACTTCTGTCCTCAGCCAGGCTGAAACATCATTTCTTGTTACATCCAAAAATATGTCTCTGTCCATTGTCAGATGATGCATAAACTAGTGGCCTCATTAATTAAACAAATGAATATAAGATAATTTTTGCTCCTGAATTAAAGGGAGATGTAGGAAGATAATTCTTACCTCCAAAGATATAAATGCAGAGGTTAAAATGGACAGTCTGGGTAGGTTAGGTGGGGGCCTTGTGTTAGGTTGCCATCTTTTTTATCCCCACTTGAAGAGAAAGATATTTGATGAACTATGACAGCAGTCATTTTCTTTCTTTCTCCCTCTTATTTGTAAAGTCCAGCTTATGTGAGTTTAAAAAAAAATAGTGATATACAACCAACTAATCTCTCCAATAAGGTTTTAGTTGGATAAAATATGTGGGCTTTATAAAAAGCTCACCTAGGCCTACATATTCTATCCAACTAAAATTTAATTGAGAGGTTTTGTCGGACAGATTTGTTGGGTTATTATTATTTTATTTTATTAACAATTTTAATACATTGTTTTGCTCCTATATTTTAGCAAGCATATTCATTAAAGGGAGCATGCTGGTGGTTTTTCATTTCCAGTCTAGCAACTACCACACGTCCATAACTCAGGTTTAATATACATCATGAAAATGAATACTTCAAACAATTCTGTTAAAAACTGTTTATTTCCATTCTCTTAATCCTTAGGCATAGCTAATTTGATGTACGAAAATAATAAAAAGTAAAACTATAATCAAGGAAACGTTAAGTCTATATCTTTCACCGATTTTTAACAACGATATGTCACACAATTATCACACGAGTAAATAAGATAAGTGGTGACATGTCCTCTTAGGGATGCAAGATCACTTTCTTTTTCTTTTTTGCCAATAGGATGCATGGTCACTTGCACACAATCGTATCTTCATATGGAGAGAGAAATAATCGTATCTTTAGGAATGAATTGACTCATAAGAGATTTTTTTTTAAGAAACATGAAAGTCAAGTTTTTTTCATCAAGTATAAGGGGGAGAGAAATCTCTTTTATTAAATCAAGCGAGAAACAAAGTCATAAAACAAGAAAATGAAAATTACATACACAATCTTTTAGCAATGAAAGGAAATTCACCAACATTCTTAGAAAGATGACGATTGTTAATGACATATATTCTAATTTGACTTTCACACTTAATATAAAGAGATCAATCGCTTATGAATTCTTTCATTTTTGAAGATGTAGTTATTCTTCTCTATCCAAGGAAAATAGACAATGTAATTCATAAATAACTTTAGAAGCAATCCCAGATCAAGAATGGAATGACTGAGGAAATTAATATGTTGAAGGGATTGTAGAGCTAGTACAAGAAATATCCACTCTAAAAAACCTCAATATAAAATTCATAATCTACTTAGAGTAGCCACATGCCAAGAATATGTATTGAACCGTTTCAATATCCACCTTACAAAGGATACATGTGTTGAGAATATAAATGCTTAGGGTTTGAATTTTATCCAAAGCAAGAAGATGCTAATGTAACATCATCCAACTAATAAAGGGGTGACGACGTATATGATGTTTACACCAAACAAGAGTGGTCCATTTCAATTTGAGAACATGTTTAGAAAGAAGCTTGTATGCAGATTTTGTTGAAAATTTACCCCTTGGATTTGGCTTCCATACAATAACACCAACGTCATGAGAAAGAGTAAAAGTATGATTTCCTATGACTTGAAGAAGATGGTCAACTCTGAAGTTTATGTGAGGAGACTACCTCCAATGCCCATCAAGTTGATAATTTTCCAATTGCTTCAACAAACACTAACCATAATTATGAAGGAGGGTGAAATTTGCAACCCAATGATCCAACCAAAAGAAGGCACACATATCAACATTTATCTTGTATGAAATATAGTCAATCAGGATACTTCTAAGAGAAATTATATTTTTCCAAAAATAAGAGGCATAAGAAGGAACATCCCAATGTCATATAGAGGAACCTTGAAGATAATATTCATACATCAATTTAACCCAAAGAGAATCCTTATTTGACAAGAGCCTCCATAAATGTTCAGCTAAGCTAATAATACAACAATCCTTTACCGAGTGTATGCCCAAACCCCATTTCAATTTAGGCTAGCAAACATGCTTCTACCTAATAGGATAAATTTTTTTCCTATCATTAGCATTACTCTAAAGGAATTTAGACGTAAGAGGCACAAGATTCTTAATTATACTAAAAGATAACATAAAATGAGCAGGCCAATAGGTATGCATGCTAAACAGAACTGATTTAAAGAGTTCTAACCTTCTAGCATAAGAGAGTAAGTTCTTCATCCAACCCACTAAAGCTGAATGAAAGCAATCAAGTAAATGTGCACACATAGAGGCTTGGAGTCTTCCAAAAAAGAAAGGGAGTCCCAAGTATCGGATTGGTAGATACCTGTCTCTGAAGCCAAAAATATGAAGAAATAAGTTCTTATGGCTGCAACATGCTAAAAAGAAAATATTGATTTTAGAATCGTTAGCCATAAGACTGCTATCACGCCCCGACACTGCTCGACCCGAGCCAAACACGGTCCAAGGGCCGGTCTAGCACACAGGGCGATGGTTTGAAAACAGTTAAAGAAATAGCAGAAGACTTATGCCCTAACCACGAACGGTCTAATTTACGGAGTTTACGCACTACTTTGAGCTAGAGTAAATAGGTAGAACCAAAAAAGTACTTAACTCTAACCAAAACACAAATCTCAAACCCACATACTAACAATCCATAGCCACATATAATATATCACAAATCTAAAATAAAGACCATTCCACACGGTTCTAACATCAAAACAAGATAAACAAAGAGACATGCAAGACTAGAAGCCTCCATGACTACTCCTAAGCTCCTCTAATCTTTCCTCATACAGAGGATCCTATCTATTTACGTGTCATGCCATGCAGCCCCAAAACAAAACAAGGAAAGTGGGGTGAGTATAAAAACTCAATAATAGTCTTAATACAACAGCAATAATAAAAAAACACAACAATATGACAGTCTAGTAAATAAGATCCACATTTGACCTGATACACTATTTTTTGATCATGCATCTCATCACATAAACATGCATAATAGTATCTCATTTCCATATTTTCTAATCATGCATTCATAACTCAAAATCCTGCATAATAGTGTCTCATTTACACATCTTTTAATCATGCATTCGTAACACATCTCATTCACCCTGCATGACAAACGTGTAAATCACATGATACACTCTCCCCACTGCAGGAGATGTCCCTAAGCAACACCCCTGCTCTAGATTCTCTGTGTAAGAATGAGACATCCTTAGCCAGGATCGTCCAGGGTGAGTAGCTTTAGGGGCAGACAACCCCGACCCTTTTACATTTCCTATGTAAAAATTTGACCGTGCCTCGCCTTTGTGGCCTTGACCGTGTCCTGCCTAAGTGGCAATATTTGTGTTTACTCCTTGATGGGGGTATTCTCATACAGGGTACCCTATAACACGTGGTAGTCGGTGCACAAAGCATACTACCCTTCACAGGGTCCAGATGACAATCATAATAATTTCAATTCACAAGACAAGTATACAACTCGTCCCCACATAATTCTATTTAACTAGACTCAACCCGACGAGTATACATGTCACGCCCCGGCGATGCCCGACCCGAGCCGAACCCGGTCCAAGGGCCGGTCATGAGCGCGGGGGCGACGAAGTGAACATTGAGAAAACGATCTAGCGGAAGACTTAACCCTAACCATGGGCGATTAACAGCAACACGGAGTGCGCACAATCCTTTGAGCAAGAGTAAACAAAAGGGAAGGAAAAGGTGTTGCTTATCACAAAGTAAACAACAATCTCAAACCCACAAACTTAGTTAAGTAAAGCCCACATCGGCTCAGAATAAGTCATAAGCATCACAACTGTAAAATATGACATAAATCCAAAACAAGAACCCTACACAAAGGTCCTGAACAACAACATAACTAAGGGAAATAAAACCACACAAAGAACTCCACGATCATATCCAAGCCACCTCCGACCTATCCTCGAAGAGGCGATCCTGTCTGTCTGCGTGTCGCACCACGCAGCCCCAAACCAAAACACCAAAGAGGGGTGAGTTTTAACAAACTCAGCAATGGTTTTAATATCACTAACAACATCGAAAAATACGATAGCATAGCGATATAATCATTCAAATCAACGAATTACATGGTGCATCATTTTCTGATCACATATACATATCACCTAACACTACATCATAGTGCATAATCAACCTGCATAGATGTATCTCTAACGTACATATTCCACATGCATAACATCAACATCAACCTGCATGGATGTATCTCTAATATACATATTCTCACATGCATAACATCAACATCAACCTACATGGATGTATCTCTAACATACATATTCCACATGCATAACATCAACATCAACCTACATGGATGTATCTCTAACATACATATTCCCACATGCATAACATCAACATCAACCTGCATGGATGTATCTCTAACATACATATTCCACATGCATAACATCAACATCAACCTGCATGGATGTATCTCTAACATACATATTCCCACATGCATAATATCATCAAATCAAACTCCATCAAGGAGTAACCACACAATAATGTCACACAGACGGGAGCATAGACAAGGCCACGAAGGCGTGTAATGGTCCAAAATTCTACACAAGAATTAAATAAAAATCGGGGTTGTCAATCCCTAATACTGCTCGCCCTGGACGATCCTGGCCAAGGATGTCCCATTCTCACACAGAGAATCTAGAGCAGGGGTGTTCGCCTAGGGACATCTCCTGCGGAGGGAAGAGCCCGAATTCTCACACAGAGAACCCTAGAACACGTGGTAGCGGGGTGCACACGGCATACCACACTGGATTCTCAGGGTCCAGATGACACTCATAATAACATTCTCACATATCCGCAAGACAAGTACACAACTTGTCCCCACATCATTCCATTAAACAAGACTCAACCCGGGGAGTGCACTCGTTCCACACAGGAACTTCAAATCGTTCCACACAGGAACTCAAATCAAAATATGTCCTTTCGGACCAATCAACTTGCGAGTAATCCACGATCGATCAATCCGGCACACAATTTCATCACATTGCATCCAATCGGTCAAATTCGATTAATCACAATGAAGTCTCAATTGGAAATCCATTTTGATGATGCATGCAGCATGGTACATACGTGGGTAAAGCATACATGAATCCTAATCCATGATAAGTGCTCTCATCAGCCCCTAATGCATCATTCATAATCACAATATTAAGCTTCAACATCATCCTTTAACCCCACATGTGTGTGTGTATCTAGTAGAAGCATTTCACATAATGCATGCCAACATGCTTAAAATTAAACTCACTACCACACTACACATGTGAATTTTCCATCTAAACATGAATTCCAGCAGAAATCATAGGAGAAGAATCGTTGAAATCATATCTAAATTCAAAACTCAACCACAAAGGCTAAATACATATAACATCACTCATTTCATCATTGAGTCATGGCATTCACCAACATCTACACACCACTAACCACAATCTATCATGACAAATCAGTCCAACAATGATTGTAGTCCTACTGAAAATATATGTTTAACCAAAGGGAAACAACCATTCATAATTTCAAGATAACGATTCTAACATCATGCCACAAAACATAAGTCATTCCACCATCCCTAAGCATATATCTCAACTCCATAAACTTAATAGCATGCATTTCCAGTAGCCTAACATAGCTTAAAACACTCCACATTAATATAAAATTGACAAGCTAAAGTGGAATCATCAAAATAGACATCATATGCACAACATACAATTTTCTGTGTAGCCGATCGATCGCCAATACGGCAGAACAATCATCTTCTTTCTTTCGCAAATCCAAACCGAAACACCATAAATAACACTTCAAATCCACATCTAACACCCTAATCATCATCAAAAGTCCTCCTTGACTTCCAGAACATCAAACCAAGCCATAATAAAGCAAAACCCTAAGAAATCGGGATTAAATAATTCCATTTTCTAATCTTACCATTAACACACTAAATCAAGCAAACCATTTCGAAATAAGCCAAAAATGGAGAGTTTTACCATGGATAAACAGAGATTTTGAAGACCCATTACCTCAGCACTTGATTAAGCTCAGATTGAAGAGTCACCCTTCTTGAAATCCTTGAAAACACAATGAGTTTGAATTAAACTCTAATAGAAATCGATTTACCCAAGAAATCCCTAATTAAACCTTAGATCTAGGGCTTATTGGTAGTAAAAATCGAATTTTGAATGTTAGGGTTTGTAGTAAAACACAAATCAGTAGCTTTTGATGGTCAAAAATGAATTTAATCAAGGGAAAAATGGTAGATTTGGAAGAAATTAAGAAGAAAGCCATGGATTAGTGCTTAATTAGAGCAAGCTTACCTTAATCGGCTCTAATTCGGGCCTAAGTGGTGATTAGGCCAGCCCTCCTTCCTTATCCTATTCCCAAAAATGGAAATGGCTCTGGTTTGCCCTTTTATAGTAAGGGTTGGGGTGTGCATAGGTAAGTTTTGGGGTGTAAATATGAAAAGTAGGCTAAAAGTGGGTATTTTATAAATTTAAGCACAAATTAAGCCTAATAAAATTCTGAAAATTTTTGTGTGACCTTAAGTATATGTCTAGGTTCATTTGACAAAAAAATAAAATTTTCGACGGTGGGGCCCACAGGGGTCCAGCCAAAACTCTAATATTTGGGAAAATAGTAAAAATTCTGAAAAATCTTAAAAATTCACATTTGGTTTAAAATCACTTAAAACTACTAATATTAAAGTTAATTTTGGTTAAAACCATCACAAACTCTATTTATTTACTAAATCACCGAATAAGATCAGAAAACACGTAAATCTCACGATAACTAATAATTAAAGAAAACTAAAAACCGGTTTAAAGATGAGAGTTCTTACAATACATGTTCCACACATGAACTTAAATCAAAAACCAAAAATATCTATCAAATGAGTCCTGATTAAGGTCACACTGAAGTAACCTTATTATGATGATTTAGACCACGAGTATTCTAAGAGACAAGACATAAAAAAGAAATGGAGTTTTAGCCTTGACCAATGCCAAAATGAAGTTCCCCATCCAAAATCTAAGTAGAATTATGAGCTTCTCTTTATGCTTTTTTCTGTTTCTTGTTGGAGTTTTTATTGGACACCTCTACAAAATCTTCAACAAGAGTCCTTAAAATGAAAGGTTGCGTAATTACCCACATATGATATAAAGGAAGATTCAGCGGCCAAAGCATTATAATTTAATGCTGGAGATAAATCAACAAATAGATCGCCACCAAGAATAGAATTGCTAACATAGGGTAAATCAGAACCTGTGACTCGTACACTACGAAGGACTAAAGAGGAAGCTACTAGATTACCACAAGGACTGGCATGAGACGTGGCGTGCAGGCAATTAGGCGAGGTAGGCATTTTCTCCCCCAGCGCTGACTCTTGAACACGTGTAGTCCGACCTCCCATGTCAAGAGCAGAGCCAGAAATTTCCACCCCATTGGAGGGCTGAGAGCGTTGGATAGAGCACTAAAGCTGCATAGCATTTTGAACAATATTTGCCGTTGAAGGAGGATGAAGGATGCTATCAATTCTAGTCTCTAAAGAAGTTTAGAAGGCCTAAGAGGAGCCATAAAAAAATTAAAGCATGTATTCATTGCTACCTGAGACATAGGAACCCCATCACTGGCTCTTCTAATATGTATGAGATCTTTCAAAGGAGTAGAATTTTTATCTTGTAGAACCCATGCCTGTTGAGTAGTACATGACGCATTAGTATGATCAAAACAGCAACAACGAGTGCATATTGGTACAACAACGAGTGCATATTGGTGGCTTCCATGCATAATAAACTTCTTGAAAAAAAACTCGACCCATCTTTCCTAGGAATAAAAACTTGATTCCTAACCGTACAATCAGCATCAACTTCCACATAGATGAGCAGAAGACAACCTTTGACAAATCCTGGTTAATTGGTCAATATATAAGGGAGAACCTATAGAACTGATAATTCATCCTAGGTTTCCTACACTCCAATATTGAATTGGATGCTTAGGTAGTCTGTTCCAAATTAGACCAGGCTCGTACTAAGCAAATCATGAACTAGTTTTGTATTCATAGTCCATTTTTTTTAAATTAGAGGACGACTAGCAATGGACCAAATAGAGCCAAAAACAAAAAGAATCCATCAGACAAGGAGATGATATCAAAAGCCTTATTTGTCTTCCACATGGCGCCCAACAGCAGATTTTAATCCCATATAGTAAGGTCTGCACCTATCCGATCAAAGTGTGTTTCTAATGCAGATGATCAGCTTTGACTTCATCTTCATCAATGCTAATCTCCAAAGAATTCCCAGAGTCAAGATAATGAGGCAAGGTGAAGTCTATACCTGTAGAATGAGCTTGGAAGAGAGCTATGTAATTGTCAACGCCAATCTTTCAAAGCTTAATTATCTGTGAATTTCCTTTCATTGCTACTAGATGACATTTGTAATTTTCTTTCTCTGTTTTCTTTGACTTTGTATCCCGCTTTTATTTATTGAAGGGAATAATCTCCCCTCTTTACCTGTTCAAAAAATATCACTTGAACTTTGTTCGTAGGTGGACAACTAATTATACGAGGCCATCCACCCTAATGTTCTAACCTGAGCAATCAGCTGGCAGAAAACATGACCTACTATTCTGATAAGTTTCACAGAGGCACTAGCATGTATCTTATGCGACAAATAAACTAAGAAAATTATTGGGGATAAATCGACAATTAGATTTTCTATATAAAAATATGTACAAAAGATTGAAGGTATTACACAAGTACCGAAGGAGAAGTCGATTTTGACAAAACTTTTCCCCAAACACACCAATCACCAATATATGTTATCAGAAAATAATTGTTAAAAGTAACATAAATAGGCAAAGTTAAGGATTTTCAGGTGATTTTGTTGCATAACCAAATTAGGTAAAATTAATTTGTTAATATGAGATGGTGCCCGTTGAAACTTGGGGATCTTTCCCAAGTTTATCTGTGCAATCAACTATTTCCAATCTTTCACCAAAAAACTAAAAACCAGTTATTTTCAAATGTGATAGACCAAATGTGATAGACGATGTGGATAGGAGAGATTTAATCTCTTTGCGACTGAGAGACGGAAGAGGTATAAAGAAAATATGAGAGAGAGAAAGGGAGGCATCAATCATGACAGGAGGTTACAGTGGCAAGACACATACGAAGAAAACCGTCTCTTTCTGCCATATATGTAATTTTTCTATATTTTCTAACAAATTGCTAACACTATTAGCCTCCATTTTTCTCGTACAAGTGGCATCTTCTTTTTTCTTGTTCTTTTTTATTTCATTCGAAAAGTGGCCACTGTATCTTCATAAAACGTTTACTCCATCTTCATCACGAGCTTCACGACATACAAGTAGCATATATTTATTGGTATCCGTATGAAAACAAAACCTTCTGGGATGAAAAAACTATCTAGGGGCAGCCGCCTTTTGTACATTCCGGCACCGTCTTAGCATGGACCATAGCATTCATACATGGCAGGCATAATTTTTACATGGAGCCGGAAAAGGGCCAATTCTATTAATAAAGTTCAAATTATTAAATGTTTTTTAAAATAAAAATTTCAAGTAGTAGGTTAATAAAATGACTAGAAGTTGAGTAAAGCTGAATATTCATAGAGGCAATTTAAGAGTGAATTATTTAGTGTAAAACCATCCAAATGAATAAATATTAGATGCTGATGAATTATACTTGTTTTGGTTCTTAGTCTTGGATTATTTTTTAGTGCACTACTGTAACTTTTCTTCAATAATATATTGGTAGGGATCCGCCTAAACCCCCACCCATTAAGGTGGTTTTTATTAAAAAAAGAAAAAGTAATTGAAACTGATGTTGAGCTGCAAATAAGCCGGTTTTGCTCATTCAGGTCCAACTTCCAAGTTCATATTCAAGATTCTGAGTACTAAAAAAAGAAGTTATAATTCATTTGATAAATAATTTAACTATATCGGAGGAAGTTTTTGATAATTCTAGGTGAATTAAACAAAAAATCTCTTGGGAACAAATGCAAAGCAAAACATTTAGGGTTTTATTTGGATTAGTGAAACAAAATTGAAACTCAAATCTACCGCCTATTTAGTAGTGGCGGAAGCTGCAATGCAATAGTGGTCATATATTTTGTCATATATTTATTTTAATAACAAAACTGCCCCTATGTCTACGTTGCCATGGAAGCTGCGATGCAATAGTGGTAGTGGCCGTGACAGTGGTGATAACAACGGTAGTGGATAATGAAAGAGATGGTGGTAGCGACAGTGATGATGACAATAGTGGTGGTAGTGACGGCAGCGATATTGGTGGTGGCAACAACTGTAGGAAGAAATTTTGGTGGTAGTGGCAATAGTGGCGGTGGTGGCCGTATTTTGTGATGACAACAATAATGGTGGTGACAGCAGTGGTGGCGGTAGTAGTGGCGGCAGAGATAGTGGCAAAGTAGATACTAGTATGGTTGAAAGCTTACGTTTTCTGTCAACTATCTTTCTCCCAATTAATTCCATGAGTTGAAGGGAGAGAAATTTTAGGGCCAATTGTATTCCTCTTTTATCCTAATTTTTACCTTATTTTCTCTTTCCAGTTCACCATACATCGGAACCGATAGATTTTTTAAAAGATTCATTTTAGTTTTACCTTCAACTTTGAAAAAACTACCAAATTTTAACATATTTTTCTAGGAATCTTATATATTCTTGAGGTGGTTTATCATATTTTTAGTGGAACAACAGCATCCACACACACATGTACATTTACATTAGATACCACAAGGCCAGATTCGAGGGACATGAACTAGCGAATCACTTATTAGATTGGTGATGGTTCATCAATTAATGTTTGCAGGAGGTCAAGTATTTGCGTTTTCCCTTACATTTTTATTTTTTTGGGTGGAGTGGGGGAACCAACAAGGGGTTAGAGGCAGACTGCTACAAGTGAAGAAGAAAGACACTGACATCTAAAAGATATACTTCTAACAAATGAACCCATAAATTGTTTCATAATACCATAATCCAAACTCATGCGATCATGAAGCTTCGCCAGCCAATCGACAATGCACATGAAAGCACGCATATGTTACCATCAGCGTGTAGAGTTTGTGCGGTTCTGTTTCACAATCGATCTTGGGCAATAACGACTGGTGAAGGCGGATTTGGACTCCTTTCATCCAACATATGCTTTCGCAGCAATAACCAAGTTTGTGACCAGCCTACTGGAAACTTAACTATCTTGACCCTAGAACTTCTCCCTCAATTAGATCAGAACTAACTAGCTCAATTGGGCTGACTTGGCCCAGTAATATTGATGTTATCGTCACTAAAATCAGCACACAGTTTTTCTTTAAGTGATACTCTCTTTGTTCAAAATTATTAGGTATATTTGATTTTTCAAAATAGACTTTTTTTTTCAAAATAAACTAATTTAAATTAATTTTAATAAATAAAATATAACTATTAATATAACATAGAGGAAATATAATTTTATTAAGCTCAAGAAAAATCAGCGTGTACATATTATGATATTTGTAAGTTTCCTTTTCACTTTACTACACTTGATTTAAATTTTTACCTTGCCCGTGATAAAATGCATACAGAGACATCCAGTACAGCTTACAAAATTATGTAACAACAATGATATACATATCAATCATATATGGATAAATTTCACTACCACTTTTTGACACATAAAGCCTTACACCAAAATTTTGAAAGAGTTTTTAATGTTTCTCTTTGTTCATAAGCCCAATACAAGCTATACGCATAATAGTCATTAATATTTAAGATGGATGGTATATATGCCATTAAACATTAGTATAAGTGATACTGTAGCTTACATGTGCTAATATATATGTGCGTCGTTGATGTCATAGATGAACGATGTCATAGTTGAACGATTCTTATGCATAAATTACGCAAGGCTCATTATTAGGAGCATAAAAAGCTCTTCTTAAAATTTGATTAGTCCCGGTGCTCATTTATAAATGGAAGCATAAAAAACTCTTTTTAAAATTTAATTAAATAAATAATTTTATTACAAAGTGAGATTAAACTTTTTCTATCAAATCAAAATTTAATATAATTTTATTAGTAAAAAAAAAGTGTAAGATTATGAACATACATAAAATCTCATAGCACGATTATATCTTTTAAGTACCCTATGTTATGTAGTACCATAATCATGATGTGGGTAGGCCTGTAATTTTATGCAGAAAAAGAAATCATTACAAAAGGTAGGTGCAAATGTGATTGGACAAATCGCTTACATTTCCATTATGCGTATATTATTGTCTACCCTAGCATCATAATTCTTCAGCTCAATTCCCAATGCAAGAATGAAGAGACAATTCCATATCTGCACACGGGGCCTCTGTACAAATTCGTCCAGTTGCTCTGAACGAAAGAGTTTTTCCAGCTCCTTAGTAACAATGAGCATGGCGTAATTTAGCTATGGGAGCCGTCCATCTAAAAGATTAAGAGCTCACACATTACCACACGTTAGTGTTATTGTCACTTAGACTAAGTACATATTAGTGTGTCCACCGTCAATATAAAATTAAAGTATAAAATTAAAGAGGAGAGAGAAAAATTCTTGCCTAAGGTGGATGCTTCCAGAAATGGGAGCAGACTAACCATCCATTCAAGCTACATTGTCTCCTTCATAAATTTTTTCTCCCATTTCTATTTTTTTTATTAGGAAGCTTTCCATTAAAAGTTAAAAAGATAAATAAAGCCTGCAATAATACAGTTGGTAAAACACAAGCATAGAGGAAGACACGGATGACACGATCATGACATTGGAGAAAATAGGAGAGCAACATGCTTTAGAGGACATTAAATTCCAGCTCTGTTGAAGATCTCCCATGGGTCGGCATATGCTAGAAAATAGCGTCTAGGCAGTTAGACCACCCAGAAGTAGCCTGAAGGGCCATTGCCAATGTCCATCCTGTCACGAACACCACCTAGGGAAGAAAGACCAGAAGCATTGCTCCCATGGACCTCTACCTATATGCTTGGGTAGCTAATGGTTCACACCGATGAGATAGGTCGAGCACAAAAATGCCAATGTCGACGAATGATCAGCCACCTCTACAAAGGAACGGATTGAGGAAACAAGGCGTAAATTAGACAACGAAAAAGAACGAAAACTTAAAACAATGTAAACATAACTAGCCAAATTTGTCCTTAGAATCGTCAATAATAGGGAAGAAGTGGGTGGATGATGGCCATCTAGTCACCTTGGCGTAGTCCATGTTACTAAGGAGCCAAGGAAGCTGCCAGATGATGATCCGACGAATCCCAATACGCTAGTCACATATGCACCCTTTTTCGATATATATATATATATATATATATATATATATATATATATATATATATATATATATACGCACGAGCTTTGGAATCTGGCAATTTTGATCGTGAGATGGGTGTTTCTTACTGTGTCTGCCCCATAATATACACATCTGTCCGACCTTGACCCAATGGTGCATGATGAACTCGACGTAGACACAAGGGACTCGTTACATCTTAACCTTTTTCATATATAAATGTGATTCTTTCCGCGTCTGTCTAAGTGTTTCTGACGGTTTGGTTCAATTTTGTTCTTTGTTTTTGTGGGTGGGTAAGAGAAGATCAAACAACTAAACAACCAACCCATTTGCTTAACAATGATGAAGATTATAAAGCCGATTTCTTTAAGGCAAAAGCAACTTAGAAACATCCTAACAACACTTAAATTCAAAGGGCATTGAGTCAAACACAAATGATGTTTATTTTCCCTTGTCTAATATCAAGACCACATGCTTATATATAAACAATAGAAGCATCTGCCCTTGGAGGCACTCCATGAACCTTCCACACGCACGCTTCATCCTCCTAACCCTTGCCTTGATAAGATTTTTTGTTTCAATGGGATGATAGGGTAGTTCAGTGGCACCAGGCGTCCTCAAGGCACACAGCTAAACGTTTCTTCATTAATGCCATTCATTATATGGTGGCTGTAAGGGGTGAGTGTGTTGCTTCCTAGTAGGAGTTATCAGACTGTACCAAGAGACAGGTAGGTAACATGCTTGAACTACACTTGCACCCCCTTGGTCCCCCACCTGAAATTTTTATGGTTCTTGTTGCTTGTTAACTGACGGAAATGGGTGAGCTACTAATGGACAAGAGCACGCTACATGGGTGGTTCTTTTTTTTTACCTTCCTGAAATCTAGTGAGACAGCTCTCAGAAAATCTTCCTGTTGGTCTCCTTTTGGATTGTTCCACGCATCCAAATGTTACAAATTACAATCCGTCCACTGGACAACAAATGATCTCTCAATTAACCCTTCATTTGGTGTTAATTATGCTTAGCAATGAATATTACCAGTAGCTATAGTAATCGTGTTTGAATTACAGCATGATGACTTCATCATCGCTCTCAGCCACCGATTCATGAGTTGGCCACAGATTAATTACAACAATTTAGATGCAAATTTAACTGTAATAATCGACAAAATTAATGAATCAATGTGATGGCAACAATACACAACTTCATAAGGCAGGTTACTGATCTAATTAGATTAACACCCACATAAGATAATAAAGAGATCTGAACCTATTGAGCATGCAATAACCATGCATATGCGCACAAACAATTCATGCACACACTGAATTTCAGGAAAACTACTCAGTAAGAATTTAACGAGTCTTAAATCTCAGCTAGTAACAGTAATGTTCTGATTATTTGCAGCTTGAAAACCAATAAGATCTCTCTTCCACCTTCCAGGATGCATTTTATAGCAAGTAAAAAAACATGCAGGCAGATTCTGGAATAAATCCCTGATCGAACCCCCCGTGTGAAGAAAAGAAAGGAAGAAGTAAGAAGGGGGCCCTCTGGCCTCTGCAAGAAAAAAAGAACGGCTTGCACGTGTGGCCATCCCCCTCCATGACTATAAAATGGAGACGAAACAGACCTGCTTCTCGTGCAATTGAAGCGGAAAAAAAAAGAAAAGAAGCTACTGGCATTCAGCTCACTATTCCAAGGTCCATTATTGAGATACCCTCCTCCTCCTCCTCCTCCTCCTCCTCCGTCTTCTTCTTCTTCCTTTGATTTCAAACTTCAGCCTTGAAATTATTTGGTATTGTTTGTAAGAGATTTTTGAGTTTTAATACAATGAAAGAGGTGCAAAATGGGACTTGGATTTCGCTTCTGCCAATTTCTCTGAAGAATTACACCTATTTTTCTGATCTAACTACATATTGAAAGCTCATCATCATCATCATCTTATCTTCTTCTTCTTCTTCTTCTTCTTCTTCTTCTTCTTCTTCTTATTCTTCTTCTTTTTATGATGAGATTCACCTCTTGCTCCTCAAACTGTGATGCAACTACGTTTTCATCTCTGGGTTGTTTTTTTATCTTGTTAGTTAGATCCGTCGGAATTGTTCTTTTAGATCTAAGCTGCTTCTCCTTCTCTAAGCTTCTTTTAGATCAACTTCAAAAATATCTGACATATTTTTGTGCCACCAGATCGATTTCCTTGGGCTGCTATCAATGGAGATCTCGTCTGTGAGATGGCTGTCAGAACTGGTAAGACGAGATCCATGTCCAGAATTTATTACTTTTCGTAACTGTTAACTCAAACATCTACTGCATGTATAAGCGCCTTCTTCATTCATAGTGATTATAGTGAAGAAGATTCACCCACAATCTTTTAAGACAATTTCTGTTGTAGGATAAGATTACAAATATGGTTCTTCAATCAGAAGATATATTTAGTGTAAAATCTTCATGCCATCTTAAAACATCAGAGCTTAACCTATTGATCATGAATTATGAGCATATGATAATAACTTATTGTTCTTGGGTGAAATCGTGTAGGGAATGGAGGATGCATCACTCTTCCAGCACTGTGATCTGAATTCACTGGACCACTTAACTACGCAACAAATAGCAGCTGCATTAGGGCAAGACTTCCATAACTCTTTCTCTTCTGAAAGCTACAGTTCTTACCCTTCCAATATCACCCAAAGGAGCTCCACCAACTTCAGCTGTTCATCCATGGAAGCTCATCCCACTGCTCCAGAGAGACCCACAAAGCAGCTCAAGACTAATGACTGGAATTCTCGTGCAACCGAGCATGTCTCGGCCCCAGAATCTTCTTCTCCAAACCTTCTTTCATTTGGCAATCAGAATCCACCCTATAATAATCAGCATTTCTACGGCAATATCCTTACTGGACCTGTCAAGCCCAAAGATGAATCAATTTCGCCGACAACATCAAATCTCCAGTCTGAGATTCTGATCTCTCAGGGGTCATACATGGATCCTAGCTATGGCTCAAAAGCTGCTCAGGGACAAAAGAGAGCAAGTCCCATGGCTGCAAAGCCTCCCCACACTCAAGACCACATAATTGCTGAAAGGAAGAGAAGAGAAAAGCTCAGCCAAAGGTTTATCGCTTTATCAGCTATAGTTCCCGGGCTTAAAAAGGTAACCCCTTCTTCTTCTTCGTGATCATCATAATCATAATCATAATCATCATAATCTTCTCTCTCTCTCTCTCTCTCTCTCTCTCTCTCTCAAAAGCTTAGAAATGAATGACCAACTTGAAGATCTCAGAGAATAAATCTCAAATTGATGCTGCATCTGTTCTCGAAATCGGACACCAGCAATTTGCTTAAGTGATCCTCCCATATATATGGCATTGAAGGCTAAGTTCCATCCATTTACGTTTATTATGATCATATGGCAGATGGACAAGGCTTCTGTGCTGGGTGACGCCATCAAGTATGTGAAGAACCTGCAGGAGAAGGTGAAGACGCTGGAGGATCAGACAGAAAAGAAAACCATGGAGTCTGTGGTTTTCGTGAGGAAATCCGTGGTCTCTTTAGAAGACGATTCCTCTTCCACCGACGAGAACTTCGATGGACGGCCGGACGAACCTCTGCCAGAGATTGAAGCAAGAGTTTCAGACAAGGATGTTCTTATTCGCATCCACTGCGAGAAAAGGAAAGGAGTTCTAGTGAAGACACTGGCTGAGATTGAGCAGCTCCATTTATCTGTTGTTAACACCAGCGTGATACCCTTTGCAAATTCTGCTCTAGATATAACCGTTGTTGCACAGGTATTTGATCTTTTCTCATTCTAAATGATTGCACAGATCATTTCTCCCAAGAAGAAAATTGTTTCTAAGATCATTAAGATTTAAGATGGATTTTAAATGGAAAATTATGTGTTTAAGTGCAAGTATGTTCTTGGAGCAAAAGGAAAATAAAGTAAATAATCCGTGCCTGGTGAACATGTATTTTTGGTCTTATTTGTTAGCAGATTAGACTTTCAGTACATTATAATGAAAGAAAAAAGTTGTTTATAAAATTTGAATTATTCGATGGAAACAACAAATTGTAAACATAATCCAGTTGATTTCATGCGTTATGTCTACAAATGGCATCAGATCTTTGCTGTTTTCATATTCTTTCTTATGTGGCTGTTTCCTTATGTTAACAACCGTGAAGGAAACAAGTGCATGCATGTGTTAGTTGTAGTTCATATAGCAAATCTTATTTCTCCATGTTGTGGAATTAAAATATTGTTGACTTCGTTCCACTTATTTAATTTGGTTCCTTCTGGCTTTTCTGACAGATGGAAGAAGAATTTAGTATGACGATCAAAGATCTTGTAAGGAGACTTCGTTCAGCTTGCACCAAGTTCATGTGAAACCCTAATCCAATCTTGGAATATAGAAGAGGGCGGTGGTGGGGGTGGTATGTTCTTCTCATAATTTCTCCCTTGCCTCACAGAAAGACTCATAATAATGTAAGGCTGTTCTCAGACTGTCCTTCCCTCCTCCTATCAAAGCAAGGCCTGTATTAGATCTCTCCATTAATGTCATCTTTCATTAACTCTTCCCCTTTATCTGTTTTAGGGTCTTCATTAAAGAAAGTTCCTTCATCTCCCTCTATCTCTCTTATGCTTTTGTTCCTTTATTTTCTTTTCTTTCCATTTTGTTACTTCAAATATGTAGAGAGGACAAGATCTTATAAAATATTTGGTGTAACTTTAATTCCAATATTGAGCCTTCTGTAACTTAATTGACTATCAATTTGTTTCTTATATACTAGGGACGCTTAATTTCTTTCAGAATTTTTACATCCAATTAGATACGATTAAAATAATTGTGGCTTCAATGCGCATGTTGGCCTTTAATTGATGGTATAGAATGAGACACAAGTTAGATATACGGGGCAGACGTAAGCTAGGTGTGTTTTGTCGGACTTATCAGGAAGTTGGTACATGAATATAATATGTCTGAAAACCTAGCATTAAATATATTTACATAACCAGCTGCACTTTGGTCCCAACAACACATGATGATCTTTCCTTGTCTTGTCCTCACACGTTCAATTAGGTTTGTCCCTGCCAGCAAGCTATGCATGCTTGGTAGCCTTTTTAACAATTGAACAAAGCTAACCCAATACTAGATGAATATAATTTAAACCAAATGAGCGCAATTAAGTTTATTGGCAAGGAATACTGAAGTAGTACTGATGCCACCAAGATTGGGTGGTTTGACTAAACCCGACTCCTAAACCCCAACCCGAATCTGAACCTGAGCCATACTTTGAAGGCAAAGCCTTTTTAACCACATATGTGCTATTCAACCAACTGCGTTTTACTTTTTATCTGGTTGCATTTGAACGAATGGAATAAATATATAAAAAGGATGAGAAGTCTCTTAGCCCTAGTTTAGACGGGCTACACCGTTAATGTAATCCGTAAATATTTATCGTTTGTATATAGGCGAGGTAGGTTGGCTATAATATGGGGTGGTAGACTCCTCATCCATATAAAAAAATATTTATTTATAACTTAAGTAAGGCCGGACCACTTGAAGCCCAACCCTACTCAAATAGTTATTCAAGCTTAAATTTTGAAATTAAACCTGACCCATGAGGGTTATACTATGGTCGAATTTTTCTACATACCTGAGGGTGACATCCTTACACAAAAGGAGGTCAAACATAAACCACATAGGCAAAGCCAGAGGAAAATGGTTATAATCACCTTTGTCAAAATTAACTGCGTCTGGTTTATGAAACTAATGCATATAGGTCAGAGAAGGCGTGGAGTGTTAGACTTGTGCAGCCTAATTAGTGTCCAAGTGAAAATTTGTTGAAATTGTGAAGCCTGATTAGTTCTTGACTTATTGTAGTCGTTTTTGACTTAATTTGGCCTGTGTTATGTGGGACGATCAACTGGTGGCATTATAGCATAAGGCTATAAATCAGCCATCGTTTGGCATTTACAAAGAGTTTCTAGAACATGACTATCACACGATATTGCATGATATCCCCACAGCCTTTCTAGAAAAACATTCGCCTAGTCTTCTCACCCCCCTTTACCTTTTCAAACAAAAAAAATAAAAAAAATCGCATGCAATTGGAATTGATCAGCATGAAACACTTGTGCTACATAATGGGGCAATCGAAATCACCAAATGCACATATTGTATTTTCACTCCCAAATCGAGAGTATCCACTGCTTATTGGATTTTCACTTCCAAATTGAGAGTATCCACCTTAGATTGAATTAGGAAAAACGAATCTCCATGTTGTCTGAAGTGACTCATTATTTTTTTTCATTCGACTCTTTTTCTCTCTTCAATGAGAGGCTAAAATAGACTTTTAGTATGGAGAAAGTGAAGTAGGAACATCAGCTTCTTTCTTACTGGGGTCTATATGTGTTCCTTGTAATCCTTGGTATAAAAGGTCATTTTATACGCTTAGGTTATAAGGCTTTTAACATTATCTTTTTACTAGCTAAAGCGACAGAGGAAGTTTAATTCTCCTTGTTTTGGCCTTTGGTGAGTAATTTGTAGGCAGAAGACTTCTCACGGATAATGAGCCCAGCATAGGCAAAGCTTGGAAATCGTTCATCCACGGTATCAATGACTCACACACTAACACTAATGTGTGCGCCATTAATCTTAAATAGCAATAGCTCCCTATGGATAACTTTACTATGCTCGTTATCATAGGGGAGCATAAAAACTCTTTCCTACTAAACTGGTCAAATCCTATTTCTAGTCAAGTACGTTTCTCATGTGTGCTAGCTGGAAAACAAAGTAAGTGAATTAACGTTAATAAAGGAAGACTTGAGAAATTTTCAACAGAAATAAAAAAGCAAATTCTTAAAACATAAATAAGTTTTTTTGGGCTTTTGTTGTTTTCAAAGTTTAGTATTTTGAACATGAATAATATGTCTACTCTATTTTTTCTATACTAAAAGCCTACTCCACCTTCGATTGGACTAGGAAAAGTGAATCTCCGTGTTATCTGGTGTGACTCATTTTCTATCTTTGATGAGAGGCTTGACTAGACTTTTGGTGTGGAGAAAGTGAAATAGTAACATCAGCATCCTTAATGGGGTCTATATGTGTTCCTTGCAATCCAATCCTAGGTATGAAAGGTCATTTTTAAGACTTAGGTTATAAGGCTTTTAACATTATCTTTTTACTAGCTAGAGCGACAGAGGAAGTTTGATTCTCTTTGTTTTGGCCTTTGGTGGGTAATTTGCAGGAGAAATCATTTCTATTAGACGAAAGAGTTTTTCCTATTTTTCACTGACAATGAGTCCAGCATAAGCTATGCTTAGAAACTATTCATCCACGATATCGATGATGCACATGCTAGCACTAATGTGTGTGCCATTAATCTTAAATGTCAATAGCTCCCCATGCATAGCGTCACTAGGCTCATTATCATAGGGGAGCATAAAAACTCCTTCATGCTAATTAACTAGTCAAATCCTATTTCAAGTCAAGCCATACATGTGTTTTACGTTCCTCAGTGTGTGCTAGCTACAAGGCAAAGTAAGTGAATTCACATTAATAAAGGAAGAGTCGGGAAATTTTTAACGCAAATAAAAAAGCAAATTCTTAAAAACATAGATAAGTCTTTTTGGGCTTTTGTTATTTTCAAAGTTTTTGATTTTTCATAAATATTACCAAGTTAACAATCAAGATGATTGATCCAGAAAAGGAAGCTTAAAACTAAATCTCAAAATTTTGTAGAATTAAAGCTAAAACGTAAAATCAATTATCAAGGACATTTCAAATCTTCCTTCTCATACTTCATGGGTGCAGATTTCAGTTTTCAACCGAGCAAATTCATTTACATGTTTTTTATTTCTCTTTGTCAATTTACATAACTCTTCCGTTCATGTTATTCTCTACACCAAACTCTGAAATATGATGACTGCAATTATCAAAACTATGAGACTCAAAATTCAGCCATGATAACCATTATTTTATTAATGATAGGAGGGATAGGAGTTTCACACACTTCAGCATGTGAAAATCATGATCATAACTAAGTAGCGTATTTGCATTAATAATTTGAGGTCGGCAACATAAATTATGCCAACTCTTATGTATATCAACATGTTAAGAAAAACAAACAAAATATCATCATCACAACTATTATTATTATTTTTGTTGTTGTTGTGATTATTATTATTATTATTGTTATTGCTATTATTTGTAATAGTAGTATTATATTATTATTATAATTATTATAATAATTATAATTATTATTATTATTATTATTATTATTGTTGTTGTTGTTATTGTTATTATTATTATTGTTGTTGTTGTTAGTGTTTTTTAACAATTATTATACTTGCACTTAATCTACACCTGAGGTTGAGCCTAATTTCATGCAAAGAAAGCTCCTCGCCACTTGAAGAATGATATGGATAATATTACTCCGTTGCACAATTCTTGATGGGTATTAATAACACCTAATTTGGATAACTAATGTAAGGACATAATTAAAATTGAAACAACCTAAGCAAACAAAGTTGTTGGCAATCTTATCCTAATTAAAGCATTCACACAAGGATTTAATGTGAGAAACCCCAACTAGGTAAAAAACATATATATCATTATTATCAAATTGTTTGGTCAAAATGATATCTTGGAATTTAGAGATTGTAAATTGTTACCAAATCTTTTTATCCAATAAGTCTTGAGCTTGGAACTCGAATCATATCTTTTTTAGTGCATATTTTCAAAGATTATTTGGAGATGAATCTTTCCCAAGTGCCGAATCATGTGATTCATTGTTGCTTTGCATGGTGGCATTCAATGGCTCCTACAGCTTGTCATATAGAATAAGTTTCGAAGAATAATGTTAAAGTCTGCCCTTTCGGTTTATATAACCTTCGTTTGCGGCGAAAGGAGTTGTGTATTTGATGGTAAAAATAGATGCCCATATTATGTTTCTGTTGTAATTATTCTGCAAGTGTCTTATGCTCTAGATAGCTTTGACTTGGAGGAAATGATGCAAAACGGATCCTTCCTTGCAAGTATATAGGAAGACTAAGTCCTTTGTAGGCAAATTTATTATTTCTTCATGGTTCTTTTTAGCTTGTCCATCTTGTTATTATGGGTTGCGAGGGTAGCTACTCCTCTGTAATCTCTTAATTTGTACTTTCCCTTGCTTTGCTGAGTATAATTTTTCAAGTTTAAAAAAAAGTCTTCAGCATGGCCAAATACATTGTTCTCAAACGTCTTCCCCTCCTACTAACTTGGACTAGCTCAAAAGCTTCCTGCAACGCACCACAAAGATGAATGCCTAGTGGAATAACTCCGGTTGCCCACAAAACCAATCACCAAGCTCGTAATATGATGATCAAACGCCAAAACCGAGCCTCACACCGGATCGAACAAATCTTCAAAGCAAAAGATGACTTGTGTATGTATGGTGTGTTAATCTCTCACTTGAATATGCTCTAATAATTAGTTATATCTCATAAACACAAAAGCATGTTTTCTATGAGAGTGAGAACTCATGCAAAACAGAAGTTAGAGAATTTGTCCCGTTGCAAGTCTACACAAGAAATGGCCCAAAACCTGGCGAGTATGGCCAACTTGGGTGCCCAATTGAGGTTCTTCAGTAAGTCTACAAGAGTTTAATCCATTAAATGTTAGAAAAGCTATTTCCAGGTTATGGAAAGGTCATGGAGTTAACATAATTTCAAAAGATTTGTATTTCGATTCAAGACTACTGAATTAGGAAATGACTAATTTACATGCTGGCCTGCTTCATGGAAGAGATTAATTATATTCAAAATGCATAATTGAAGAAAATGAAGGAAATCTTAGTTCATAGAAAAAGGTGACCTATTCAAAGAGTCTCAATTAGAGAACCTATTACTATAATGAGATTGGTTTTCATCATCTTGCTTTTTATTAGGACTCTCTTTCTTTTTGAATTGGGCAATTTACATATTACTAGCATTGAGATGCACTACTTTCACATCACCTAGGTTTTTACCAAACATTATTTATTACCTCTGTATTGACCAAAATACCCTTAGTGATGTATTTTCCTCTTTCTTCGTCTTTCCCTTCTCCTACCCTCCATACTGAGTTACATGGGGAAATAAGACCACAGGAGGAAAATCCACAACTTTATGTTGTGCAATTGATCAGAACCCTAGGAGTGATTGATCACCTATTAATGTTTGTTGTCATTTCGAGCCAAAGCCAAATCATGCACACAAAACCAATGTACGATCAATTGGCCTTTTGAGTGTTCGACAAGCTTGTTTCTGGGACAACCTTCACTTCCAGTTGTGATTGGTATTTTTGTGTAGGATTTTTCTTTTTAGTCCTTTTCTTTTTATGAAGTCTCAATTCCGTAATCTTTTATTTATTGAAGCCTTTCCTAGCTAAATTTTTCTATTTTTGATTGTCTGTTAGGTCTTGTATAAAAGATTGGCTATTTCATGGAAGTCGTTATTCTAAGAGTTTCTAAAATATTGTTGGAGAAGAAGAGAGAACTTCTTTATCGATTGGTTTGCCCTCTATTTTGTGCACTTAATAGTGTTATAAATCACGAGAGAGGAGCACTACAACAAAATGTACTATTAACGACGTATATACAAACGTCGCTAAAAATAACTACTTGTGATGTATATAAAATCGTCACAAAAAAATAAACCATCAGCGATGTAAAATCATATATGTTGCTAATAGCCATGTATTAGCGATGTTTACCCTAAAGTGTCGCTAATATAATCATATTAGTGACGCTTTTGATGCAGCACGCCAAGGGATAAAAATTCAATGAAGCAAACTCTCTGATATTCACTAATTTGAATTAGCAATTACAGAAAGGAAGAATCAACTGAAGTTCATCATCTCGAAGAACTTACAGTTCAGCTCAGAAAACAGAGCTCAGGGAAAACACCCTCAATTGGACAACCACTTGCTTCAATTCTATTACAGAAGACTATTCATACTCAGTTAAATCTAACAGAAAGAAGATTGAATTGAAACAACGTCAGCTTCATTTGAGTCTCTATTACTGTAGATTTACCGGAGGTAGGAGACGAGTAACGAATTTAACGGCCGATGTATTTAATTTCCAAAAGACCATTATAGCCTTCACTATCTCAAGCTTTTACCCGTTTTACCAACAAGCATCCAATACACCAGTTAGTGAATACCAATCATACCCTTTTCAATTAATTGAAGGCTCTTCTGTTTGACGAAATGCCAAACTCAACTCTGTTTCAAAAAGAACAATTCTTCATATCAACACTGCATCAGATCCTCCAACTCAAATAAAGCTCAACCTCGAGCAAGGAATTAAGAACCAACAAAACACTGTGTTGACGAAAGTATTCAACTTGTCTTCATACCAAGATTCAGTTCACAGTCACTCAATTAAGACAACATCCAACTTGTCAATTCAGAAACTGTCATGAACAGATTATGACAGATAAACTAAATCTGTATAACTGCACTCAGCTGAAGACAATCTTCGCACTGTATATTAAGATCAGTTATACCAAAATATTTCAAGTGTTCTTCCTGTTACTGTAGAACAAACAAAGCTCTCATGCCATATTACTTTTATACAAAGACCAAAGAATGTTTGCCATTGCCTTTAGACAGAAATGCAATTGACTGTCTTTCTGTAAACTGATCACCAAAATTCATGGATATAGAGCACAATGTTCAAACAATCTTCAAACTGCTTTCTGGCTGAAATTTAATTTCCAAACATGCAGAGCTAATATTTCCAAAGTCATTTTTTTTAAAAAAGAAACAAACAGAACAGAAACTACTGTATCTTCATCAAAAGACAGAAACTCTATTATCAAAACTGGATATCAACTACCAATTCCTGCCCAATATTTCCTCCAACTCAAATACAACTTGACTACGAATGAAATGTCAAGATGAGAGTAGTACAGAGTCAGCTTCAAGAATAGATATTTCTTCATCATGAAAAGGCACTAAATCTCAAATGTTAAAGACATTGGAAATATGCAGATTAGAGGGTAAGGCAACACTATAAGCATTATAACCTAGTTTCTTAAGGATTCGACAAGGTCCAAATTTCCTAGCTTTTAGCTTACCAGAATAACCAGCAGGTATGCGTTCTTTACTCAAATGAACCATGACCAAGTCTCCTTCAGATAATTGTACATCTTTGCGCCTTTTATTAGCAAATGCCTTGTATTTCTCAGTAGACTATAACAATTTATTTCTGACAGTATGATGTAATTCAGAAAACTGAGAAATAATTTGAACAGCAGAAGAAGATTCACCCCCTCGTAAAGTAGGCATTGCTACATCCAAAGACTGTCGTGGTACAAATCCATATAAAATGTGTAAAGGTGCAAAACCAGTTGATCTATTCACAAAAGAATTGTAAGCAAACTCTGCTTGGCACAAGAATGAGTCCCATTGTTTAGGAGTTTTTCCAGATAAACACCTAAGTAAACTTCCTAAACTTCTGTTAATTACCTCTGTTTGACCATCAGTTTGAGGATAACATGAGCTATTGTATTGCAATGTTGTACCCAATCTGCTCCACAATGTCTTCCAAAACTGACTGAGAAATCTGTTGTCCCTATCAGACGTAATGGTTAATGGAATCCCATGTAGTCTGACTATTTCTTTAAAAAATAAACCAGCTACATGACTAGCATCAGTAGTTTTTTTACAGGGAATAAAATGGGCCTGTTTGGAGAATCGATCAGCCACTACATAGATGGAGTCAAATCCTTTTTGTGTTCTTAGTAATCCCAACACAAAGTCCATGCTCAAATCGTCCCATGGCCTTGAAGATATAGGTAGAGGAGTATACAATCCTGCATTTGTTGCTCCTCCTTTATACTGCTAACAAATAAAACACTGCTGCACACACTTTTGGACATCTTTATACATTTGGGGCCAGTAATACCTAGCCTTGACCAATTCCAGAGTCTTATCCCGTCCCACATGCCCTGCTAAACTTCCCCCATGTAATTCTTTAATTAGTTTCATCCACAGGGAATTGACAGGTATGCAAAGCCTGTTTGATTTATACAGAAATCCTTCATCTAATACAAATTCCCCTTGAGGTTTCTACATCTGTCTACACTTTTGCCATATTTCCTGAAAAGTTTTATCATCCTGGTACAAATTTTTAAGATCTTCAAAACCAAAACAAGAAGTTGACAGTTGATACACAACACCAGCTCTTCGACTCAAAGCATCAGCTGCTTTATTACTTTTGCCAGATTTGTGTTTTATCACAAAAGAATATTCCTGTAACTCACTTACCCAACAAGCATGCAATCTATCAAGTTTGGCCTAGCTTTGAAGGTGTCTTAGAGAGTCATGGTCTGTGTTTAGTACAAATTCTTTATACACAAGATAGTGCCTCTAGTGTTTAAGTATCTGTATTAAAGAATATAACTCTAATTTGTATGCAGACCACTGTTGTCGATTTTCAGAAAGCTTTTGACTGAAATAAGCTATAGGCCTTCCTTCCTGAGATAAAACTGCTCCAATTCCCTGTATTGAAGCATCACAATACACCTCGAAAACTTTAGAAAAATCTGGTAATGCCAATGTAGGGGCTGTAGTAAGTTTATTCTTTAAAATTTCAAAACTCTTTTGTTGCATGGGCTGCCAATGAAACCTTCCTTTTTTAAGACATTCAGTTAAAGGAGCAGCCAATGAACTAAATCCCTGTATGAATCTTCTATAAAAAGAAGCCAAACCCAAGAAACTTCGAAGCTCAGTTGTGGATTTAGGTATTGGCCATTCTAGAATAGTTTTAACCTTGCTCGGATCAACTTTTAGTCCTTCTCTGCTGACAACATAACCCAGGAATATAAGTTGTGCTGCCATAAACACACTTTTCTTCAAATTGATGAATAAGCTGTTTTGCTGCAGTACTTGAAAAACTTCAAATAGGTGTTCTAAATGTTCTTTCTCAAACTTGCTATATATCAGTATATCGTCGAAATAAACCACCACACTTTTGCCCAAATAAGGTTGTAGAACTTGTGTCATTAACCTCATGAATGTACTTGGGGCATTTGTTAAACCAAAAGGCATTACAAGCCACTCATAAAGACCTTCTTTTGTCTTAAAAGCAGTTTTCCATTCGTCACCCAAGTGCATTCTAATCTGATGATACCCTGACCTGAGATCAATTTTTGAAAATATCACAGCACCTGCTAACATGTTCAGCATGTCTACCAATCTAGGTATAGGAAATCTATATTTCACTGTTATTTTATTAACTGCCCTTGAATCCACACACATTCTCCATGTTCCATCCTTTTTAGGCACTAATAACGTAGGGACAACCACTGGACTCAGACTTTCCTTGATTAACTCTCTGTGTAACAGCTCTTGTACCTGCTTTTGTAATTCCGCATGCTCAACAGGACTCATTCGATAATGAGGAAGATGTGGAAGGGTGGCCCCTGGCATAAAATCAATCCTATGCTGAATATCTCTTATAGGGGGAAGAGCTAGTGGTAGTTCATCATTAACCAATTCAGAGTATTGCTAAAGCAAATCTTGTATTCCTTTTATGACTATGCTTAGGAATAGCATTAATAGTTAAAGCAGATCTGTTAACAAATAATAAAACTATCTGTTCATATTTAATAGCAGAAGAAATATTGTTGACAGTAACAAGAACTCTCTTCCTGGTTTTCTTTTGCTTTCTCTGCCTGTTCGCAACTGTAACCTTTTCTTTCATACTGTCTTTATCATCTCCATGTTGGTTGTTGCACTGAATTGTATTAGGTTGAGTTTGTAATTCCTTGAGTATATCTATTTTACAGCTGGATTGCTTGGCAGAAGTCTTTTGATCTAAAACATTGTCTTCCAACTAAAAACTTTGAGGATGTAACACTATAGTCTTCCCCTGAAATTCAAATTGTATAGTGTTTGTGTGTCCATTGTGAAGGATAAAAGTGTCAAACTGCCAAGGTCGACCAAGTAAAAGATGACAAATAGACATATCAAATACATCACAAAGTATTTCCGCCTTATAGTTCTTTCCAATGGAAAAAGGTACCAGGCACTGCTTAGACACTTTAATTTCTCCCACTTCCTTAATCCAACCAATGGTATAAGGATGAGGATGTGGACTGGTCTTCAACTGTAAAGCATCTACAACTGATTTGGCTACCAAGTTTTCAGTACAACCCCCATCTACTATTACTTTGCACTTTGAGTTTTCAATTGTTCCTGTTGTAGAAAACAAATTATGTCTCTGACTTGTATCTTTTTGCTTAGGAGTAATCAATATTTTTCTGGTAAGTAGACTCATTTCACCCACATCTTCTTCTCTTTCCTGCATGTCATCTCCATACACCTCTTCCTGATCCTCTTCAGTTGCATCTCCTTCACTGTCTTCTTCCTCCATAACCTGATGGGATGTCATAGCCTTAGAAGTTTGTCTCGGATCTCCTGTCCTCAAAGGACACTCTGAAGAATAATGACCAGGCTGCTTACATTTCCAACAAGTGTTAGGCTTCGGCTTGGCATATATATATTTTTTGCTAACAGGAACAGAGAATGTTGTCTTATCCAATTTAGGACCCTCTTTCTTGCTAAATTTTGGTTCAACAACTGCAGTTTCTCTATTTCTGTTATGAATCATAGACAACTTTTCACCTGAAACTTTGAACATTGCAGTCTTCTTATACTTGTTCTGTTCAATTAAAGTTTCATTTCGCAAGGCAATTTGTATAGCCTCAATAACTATTCCAATTGGTTTGGAAGCTAGGTACATCTACAATTCATATTTAAGTCCATTCATAAATCTCTGAACTTTCTGTGCTTCAGATTCCTGTAAACAGTTTCTAGAAGACAACCTATAGAATTCCTCTACATACTCAGAAACAATTCTAAAATTCTGTTTGCAATTCTGATATTGTTGGAATAAAAACTGCTGAAAATCCACAGGCAAAAACATGTCTTTAAGCATTTTCTTCATATGGGACCATGATTGAATAGGATATTTACCTTTATTAATCCTATCCTGTTGTACTTGATTCCACCAAGCAGACGCACCACTTTTTAATTTGCATGCAACCACTCTGCATTTCATGTCATCAGGAACATCTAGACAATAAAAGTAATTTTCTACTTCTGATATCCAATCTAAAAACTGCTCGATGTTCATCTGTCCATTAAAGCAGTTCAGGTCCATTTTTGGTTTAAAACGAGGGTAAAAGTTATTTGGACCTGGATTCTGTGGAAGATTCTGAACTGGTGGACCTTCTTCTTCACTACAAGATGAACTGTGAACCCGACAAAATATTGGAAATCCAGAATTTCTTCGAGGCATTGCTTCCGCAGTTCTCGGATCTGCTCACTCATTTCTCGGAATTTGTGGTTCCTGAGCTGGAACTTCCCGTTCTTCATTCATCTGACGTAAACTAGCTGTAATTTCTTGCATCTGCACTTGCATCTGTTGTTGAAACTGCATTTGCATCTACATCATCTGTTGAATCAAAGACATTTGATCCATACCTTCATCAACTCGATCGTGGCTAGCCATCGTAGACTATCCAGAAGCTTTGATACCAATTTGATGCAGCACGCCAAGGGATAAAAATTCAATGAAGCAAACTCTCTGATATTCACTAATTTGAATTAGCAATTACAGAAAGGAAGAATCAACTGAAGTTCATCATCTCGAAGAACTTACAGTTCAGCTCAGAAAATAGAGCTCAGGGAAAACACCCTCAATTGGACAACACAATTACAAAAGAAATTCATTTATCAACCACCTGCTTCAATTCTATTACAGAAGACTATTTATACTCAGTTAAATCTAACAGAAAGAAGATTGAATTGAAACGCCGTCAACTTCATTCGAGTCTCTATTATTGTAGATTTACCGGAGATAGGAGACGAGTAACGAACTTAATGGCCGATGTATTTAATTTCCAAAAGACCATTATAGCCTTCACTATCTCAAGCTTTTACCCGTTTTACCAACAAGCGTCCAGTACACCAGTTAGTGAATACCAATCATACCCTTTTCAATTAATTAAAGGCTCTTCTGTTTGACGAAATACCAAACTCAACTCTGTTTCAAAAAGAACAGTTCTTCATATCAACACTGCATCAGCTTTCCAATAAGCATCGCTAATAGTTACACTATTAGTGACGCTTACACTAAGCGTCGTTAAAAGATATACATTTTAAAAAAAATTCATAACAATTAGCGACTCTTTTTCTTAAGCATCGCTAATTGTTTTAACAATAGTGACGTTTTATACAAGCGTCGCTAATACTTATAATATTAGCAACGCTTAATAAAAGTGTCACTAATAGTAATAAATTTTAGAAAAAAAAATAAAAATTTATAAATATTAGTGACACCAGTAATTAAGCGTCGCAAATAGTATTGATAATAGCGACGTTTGTCTACAAACGTCGCTATTAGCTTTATTAATTAAATTTATTTAATAAATAATTATATAATAAATAAATATCAAACAAAAGTAAAAATAAGCGTCTTAAATATTATATATTTTATTAATTATTTACTATTTATATATATAATAAATAAATATTAAATTTTTAATAAAAGGTAGTTTTAATAATAGATTAAATTAAACTTTAACTATTTATATATGATATATTTTATTTCTTGAATTTTCTTAGAAAGAGAGAGTGGAGAGGGGAGAGAGGAAGAGAGAGAGATAGAGGAGAGAGAGGAGAGAGGAGAGAGAGATAGAGAGGAGGACAAAGAGATAGAGAGAAAGAGAGTAGAGAGAGAGGCTGAGGAGAGGGTGAGGGAGAGAGAGGAAGAAAGAGAGCGAGAAGAGAGGGACAGAGAGTGTAGAGAGAGAGAAGTGAAAGAGAGGAGAGAGAGAGGAAGAGCGAGAGGAGAGGGAAAGAGGGAAGAGAGGGTAGATAGATAGTGAGTGTAGAGAGAGAGAAAAAAATTTATAATTATAAATTATTTTAAAAAAATTAAAAAAAAAATATGCTTTGCTACTAAGATAGGTTAGTATTGACGTATAGCATGACTAACCAAAGGTAGTAGTGATGCATAGCTTTATGCATCGTGAATGGTGTTTTTTATTTTTTAAAAAATAATAGAAAAAAGAGAGGAGAGAGGGGGAGAGAGGGAGGGAGAGAGAGAGGAGAGAGAGAGAGAAGAGAGGAGAGAGAGAAGAGACAAGAGAAAGAGAGAGGGGAGAGGGAAAGAGGGGCGAGAGAGAGAGGAGAGGGAAAGAGGGGAGAGAAGAGAAAGAAAGAGGGGAGAGAGGGTAGAGAGAGTGAGGAGAGAGAGAGTGAGTGTAGAGAGAGAATTTTTGTTAATTATAAATTATTTTCAAAAAATTTAAAATAATTTTTTTATTAGCGACAAATAGATTGATGCATCGCTACTACCTTAGGGTAGTCGCGACGCATAGGGATATGCATAGCTACTAACCTAAGGTAGTAGCGACACATAAAGCTATGCATCACTACTACATCATGTAGCAGCGACGCATTGCTTTATGCGTCACAAATAATATTTTTTATTTTTAAAAAATTAATAGAAAAGAGAGACGAGAGAGGGGGGAGAGAGAGGAAGGGGGAGAGAGGAGAGGGGAGAGAGAGAAGAGAGGAGAGGTGTAACACCCCAACCCGGGAAACCCGACCCGGATTGGGGGCTAGTTTGGAAGACAGAATCAGAGTGTATAAAAATAAACAGAAAAATTAAAACTGACTGACCAGGAGCTGCAGACTCTAAGTGCTAGAGTCATAATGTTCTTCTACACTCTACGGAGTCATAGTGTTTTGTTGCACTCAGATCATAGCAAACCTAATTTTATAACTAATTTGGATTGGGCCAATGTTATCGCTTTGTTGGTTGCCTATGTACATATTGGATACCATCTTTGACATTATTCAAATATGATCGGATCCGAATATAGTTCTGCCTAACTGCTACTACATGCATCAGACATCAGAAAATCATATATGATAAAATACATATACTTTATATCTGAATAATTAATTCGGAATCAGACAGAAATCTTATAAATTATCGGAGTCAAATGGAAGTCAAATAAGCAGTGAAATACACATCTCACGTAGGTGAGTAAAACCACACATTCCAATCTATCATAGAGAGGAGCAAAACACACAACGGAGCATGTTGGATCATAGCAGATCCTATCAAATAATGTCAAATTTCATCCAACCATACTGATCACATCAGATCAGATCGGATTATATCAGATCACAATAGAGCATTTTAGTGTAATTCAGATCACCATAGAATATATCAAAGTAGATCGAATAGAAACATATAAGCATATATCAGACCATAACAAAGTATATATCTTAATTAATATATTACTAATTAAGATATGCATGTATATAACTTATATTAAATTAGAAGATCAGAAAAGTGCACTCCCCTGCATTTTCAAAAGTGGCGATGTTTGAAGTTGCTCGTTTCCTCAGAGAGTCTTTCCTTTCATGTCCGGAAATGGTGGGCAGAACCTCTTCTAACTCCGGAATACTTTTCTTTTTCCATGCCCGTAAGCTATGGATAGAATCTCCCTTTAACCCGAGATATTTTTTCTTACAACACACCAGTAGGCGACGGGCAGAACCACCCCTTACCCGGAAACACTTTACCCTTCCCACGCCCATAGGTGGTGGGTAGAACCTCCCCTTACCCGAAGACACATTTCCCTTCCCGTGCCCATAGGCGGCGGGCAAAACCTCCCCCTGCCCGGAGACACTTTACCCTTCCCGCGCCCGTAGGTGGTGGGCAAAACCTCCCCTTGCCCCCGGGATATTTCTCATATATAGGGTTTCTAACTCAAGGATTGGACACTTCCATTGCATAGAACACCCTCGAATTAATTAAAAATATTTTTTAACAGAAGAACATGGACTTAGAATAACTCCCGAAATTCCCTCGGAAGAACGAACGGAAATGAGTATTTATAAGAGAATGGGGTGCAAGCGTGCAACGGAAGCCAGAAACGTGCACTTATATGCTTTCCACATGTTAGCATTTCATTGGGCCGCACAACATGGTTGGCGGCACTGACACACACGTGAGGGTGCTGCATGCGGTGCACACGGAAACACCTTACATTTGTCGCAAGACGCGCGCGTCCGACGCGCATTCTGCATGTGTCACGCGTTCGACCATCTGATCGTGCGGCCCCGCATCGCGTGAACGGCCGCGATTGGTTGGCGCGGCACACGGCTGACTCGGCTCCGCTCTGGCTAGACTTGGCTTGATAATGTAAGCTATTTTGTCATTTCTTAAATATTTTATTATTATTTTACTTAAATATAATTCCAACTTCAAAACACAATATCTTGTTAACCTGAAGTCGGAATTGCACGATCTTGATACCAATGGACTCATATTGACAAGCCCTTCAAAACTAGACCCTACATGTGTAGATTATCTCGCACTTTGAAAGTGGGTCCCGCCCATGTGGATGCTTCCCGAGGTCGTAACTTTTGTTCCCGACCTCCATTTTACGTGTTCTTTGATTCGTTACATTCATTACTTCGAGCTCTAATCAATTAAGAAAATTTTATCTAATTAAAACCCTTTAAAATTTAACTAAAATTACAACATTACCCCTAAGCCTCATGGTTAAGTGTAGTTGGTACACGGGGAGCCACATTCTTCCCCCCTTAAACGAATTGTGTCCTCGCAATTCTCCTAAAAATACTTGTCAAAATAAAAATGAGAAGAAAATCCAACCATTAGTCGAATAACAAACATGAATACTATTGATTTATAATCGGGTACAATAGTTATATGAACAATTCGGATCAAATATATAATCTGGTAGTTTATAGTCAAATACATAATCTAGTAGTTTATATTTAGATATAATATTGAAAACTTAATTTGGATTAGGAGTTTATAGCATATAGGTTATTATTCAGAGTCAAAACATAATGTAGCAAAATAGGGTTAATGAACTCTTTAGGCATAATTCCAAAACAAACCCTCAGAAACATAACCCGATAATTTTATGATTTGGAACAAAATTCAACTAATTGAAATTTGGATAACTCATATTAGAATGGACTTATAACATCGGATAGATCATTTGTCGGAAATAGAGCAAATCAAATTATAACAAACAGATAAGTCTAGAATTTATCAAAATTAAATCACCCGATAAATTGCACAATCAAAATCTGATAATTTATATTAGATAACAAAATCTAAATATGATTTTTAAAGTCAGAGAAATTTTTGGATCAAAAAAGAACAAACAGATTAGACAGAATGAGCAGTACTGATAGAATAGATAGATCAGACATTATGGACAGATCAGACAAAACAAATAGATTAGACAGATCTGACAGATTAGAAAGAACGGACAGATCTGACAAATTAGAAAGAACGGATAGATCATACACATAAGACAAAATAGACACAACGGATAAAATAGACAAAATAGACTGATCAAACAGAACAGACAGATCAAACAAAGCAAATAGATTTACTAGATTAGACATATTAGATAAATTAGATGGATCATACAGATCAGAACAGACAAATTATACAGATCATAACAAACATATCAACATATCATACAGATTAGACATAACTAACATATCAAATAGATCAGACATAACAGATAGAACAGACAAATCTAACGGATTAGACAGATCAGACAGATCAAAGAAACCAAACAGAATGGACAGATAAGACAAACTACATAGATTAGACAAAACATGCAGATTGGACAAATCAAATAGATCAAGCAGAATGTACATAATTGATGGATCAGACAGATCAAACAAAAATGGACAAATCAGATATAATAGACATATCAGACATATTAGACAAAAATAGACATCATATAGAATAGACCGAAACAAAAAGACATGTCCTACAATTCAAACAAAACAAACTAATTATACAAATAGAATGGACAGACAGATAAGACATATTGGATAAAATAGAGCTGTGATACCGAACGGCGTTCCCCTTGACACTCATGGGGTAGCGAGAGGCTCAAAAGGATATGAGCTTTCCCATGATACTCCACACCTATATGTGTGCACCAAAACCGATTTTTCAATGGGTATCCAGATAGAAAGTGCACTTATACCTTTAGGTTTTACCCCAGAACTATCCAGAAAGTGCACATATGCAAAATATAATGCAGCAGATGTAAATTATTTCGAAGATATGATAATTTTCTTAAAAACATGGATTTGAGCATAAATTTAAAATTTAAAACCTTTACACTGTAGGCTAAGGTAAAATCTAAAATAATGCCAAGCAAAAATATATGGAATCGATTAGAATCATTTTGAGAAAATCGTTTATCAAAAAAGAATTATTCGGAAGCAATTTGATGTAGAAACATATGCACAAATTGTCAGTTCATCTGAGCGACAAGAAAACCAAAATTGTGATACTAAACAGCGTTCCCCTCGACACTCATGGGGTATCGAGAAGCTCAGAAAGTGAGGAACTTTCCCATGATGCTCCACACCCATGTACGCACCAGAACTAATTTTTCTCAGTGGGTATCTAGAGAGTGCAAGATCTAGTGTATCAGTATATGCATCAGAACAAAAAAATTTATCAAAAGTAGATGTTACTCATAATCTTTTCTCAGAATCATTCGGAATTTAAAACATCAGATAGAAAATATATCAGAAATCATTTGGACTCTTTTCATAGAGGCCTTTCATTGAAAATCGAAGCATTTGAGTAGAAAACAGACTTTTCATATTCAAATATCTAGTTCACATTACTCTTAGAACAAAATTTCAAACCAAACTTGAAATCAAAAAAATGTCCACTAGCAGAATTACTAATGGAGCTATCTGCTAACTCCCATTTTTATAGCATGGCCATTTGATGATTTCTCCTTGGTAATTCTACTATTGTAAATTTGATAGACTTTGAAATTTAAGTTACTAAAATAATCATGTAATGGATTCATAACAAATATTTCTTATTGATTCAAAATTGGAATTCATAAAATTAAAGTTCAGATCAAATTAGATACCACACAGAAGAAACAAAATTTCAAATTAGTCCTCACTTATAAATTGGAATTCATAAAATCATAGTCCATTGGAAATTTGATGTAACACATGCAACATAATTCCCATCAATTTTGATATAACAAAAGGTTTGTATTAAATCACATTTGAAAAATCACGTTCAATTAAATTGTAGAATGCATAAGATCAAAGTTCATATTATATCCAATCGAATATATATATATATATATATATATATATATATATATATATATATATATATATATATATATATATATATATATATATATATATATATATATATATATATATATATAAAGTTCAAATATCGGAAGTCATATTAATTCAAGTAGCACAATTGAAACCAAATGTCAAATTAATTCTATCGAAAATTGTCATCTTTATCAAACCGATATTCAAAAAAGTAATTTTAATTAATAACTATTCAAATGCAAAATTCATAACATCGTATTTTGTAGTAAATCTGATGTCATATAGATCAAACAGAAAGTACAAACCCGGAATTCGTATTAAATCTTATATCATAGTTAAAACAAAATATCAAACTAATTCAAAAATCAGAATTTGTATTAAAATGAGATTTGGAATAGTAATTTGAAATAATAACAATTCCAATGAAAAATTCATCAATTTGGAGATTATATGAATCCGGTACAACACAAGTACAGTAGAAAATTCACAATTAAATATCACAATTGAAACAGAATTGTAAATTACATCCTATCAAAAATTGAAATTTGTATCAAATCAAGATTGAAAATAGTAATTTTAAATAATGCCCGTTCAAATGCGAATTTCATAATATCCATCCAATACTACATAAGGAGAACAAAAACTCTAAATTACTTATAATTTGAATTTATAAATACTAAAGAGAAGAGCAATTTCAATGTGATATGGCTTATTCATAGTCAAATTTTTGAATTTAGTTAAATCCAAGATCAAAATTTATAAACTTGATTGTCATATTAAATCCATTGCAACCAATTTAGACGGTCATATATATTTTACACAAGACCAAAATTCATAAAATTGACATTTACATCAATTTCTTGTAAAGCATGCAAGACAAAAATTTAGAATTATTTTTGATTCAAAATCGGAATTCGTAAAATTGAAGTTCGTATTAAATCAAATGCAACATTTGGAGAACAGAAAACTCATAATCAGAATTCACCTTGAATCTAATACAACACATGTGGAAGTTCAAAATCAAAATTCTCCAATCCAATATCATATGTAAAGAATGAAAGATTCACAATCCGAATTTTCCTTTAATCCAATATAACACATGTGGAACATAAAATTCAAAAATGAGAGTCGGCATTAAATTTGATATCACACGTATGAAACAAAATACAACATTAAATCTACTATTAATCATAGAGAATGGAGGTTTACAATCGGAATTTTCCTTGATTTTGATATCACACATGCAAAACCGATGTATACATTTTTTTTATTCAATCCATTGACACATATGCGTAAAAGTAAAAACATAATCATAGGTTATATTAATTCTAATGTCATAACTACAGAACAACACATTCAAAATCGGAGTTCGTCGTAAAGCCGATGACACATGTGCAAAACGACAAAATCACAATTGAACATTATATTAAATCCGATAACATATTCATAACTAAGAAATTCTAATTTAAAATTTAGAATTCAAAACAAATCAAAATATATGTTCAAATATTTTCCCTCACAGACAAAGCAAAGCTCCAATACTATTTTGTAAACACCCCAACCCAGTAAACTAGACCTGGACCGGGGGTTAGTTCGGAAGACAAAATCAGAATGTATAAAATAAGTAAAAATATTAAAACTGACTAACCAGGAGCTGCAGACTCTAAGTGTGAGAGGCATAATGTTCTTCTATACACTATGGAGCCATAACATTTGTTGCACTTAGATCAAAACAAACCTAATTTTATAATAGATTTGGATCGGGCCAACGTTATCGTTCTGTTGGTTGCCTATGTACATATTGGATACCATCTCTGACGTTATTCCCATACGATTAGATCTAAACATAGTTCTGCCTAACTGCTACTACATGCATCAGACATCAGAAAATCAAATATAATAAAATATGTATACTTTATATCCAAATAATTAATTCCGAATTAGATAGAAATCTTATAAATTATCGGAGTTAAATGGAAGTCAAATAAGCAGTGAAATATACATCTCAAGTAGGTGAGCAAAACCACACATTCCAATCTATCATAGAGCGAAGCAGAACACACAGAGCATGTTGGATCATATCAGGTCCTATCAAATAATATCATATTTCATCCGACCATACTGATCGCATCAAATTAGATCAGAGTATATCAGATCACAACAGAGCATTTTAGTGTAATTTGGATCACCACAGAATATATCAAAGTAGATCGAATAGAAACATATAAGCATATATCAAACCATAACAAAGTATATATCTTAATTAGTATATTACTAATTAAGATATGCATGCATTTAACTTATATTAAATTAGAAGATCAGAAAAGCGTACTCCCCTATAGTTTCAAAAGTGGCCATTCCTCATAACGTCTTTCCTTTCATGTCTGGAGATGGTGGGCAGAACCTCCTCTAACTCCGGAATACTTTTCTTTTTCTGTGCCCGTAAGCTATGGACAAAACCTCCTTTTAACCCGGGATAGTTTTACCCACAACATGCGAGTAGGCGACGGATAGAACCACCCCTTATATTGTGTAGAACACCTCAAATTAGTTAAGAACACTTTTTAAATGGAAGAAAATAGACTCAAAATGACTCCCGAAACTCCCCCGAAAGAATGAGCGGAAATGAGTATTTATAAGAGAATAGGTTGCGAGCGTGCGACAGAAGCCGGAAATGCGTGCTTATACGCTTGCCATGTGTCAACATTTCATTGGGCTGTACAACATGGTTGGCGGCATTGACATGCATGTGATGTACGCATCAGTGCGCTGCGCGCGGCACGCTTAGAAACGCCGCTCGTCTGACACGCGTTCCGCGTGCATCACGCATTCGACCGTCTGATCGCGCGGCCCCACGTAGTGCGGATGGCCACGATCGATTGGTGTGGCAGATGGCTGACTCGGCTACGCTCCGCTCCGGCTTGACTTGGCTTGATGATGTCATCTATTTTGCCATTTCTTGAATATTTTATTATTATTTCATTAAAATACAATTCCAACTTCAAAACTCAATATCTTTTTAACCCAAAGTCAGAATTGCACGATCTTGGTACCGATGGACTCGTATCGATGAGCCCTTGAAAACTAAACCATACATGGGTAGGTTATCTTGCACTTTGAAAGTGGGTCCCGCCCATGTGGCATGCTTCCTGAGGTTGTAACTTTTATTCCCGACCTCCATTTTGTGTGTTCTTTTATTCGTTACATTCCTTACTTTGAGCTCTAACCAATTACAAAATTTTTATCTCATTGAAACCCTTTAAAATTTAACTAAAATTATAGCATTACCCCTAACCCTCTTGGTTAAGTGGAATCGGTACACAGGGTGCCACAAAAGGAGAGAGAGAAGAGAGCATAGGGGAGAGAGGAAGAGAAAGACGAGAGAGAGCTGAGGGAAAGAGGGGAGAGAGAGGAAGAGAGAGAGAGAGAGAGAGTGAGTGTAGGTAGAGAGAATGAGGAGAAAGAGAATTTTTTTAACTATAAATTATTTTTAAAATTTTAAAACAATTAAAATTTTTTATTAGATTGATGTGTCGCCACTACCTTAGGGTAGTCACGACGCATAGCGATATGCGTCGCTACTGCACTAAGGTAGTAGTGTCAATCTAAGTATCACTACTACATCGTTTAGTAGTGACGCATAGATTTATGTGCCATGAATAGTGTTTTAAATTTTTAAAAATTTAATAGAAAAGACAGAGAAGAGAGAGGGGGGAGAGAGAGAGAGGGAGGGAGGGAGAGAGAGGAGAGGGGAGAGAGGAAGGGAGAGAGAAGAGAGGGAAAGTAAGAGAGATAGAGAAGAGAGAGAAAGTGGGGAAAGAGGAAGAGAGAGGAGAGAGAGTGAGGGGGAGAGAGATAAAGAGAGAGGAAGAGATAGAGAGGAGAGAAAGAATAGAATTATACATTATTTCTAAAAATAAAAAAATATTAGCGACGTATAATAGTATCTGCCGCTAGTAATCCGGGGTAGTATCAACACAAATATCTGTGTCTCTATTACCTAATATTTTAGCGACGTATACATGTATATGTCGCCAATAAAGTATGTATTAGTGACACATATAGTATATGTCTTGAATACGGATACTAATAGCGATGCTTGTTACGAGCATTGCTAATAATATATTTTTTTCAATAAAAAAAAGGATTATGTGGGCAAAATTTCGCCCTCTTGTAAAGGACCCCCACCCCTCCCCCAGTCGTTCTGTTGCGCCCTATCGTTTTGCTGCCTTTGGTGCACTGCCGCCCCGCCATCCTCCAGCTCCCACCCCCACTCCTCCCTCCCGGTCCCACCTCTCTCCTCTACTGCGCCCCCCCCCTCCTCTTATGGGGACTTGAAGACAGCAGGGCGTTTCCATCCTCTGCCCCCCACCCCTTCCCAATCACCCCTGCTCTGCCCTCTCTACTCTCCCCCTCCTTCTCCCTTCGCTTCCCCCCTCCTCCTCCGATTTTCAAAGGAGGGGGAGAGAGGGGTGGGGGGCCGTAAAAATAGTGGCATCGATGCCGTCTTCCCGCTCCCCTTGCTCATGTCCCCGTCCTTCTCCAAATTAGAGGAGGGGGGAAGGAGGGGGCAGAGCTGGGGAGGGGGGGGACCGGGAGGGGGTGGGGGCTGAAGGAAGGCACCGGTGCCGCCGTGCTCCCGCTCTCCCCTGCTTTAGCCCCCTGCCCCCCTCCCCTCGCTCATGTCCCTCCTCTCTCCCCTACTCATGTCCCTCCTCTCCCCCCCTGCTTCGCCCTCCTCCTCTAATTTTCATAGGAGGGGGGTGGAGACAGGGATAGAGGGGGGAGGGAGGCCAGATTCTGGAGCCCTACCATCCTCTGGACCCCTCTCCCTTCCCTAGTGGGCCTGGTGGCCCACCGAGGAATTTATTTTTTAATGTCATCTTTAGCGATGCATATAAAAGCATCACTAAGCATTTTTTGTTTTTTTAATATTTTAAAATGTAGTAGCAACACTTTAAAAAGCGTCACAATAACATGTAAATTTTTTAATATTATATTATTAGTAGTGCTTTGAATAAATTTTTTAATATTATATTATTGTTGCGTTGTGTCATTTCAGGCGGGGACATTGATGCCAACATTCTCATCCACCGATGAATAGCAACATGAAACTCTATACCTTGTGAGTCATAATTTATGTTTTGTTAAATAGAGAGTTAGAAGGTTGGGAGAAGGCGGCTGCCATAGACATGCCTTAGTTCATTAGAAGGGCTGGGCTCCAGATGAGGTAAGCGACAGCTATGGAGAGGGCATTCCTATGGCAACATAGTCTCTAGGCTAATATCCGGGAGTGGGTGACAGGAGAACCTTCGATGCCCATGTGGCTGTTGTCCAGGAAGGCTTCAAGTATGGTTTAGCCACCCCCGGTGAACTCTGGATGGCCGAACCTCAGAGTGCACATAAGCGTCTGAACTGAGGGGCATGGGACCTTTGAGGAAAAGGCCATAGCAGGGCCACCCTTGGCTTGCCACAGGTTAGCCGGACTCCTGATTCTAGCACCTGAGACTCCCTTATGAGTGTTTATTGTTGGAAAGCAGGTTGTCGTGGGGGAATAGGTTGGGCTTACACTATGAGCCACAATGAAGGTCAGCGGAGGAGCCACTTTCAACAAGATTCTGTCTGACCTGGGCCTTGGATCTATTGGTAGAAGCCCCAGCTTCGTTTCTACTGTTGGTGCCAACGAGGAAAAACTTTCATTGGCTATGGGTAGTGCATGAAAACGACCCAAATGCACCTATACTAGTGGATAAGTTATAGTCTTGTGAGGGTTTGCATTGAATGTACCCACAAAATTTAAAATTATAAATCAAAATTAAAATAAAAACCAATAAAAATTTAGATTTCTACTCCACTTAAACATGTAACTCTATTTAGCAAAATCACTCAATAGTATATGCAATGCATAGTAAAACTTAACTTCTGAAGTAAAAATTCACTCTAACAACTTCATATTGGTGACAAGTACTCATACATAATATGATAGTGTTCTTAAAAATATATATTGCTAAGTAATTATACAATCCCAATCTAATGAACCTAATAACACATTGTGTCTCACATCAACTAAGTAATTTTAATACTTCAAAAAATAAACACACATTGGTATCCATTCATTCTCAAGAGATTATAAAAGAAAAACATGCAAAACCTTCCTCGAATAGTAAAACAAGCTAGATTACCTGATAGCTTATTCAGGATATAATTGCATAATATGCTACTAGACTTCTATGCTCATCTCACATGACATGTGTAAGGCTTAACTTTTTTAAGTTTTCTATAGGATCCATGTAACAAGTGTTAGGCCAGTGATTCTCAATCCAATTGGCTCATAGAACTAATTGTTGAAACTACCTCAGGCTTAATAACTTGAACCAAATAGGCTACAAGGCTATGAATGTCATAAATTAGTCAGGTCTGCCTTTGGACTCGAACACCCTATATTTAGTGAGGCATATCGAGGCCCGGTCTACACAATATAGAGACTTTAATTTTTTAGCTCTTTATAATATTTTCATTCAATATTATTCTTCAATTTTTTTTCTTTGCCTCTTTTGTCTCTCTTGAGTACATTACATAATCAATCTTAATTATGATGACAAAATAACCTATAATGAACTACAACCCAAGAATAGTCAAGCACATAACTCTATCATGATAACTTGAGTACTACTAAATCATACCAAAGTTTTACTCTCAAGAAAACTCTACTTAGATTTAGTGATATCTACTAAGATGAAAGATCATAATCAAGATTTCTCATTCTCACTTAGACAAATGTCTACTAGTTTTGCAAAATAGGAGCACAAACTACTAATATGATGAAATCTGAATAAAAATAATATGATCATTTAAGTTATATAATATTTTCTAAACCATTTCATATCTTTAAACAAAGCCACATATCTAAAAGAGAATCAATGTAAATAGCCAAAATAAAAAATAAAAAAAATTAATTTCTTTAAATTTTTAAAATTTTGTTATATCACTTAAATATAATAGCTAAACTTTAACACAAACAACTATCGAAAATCTCTTTTTACAGCCCCAAACCTAAAGTAATCATTGTCCACAATGTTTTTAAAAAAAAAGACAAAAGTGAAATTCAATGTTCAATAAAATAAGAGTAAAATAAAGAAAAAAATATATTACCTCTGTTGATTGTGCACTACTAAAATTCTATCGTTGTCAAAAGTAAGCAATAATAGGCAAGAAACTAACAATAGTCAAGTAAGGGTAACTAACGAAAATAGTATATAAGCACCAGCAAACCTAGACTATAGCACAACACAAAGATAAAACAAGGTAAGTAATTAAACAACTAAAATGAGCTAAATAAATAAAGCACAAAGCACAGGGCTACCTCCCTAGAGTGCTAAGTTTTATGTCTTCAGCCAGTCCTAACCATAATTCACTTAGGATAGACAGGGTTTTCTAAACCGTATAATCCGATACATCACACATAAGCTCATACATAAATTCTAATCTTGTGGTTTGATGATGGGGGTAGATGTTAAGAACTGTTTAAGCTTGCCAAAACTTGCAAACATGCATCATGAAAGACAAAAGCAACATCTTTGCTAAGTAAATTGCATATGGGTTAGGAAATTTTGCTAAAGTCTAATGAAGCTCCTACAAAACCCAACATGGCCATGAAAGGATCTAACTTCCTTCACCGTCCTCGGTGGAGGGGGACAAGAAATGAAGTCAACTTTGGCCTTATCAAACCCAATGCTCATACTTGAAATAATATGCCCAAGTACTATTCCTTGAAGAACCATAAAGTGACATTTCTCCCAATTTAGCATAAGATTTGTTTCTTTTCACCTTGCTAGAACAAGAGACAAATGATGTAAATATTCCTCAAAAGAGGACCCAAACACAGAAAAGTCATCTATGAAGACTTCAAGAAATCGCTCAACCATATTTGAAAATATAGTCATCATATACCACTGAAAAGTGGCAGGTATATTACACAACTCAAATGGCATCTGACGATAAGCATAAGTACCAAAAGGACAAGTGAAAGTGGTTTTCTCTTGATCTCTGGAACAATGGGAATCTGATTGTAGCCAAAATAGCCATCAAAGAAGCAATAATAACTATGGCTCTCAAGCATTTGATCAATAAATTGAAGGGGAAAGTGATCTTTCCTTATGACTAGGTTCAATTTTTTGGTAGTCAATGCACACTCGCCACGTGGGGGTCATTCGGACAGGCACCAACTCATCAATATCATTTTTGGCTACTGTGTTTCCTCACTTTTTGGGAACAACATGAATTGGGCTAACCCAAGTACTATCTGAGATGGGGTAGATTATGCCATCTAATAGTTTCAAATTTTCTACTCTAACAACCTCCTTCATGTTGAGGTTAAGCCTGTGTTGCATCTCATGGGTGGGTTTGCATTTTCCTCAAGATGAATATGATGCATACATATAGTAGGCCTTATTCCCTTGATATCTACTATTGTCCACCCTAAAGTTGTCTTATATTCTCAAAGAACACTAAGTAGCTTACCCTCCTTTTCTAAATCAAGGTTAGAAGAAATTATAATAGGAAAGGTATCAAAAGGACCTAAAAGGGCATATTTAAGGGTTTTAGGTAATGGTTTCAGGTCAAGTTTTGGTGGTTGTTCAATGGATGGGACAAGCTTAGGCTCAGGAACTGGCAATAGTTCCACTTTGTTTTTCCATGTGTTTGGATCCATGATAGGGGTGGAGTCAAGCAATGCATTAACTTCCCTATTAGACCCATATATATCAAAATCCAAACCAAAATGAGTCAAACAAGTTTGGAAAGGATCTTCAATGGAAACATGTGTGAAGGATTCTTGCACTAAATTTTCACTCATATGCACTGCATACAACTCATCCGGATTAGGGGGTTGTTTTCTCACATTAAAAACATTGAGTTTGACTTTTAAATTTCCAAAAGACAACTTCATGACCTCATTCATACAATTGATGATGACATTGGATGTAAGCTAGAAATAGACACCCTAGGATAATTGGAATATGACCATTGACATTCGGAGCAGGTTATGTTGGTTGTGTATCTAAGACAATGAAGTCTACAGGGAAGAAAATTTTATCAACCTTCATCAAAACATCCTCAATAACACCATGTGGGACTTTGACTGATCAATTAGCAAGTTGTAGTGCTATAGTAGTCAGCTTCAGCTCCCCTTACCCAAGTCTCTCATGAATTGAATAAGATAACAAGTTAACACTATAACCTAAGTCAAGTAAGGCCCTCTCTATGGTATGGTCTCTAATGACACAGGAAATGGTGGAGTAACTAGGGTCTTTAAACTTAGGTGGAGTATTATTATGAAGGATGAAGCTAACTTGTTCCGTAAGAAATACTTTTTTTTATATTCATTTTCCTTTTCTGGGTATAAAGGTCTTCAAGGAATTCAGCATATGCAGGAACTTGCTTGATGGAATCAAATAATGAAATATTAATTTGGATTTTCTTGAATATTTCCATTGTCTCATTAAAGTTATTTCCTTGTTTACCCATAGACAACTTTTAGGAAAATGAGCTTTTGACACATAATCAGCCACAGGGGAAGACACAGAAACAAAAGAAGACCCTAGGTACATCTTGTAAGTCTCTCCACTCTTAGATGGTCTCACCTCACTCTCTTCCTTCTCATCCTCCTCTAACTCTGAATTGAAGGCATTATTAGGTATTTCTACTTCGTTGTCAACCTGTTTGCTACTTCCAGGATGGTTATGGCTTTGGCTTCCTCGTGGAATTGGGTTTGGCTAGAGTTAGAGCTGACTACATACTATCCCTTGGGGTTTGATATAGGTTAACTTGGAAATTTACCTTTTTCCCTCTCATTTAATGCAGATGCAAGTTAACCCATTTGAAGCTCCAACTTTACAATTTCTTGTGAAGTTGCATGTAGAGTACTTTGGGTATCTTTCTGAAATTGGAGAGAATTATTCATAAACAAGTTCAAGGTATCCTCAAGAAATGGTTTCTTAGGTTGTGCAGGGAATGACTGAACTTGAGGAGGGTATGACTGAATAGGAGGGTACCCTGCAGGTCCTCCTTGATGTGGGCCCTTTGACCAAGAAAAATTAGGGTGCCTAGCCCAACCCAGGTTGCATGTGTTAGAATATGGGTTGTTTGCTTGTCTAGGGAAGCTGTTAATTGCATTGGCTTGGTCATTGAAATAATGAGGGAATGTGGCACTAGTAGGGCAATTTTGGGTAGAGTGGACAGGGCTAGTGCATATGGTACACACCTTAGCTAGGTATGAAATGTGAGCCCCCGAGCTAACACTAATGCATCAATTGTGTCAAACTCTCTATCTTAGCCAGCAAATTTGGAGAATTTCCTACCTCATATATACCACCTCTTCTAAAGTTGGAGTTTCTGTCAACTCTACTTGAACAATCCCATTGCTGAGAATTTTCACTTTGTGTTTCAAAAAATTCCCATGCTTCAGTATCACTCTTTGTCATAAATGTCCCACCACTAGCAGCATAAACCATTCAATGGTTTTGTGGTATCAAACCATCATAGAAGTATTTCACATGCTGCCACTTCTCAAATCCAAGGTGGGGACACCTAAGTAGCATGTCCTTCCATCTCTTTCAGCACTCATAGAAGTGTTCACCCTCTTTTTGTATAAAATAATTGTCATTTCTCTACAAAGAGCATTGGTCTTATGGATGGGAAAAAAATTGTTCAAGAGTTTCTTGGACAATTGCTCCCAACTTGTGATAGTTCCTACTTCTAAAAAATTGAGCCAAGATTTTGCCTTATCTTTTGAAGAAATGGGAAAGAGGAGTAGTCTGAATGTGGCACAAATGTCTAGGAACTCCTGGACATGGAGGTATGGGTCCTTTTTTCTACACCTTAAAATGTAGGCAAGACTTGTATGACAACTAGTTTTAATTCAAAGTTCGTCACCGTAATAGGTGGCAATACTATAAAAGAGGGTGAATTAAATTGACCAGGAGTTGAATAATCTTTTAGTGCTTTTCTTCCCATATTTTCCCACTCAGCTACTTGATTTCCTAAGTCCATTTGTTGATTGGCAACTATACATAAAACTAAGAAACTACAAAAGGAACTATATTAGCCACTAGAAACCTAATTCTAACAAGAAGGATTCCTCTAAAATAAAAGAAAAACAAATAAAAGCAAAGACTTGAAAACTTTACCCTAAAATTAGAACTTGCTAACACATTTGCAAATGAAAAGGCAAAGGGCAATTCTAGTAAATTCTGTCACACAATTCAATCATCGTCATGCTAAAACATTGAAATATCAACATATAGCCTTTAAGCATGAATATCAGCAAGAAAATTGATCAAAATAAGTTTCTAACAATATGACTGTGCTGGAATTTTTCAGTCAAGCAGAATTTTGGCAGCACATGAAAGAAACTTGTGACAGTTTACTTTAAATCTGTTGTGCAGCAAGAATGGCTTTTAAAGATTTTCTCTATTTCTCAGAAAGGACACATATTTACCGTATGAATTTGTAGCTTGTGCACTACTAAGATCAGCAAGCAAGCAGTTTACACAATCAATACAAAAACACCAACAGCAGGAATGGCGGCTAGCATATATCAACAATTGAAATAACAAAAGTTATCCCTATCATGCTTGAATGCATCATTAAATTCTAAACACATGGAGCATGAATTTCAGCAATATCACTCATCAAACATCATCCAAACATGAATTTAAAGTGGTCTTTCAATCTACTTCCCTGAAATGGAAATTTGTTTGCCAGTTTGTTACAAAATTTCATATGCTAAAATTCCATTGCACGTTGCCCCTTTCCGCTTGATCCTATTTTGATCTTCTAATTTAAAGTCCTCCAAAGACACAAAATAAAAAAAATAGAACCTAATGATTGGTAAACGAAGAAAAACCCTATAACTAAGGATTATGATAAGCAAAACTATAGAACTTGGTTGAATCTTCACTCAATCCCTAACAACGGCGACAAAAACTTGATGTACAATAAAAGTATATACTCGTAAGTGTACGAATCAAAAGTAGAAAAATGACTAAACAAGGTTGATCCCACAAGTATTGATTCAATTCAACTAAATCTAAAAGATTACTTAATTAATTCAAGCAAATAAATAGACTTTAATTATTTAATTAAAAAAACTACCAAAAGCGCGATGAAAAAACTATGTAAAAGAACACCAAGGCATTGAATCCACCCCAAATAAATTAACTTTATCTTTACTTGAATTTATAAATCTCAAATTGATGTATCTCTCATATTCCTCTAGGACACATGCATAAAAATTGAACGTATTCCTCTTGGATGTACACATCTAAAACGGTTAAAATAAATTGGAAAAACCTATCTCTCTCGAGCATAGATTTCAAATAAAAAGAAAAACTTCATTCAAAAGGCACCTCAAGGTGCACTTATTCCTCTCAGACATGAGCGTTCTACAGTTAGATTTCATCTACTAAGAAACCCTACCCTCTCTCGAGTGCATAGAATTAAACATAAATAAACTTTCATTGATCATGCTGAATAAAGTCTTACATCAATTCATAACTAAAATAAAAGCAAGAAACAGTAGAATCAAGTCTGTTTGGGGCATCATCTAAGCCTTGGCTATGAGTTTAGCTAGCCATGAACTTTGGAGAAGAAGTTGATTTTGAGAAGACATTGGCTACACACATGTTGACGATGAGATGAACTGGCTTCTCTTTCTTCTTTCTCTTGTTCATTCTCCCTTCTTCGTCCTCAGCTTTGGCTGCTAGTTTACTTATCTATCACGTCCCTTGTGGGATTTTATACTTCCTTGTGCTTCAAAAAATCCCTCCTCTAGGTCATTCCATGCCTTTTTATTCTTGTGGCTGATTCTCCACCAAATAACTTTCTAAGTTAGGATTTCTAATTATGACAATGAGATCTACCAATTTCCAAATTAGCAAACAAGCTTCTAAATAAGAGTGGGTCACCCTTCCCAAATTTGGTCCTTTACTGATTTAGTCTTCCGACTTGGATTCCCTTCCTTTATTTTACTTTCTACTTTGCGTCATTCCTCTTTTTGGATCTTTCTTCATTTAAGATTTTCCATTTTCACCCCATCACGTCAACCACATATGGAATACTCCTTTTTTCTTTTGTTTGCTTGTTGGCCAATAGAAGTGCACCTAGTTTCCAAACCAAGCCTCTTTCTCACTTTAATGTTGTTCTTCCTTTTTTATTTCTAGTGCAAACCACTCCTTCCCATCTATTCTCTTTGCTCCATACGAGTCTTGTCCCCATTATATTTGATGTTTTTCCATTCTTTGTCATTGCTATTTCTATACACCTGGCCACCCACTTAGTTTTAACCGAGGAGTTTTCCAACTTGAACTAGTTCTTGCAAAAAATTCATCCTGAATGCTCCAAAATAGCAATTTCATCAATTAAGCTCGTCAAACCCTATCAAATAGAAGTAAACTCTAATCACCCAATTGTAATATCAAACCAATCCTAAAATGAATAAAATAGGGATATATAAATAGTTATATTACATGCATATAACCTGTTAATTCAGCCAAGTACAAAAAGAAGCCGAGTGTTATCTATCGATCACTCTCATAATCGATCTATTGCTTGGAGTTTCGTGCACATTTAAAATAGTGATCGATTGATCGTTGAACGATCGATCAATTCAAGGACTGGTATCTTAATTAAGATATTCTAATTTCAAGTTCATTTCTTAGCCCTTCCAGCATCCTTTTTTTGGACCCAGGGCTCAATTAGGTTGTAGGGCTCGGGTCTCATTTGTCCCCTTCATGTCTTCTCCTTTAAGTCTTAAAGCTTTCCTCTTTTTTGTTATGTTGATGCACTAAAATAATGTTTAATTAAATATTTTAAAATCTAGAATTGCAATCGTATTTTGTATTAATTCATTACTTATTTGAGCTATTTATATTTTGAATAGGTGAATTGGGCTTCTCTTGTATTTACATGTGTAAATGAGCTTCGATAGGATCTAAGTGGAAGAGGAGATGAAGCTCAACTATCTAAAGCTATTCAAGGGTAAATAATGGGTTCTTAATGGTCTAAACATGCTTGGAATGGTTGAACAGAACCTTGTGAACCTATTGAATTTTACATTTTCATCAAGAGAACCAAATTTAGGAAGAAGTTGATTTGGACAGATTGACAAAACCTTAGTATTTCGGTAATATCTTTCTATATAAAATTCAGTTTTATATGAATCGGGTGGCATTAGAAAGACGACTTTCATGGCTAAAATACTTAGTTCTGGATGAAATTCATAATTCTAAAGCTATATGGGTCAAATATGACACACAAATAGACAGCTAGTCAATCAACTTGAGGCCAACATATAGAGGGTCTTTTCACTAGTTATGATTGATACAAATAAAGAAAGATAATGAGGCTAATTAAATAACTAAAGGAAGATTAAAGAATACTTATTTGCTAAAGAAGAAGCCAATCAAGCAATCAATCAGGAAGAAATCAATGGATATGATTAGATATTCCCCTTTGAAGCAACCCCCTCCACTCCTACAAAAAGAGAGGTGGACATGAGAGAGACATCATCCCCTCCTCTTTGGAGATTTCTTCTCCTGTTTTTCTCTTCTTTTATAGTTTTGATTTTAAAGTTTTATTATAATGACTTTCTACGCACTCTAACTAAGGCTATAAGTGATTAGTAACAATCTAATAGAGTTTTATTCATGTTTTATTAATGGTTTTATGTAGCTATTGGTTATTTTAAGTGATGTTTCTTTAATATTGTTCTTCTTCTTATTTCTTTGTGATCTAAATACATAAGATGCTCAAAGGCTCTCCTTCTTGATCTTTTGTGGTTTTGATATGTAGAAGTCTTAATGAAAGAAATTTTTTATCCTTCATCTACCTGAAGTATTTCCTTTATTTATTTTTTTATTTTTAATATTTATATCTTCCAGTTAGATAGAATCTTCATTTGATTCAAACTGAGATAACATGACACATGAAGAACATCACTAGATGTTACAATGACCTTAGTGTTTTATCTTATTTATTTATTAACTCTTTATTGCCTCAATACCCTTCTACTCTTTATTTCTTAATTTCTTTTCTCGTCTTATTTTGTAATCATTGTGATAGTTACACAAAGGCAATCCTTGTAGATTTGACCTTGCAAGACTACATCCACTTATGTACTCATAAGTAATATAGCCCTAAGCTTCGGCTCAATTTAATAAACTAATAGTTTAGGTGTAACAAGTTTTTGGTGTCGTGGCCAGTGATTACAACGTGTGATGATAATGCCAGTTACAAAATAATCTCCCTATTCATTTTTTTCTTGTTTTTCTTTCTTTTCTTTCTTTTTGTTGTAACTAAGAGTAGTCGGAAGAAGAATTATTGAAGAAACTCAACCAAAAAGTACTCTTAGACATATCATTGCTCAAAGAGTTAAAGAAGACCACTTGAAGCATTCTGGGTAGTTTCATTCCACCCCTTTACTTCATTTATTTTAGTTATTCCATTTTTTTAGAATTGTTTTCTTTAGATATCAAGTTTAAATTGCATGTTTTACTTTCGTTAATTTATCGATCTTATTTCTTTGAATTTTACTTTGTTGATTCTTTTAATTTAGTTCCTTTCGAAAAAAGAAAAAAAAGTTTCTCATTATTTTATACGCTCATGGCAACGTGATCAAAATAGTCACTTAAAAAGTGTTGTTATTGCTCTTGATATTTCCGAGTTTACTTTTTTTTTAACACTATGGATGAATGTACAAGTAATAATGGTTTTAATGAAGTGCAAAATAATCAACAAGTTAAAACCATGCATGATTATTTGCAACTAAGTTAAAACTAAACAATGCAAGTCATCAATGACTTGAGGATTTCTATCACTCAGTTGACCACAACTTTGAGCACTAAAGAAAAATAAAAGTTTCCTTCTCAACATCAACCAAATCCTAAAGGTTAATTTGTAATGAAAAATTTGCATTCTTCAAATTCAAGTGTCCAAATACCTAAACTTGAGTTAAAACCTTTTCCTAATTATCTTAAATATGTATTTTTGGGTGAAGGAGAGACTTACCTTCTAGTTGCTTCCTCACAATTGGACCACACACAAGAGCAAAAGTTGCTCCATGTCTTTAGAGAGCATAAAAGTGCAATTGGTTAGGCCATAGCTAATATTAAGGGAATTAGTCCCTTACTTTGCACTCATAGGATCTTCTTGGAAGATAATGTCAAACCCTATAGAAAAATGCAGTGTAAGTTGAACCCTAACTTGAAAGAGGTTGTGAGAGCAGAAGTCATGAAATTGTTAGATGTAGGAATCATATGCCCTATTTTTTTATAGTCAATGGGTAAGTCCTACCCAAGTGGTACCCAAGAAATCCGGTGTGATTGTGGTAAAAAATGAAAAAAATGAGTTGATCCCAACTAGGGTAACCACTGGTTGGCACATGTGTACTGACAACAAGAAGCTCAACTTTGTCACTAGGAAAGATTATTTTCCCTTACCATTCATGGACCAAATCTTAGAAAGGGTTGGGTTGTCATCATTTTTATTATTTCCTTGATGGTTATTTTGGGTATAACCAAATTGAGATTGAACTTGAGGATCAAGAAAAGACAACTTTTACAAGTCCATTCGGTACCTTTGCTTATCGAAGAATGCCTTTTGGATTGTATAATGCTCCTGTGACATTTCAAAGATACATGGTGAGTATATGGTGGAGTGTTATCTTGAAGTTTTTATTGATAATTTTTCTGTCTTTGGAGATTCTTTTGATGACTGTCTCAATAATTTGGAAAAACTTTTGGTGAGATGTGAGGAGAAAAACCTTTCTTTGAATTGGAAAAACCGTAATTTTATGGTCTAAGGGAGTTTCACTTGGTCATATTGTTTCTATGCAGGGAATTTAAGTGGATAAAGCCAAAATTGAATTGATTACTGATTTGTCTAGCCCAAAAAAATTAAAGATGTTCGATCTTTTTTGGGATATGTAGGATTTTATAGAAGGTTCATTAAAGATTTTAGTGTTATATCTAGGCCATTGTGTAACCTTCTATCAAAGGACAACTCTTTTAAATGGAGTGAAGCATGTGTACAAGCCTTCACAAAACCAAAGAACATGCTCATTTGTGTTCGTATTATACAACCACCTAACCGGAGTTTACCTTTTGAAATCATGTGTGATGCAAGTGATTATGTTGTTGGGGCTGTTCTTGGGCAACGGAAAGACAAAAAGTCTTATGTCATTCATTATGCAAGTAAGACTTTAAATAGCACTCAAATGAACTACTCAACACTGAAAAGGAACTTCTTGTTGTAGTGTTTGCACTTGACAAATTTAGAGCATAATTGATTGGTTCCCAAATTATTATTTTTATTGACCATGCAACTCTCAAATATCTTCTAAGCAAGAAGGATACAAAGCCCAGATTGCTTAGGTAGATCCTCCGACTCTAAGAATTTGATCTCACTATTAAAAATAAGAAAGGAATAGAGAATGAGGTTGTTGATCACTTGTCAAGATTAGAGTTTTCTAATTTCTAGAAACCACTACCAATTAAGGACTCATTTTCTAATGAATAGTTGTTTAGCACCTCTCATATTCTATGGTATGCAGACATTGCAAATTATCTGGTGATAGGAAACTCCCACTTATGGACTCAATAGGATAGAAACAAATTCTTCGCAGAGGTTAAACACTTCTTTTGGGATGATCCTTATTTGTTTAAATATTGCATAGGCTATATAATTAGGAGATACGAACCTGATTCTAAGCATATGAATATTATCTCCTTCTGCCATTCTGAAACATGTTGTGGTCATTTTTTTGCTAAAAAGACTACTACTAAGATTTTACAATGTGGTTTTGATTGACCAACTCTTTTCAAAGATACTCATAAATTTTGTAAATCATGTGAAGTTGTCAAAAGTTAAGAACCATATTCCATAGGAACATGATGCCTCTTAACCCAATTTTAGTTGTTGAAATTTTTTATTGTTGGGGCATTGATTTTATGGGACCTTTTCCTCCCTCTTTTGGCTATCTATATATTTTAGTAGTTATTGATTATGTGTCTAAATGGATTGAGGTTATTCCATGAGATACATAATCACATAGTTGTTGTGAAATTTTAAAAGAAAATATTTTGTCAAGATTTAGAACACCTCGAGCCATTATAAATGATCACGCTTTTGCAATGTCTTTTGAGGCCTTGATGTAAAAATATGGAATCACACAGAAATTTGTTATACCTTATCACCCACAAACAAGTGAACAAGTAAAAGTTTAAAATTGGGAAACAAAAAATATTTTGCAAAAAATGGTGAATCCAAATGGTCATTAAGACTAATCGATGCCCTTTGGACTTATCGTACTATTTTCAAAACCCCAATTGGAATTTCCCCTTATCAATTAATTTTTGGAAAGGCTTGTCACTTGCATGTAGAGTTAGAACATTGGGCTTATTGGGCAATCAAGGTTGTCAACTTTAATCTTGACAAGGCTCGTTTGCATAGAAAATTACAGCTACATGAATTAAATGAGATTTGACATGATGCTTATGAGAGTGCTAGAATGTGATAAGAACATACTTTATTAGACTTTTAAACCATCTCAAAAAGTTCTTTGTATAATTCTAGGCTCCATCTTTTTCTGGGAAAATTAAGATCTCATTGAACAAGTCCTTTTATTGTAAAAATTGTTTGTACTTATGGAACTATTGAAATTGAAAACTCGAATAATGGTAATGTTTTAAAGTTAATGGACAACATTTGAATCTATTTTTAGAGCGTTTTGGCCTTGAAGTTGAGTCCACATCTCTTGAAGATCCTAATTATGATGGTTGATTTTTTTATTTTTTATTTCTCAAAATGATAAAATATAAAAATAGTTTTTTAAAAAAATTGAGGACAATGTTTTATTTGGGTTGGGGGTGAGTTATGATAATTTTTGTTAATAGTTTTGACTGTGATAACTTTCATCCTTTCATGGTATTCTTCTTCTTTACAATAGGATATTATTAATAGGATAATGATGGCAATAAGATATAGTTAATAAAACTTTCCTTTTGTGATGAGTCTTTTCAATTAACTTTCATGAAGAGAATCTTAGAAACTAATGTTAATTTTTCAAAATGTCACTCACATAGGGTTAAAGTTGAATTATGTAGTTGTTGCTCTAATACTCACTCTAATACCCACTCAGACTGTTGTGACACCAAACCCAATGAACTTTGACCTCCTTTTTGACTTGGTTAGTTGGAAATGAAGAAAAAAATTTAGTGGATTATTATTGTTTTGGAAAGCAACCAATTAATTAGATCGAGTACTTCAAAAATGGCTGCCTATGAAAAAACAAACAAAAACATACAAAAAAAAGGAAGTAAAAAAAAAGGATGGAGATCATATGAAAAAAAAAATTAAAAAAAGTAAAGTTTCTAAATAAAATTTCATTTTGTAAGATAAGGTGAAGCCATCATTATAACAACACAAGCATGCTAGAATATTACAAATAAAGACTATGAGGTATTAAAGTGAACATCCAAACTACTTGTTATCTTAGACAAGTTGCTAAGTTTTGAATTGGTTATTTTGGCTATCTAAACTTCTCTTAGTGAGTAGAAGAGCATACTACTTTAAGAGAGTGATCTTATAATTATCATGTCAAAATTTTACATGGACTCACTAACACATTATTTCAAAAATTTATCTACATGGAAATTTAATCGTTTGTACTTTCATGAATATTTTTTTAATACTTAATCTATGAAAACTAGTACTTGAATATTTTAGAGTTAATTGTAAAGTTTGATGTTTGTCAAGTGGGGATAATGGAGTTCTTTAATCTTGCTTTGTAATTATTAGCTTAGTTTTTACTTCTTCAATACAGCTTGTTAGCGTTGTCACTTATAATTATTTTTTTCTCTTTTTCTTTGTTTTGTCTTGTTGAATAAATAAAACTTAATGTTACTTAAGAGGCAACCCATGAGTTTTTTAAAATCCTAAACACTAAATATTCACTGCAAACCCTCCCAAGATACAACTCGTCCACTAGCACAAGTTAAGGGTTTAATGGCTTGCTACATATGCTAAATGTAGTCAGATGGCCCATGAAAGTGGCATATTTTCTTCTTTTTTTTAATTATTTTTATTTTTAATTATTTTTCTTTTTAAACCCATAGATTGCTAGAGACTAGCAATATGCTAGTTGGGGGGTATTTGATGCACTGAAATAATGATCAATTAAATATTTTTAACTCTTAAATTGCAATCATATTTTGTGTTCATTCATTACTTATTTGGGTTATTTATATTTTGAATAGGCGAGTTGGACCACTGTTGTGTTTACATGTCCAAATGGGTTTCAATAGAATCTAAGTGGAAGAAGAAGTGAAGCCCACATGCCTAAAACTATTCAAGGGTCAAGAATAGGCTCTTAATGGTCTAAATATCATGCAATGGTACCCTACCAACCCGAGCCAGACTGGTCCAAGTGAAGGTTGGTGCGCACGACATGACAATGTACGAGGAAGACTTAACCCCTCACACAAGTGAAATGTTACGAAGTAGAGCACCAAAAACTTTGCACAAGAGAAAGTAAGAAAAAAATAAAGGACAAAATATAATATTTAGTCCTCACAAAACTCCCACATACTTAAGTCACTAAGCCCTCTCATAACTTAAGTCATAAAGCCAACAATTAGGAGTTTAGATTCTAGTGGAGTCTTAGTGATCAAAATTAGAGGAACTTGAGCTAGAATTTAATGACAACAACTTCCTTGTAACAAGTCTTCATGTTTGTAATTTATTACTTCATCTTATTTGACATAGAATTGTTCTTGTAAAGATAATGGGGAGGGCTACCTACATAGGTTGGCCTATGCTAGTTTAAAAGCTCCCATACACTACATAAAAAAATCAAGAAAAATTATAGAAACTAAAAATGGAATGATGCAAGATGATAGGATTCGGAAAAAGGGGTCCTAGAAAAATGAATTAAGAAAAAATGTCATAACTCATAAAATGGGAAGGGAAAATTGATTATGAGTTTATTTTCCTTCATTGTTTTAGAAAATAAAGGAAATAGATTATTTTAAAGTGAGTCAAAAAATGATAACTATGTCTTTACTAGAGTTTGAATAAATTCATCTATTTTGAATAAAAAAGACCTTGAGAGATTTATGAATGAAGGAGATACAAGTTAAACATTGGTTGGTTCTTCAAATATAAATAAAATCAAGTTAAAATATTAAAATGAAGATTGAAAGTCATGAACCAGTGGAGCAAACTAATCTAAGGTAAGGTATAACTAACCATAATCCATGAATGCATTAGATTGAGCAACAAATTAATAAAAATTAACAAGAGCTCAAAACATGCTGCTTTGAACTTTTTATTTTATTTTTAATTCTTTACTTGCGAATGATTGTTTTAGAATTATGAGATTTATTGTGATTTTTTGAAAAATGATTGATCACCAATGTCGGGCATCGATTGGTTGTTTGGTCAATTCGCCTCTTAAAGTTCATTTTAAGTCATGAACCACACCTTATTCTCCTCATTTTACTCCTAAACACCTTGAGAAACAAGGGAAAGACGGTGGAAGGCAACCATGATTGACATTGGGCAGATTCAAATGCATTTTTCACATCACATCGAAGTTTTCCCTCACAACCAAGGAAAGAGCTGACTCTCAAATTTTCATTTTAGATTTTTTACGTTGTTTTCAATGAATTTGAACTAATAGGCATATTTACAATAGCTATATCTATAATCCTTTCAATTTTTACATGATTTCATTGTTAAAACCTATATTGTCAAACAATTCACCTTCAGTTCTTCGTAAAATGCCCAAATTTGAGGATTTTGAAATTCATGGATTTCTATTGCAAATTGGTTGTAGGTGTAATTATAAAACTTATTTTATTCATTGGCATAATTTGGGAACAATCAGCATAATTTTTTCCTAAACGTATTTTTGGATAATTCAAAAACTAGTCAAATTTTATAATTTTTAAAATTTTGAAATTTGGTAGGAGCTTTAGGTTTTTAGTTTACTTCCTAGTATGTTCCCTAGGATTTTATTTTTGATCTTAGATCGGTAAGAAGAAGACTATTTCGAAGGGGAAGAAGATCGCCTATGACCCTAAGGTGCCTAGTGGTTCATCTCCACCACCGTAGAGGATGAGGCCAATTAGGTTTGAGCGTTCGGTGGTGTACGTACCCTTGCATCCTAGTCTAGATTGGATATGCCATAGAGTGCATTGGTTATCATATTTTCATATATATATATATATATATATATATATATATATATATATATATATATATATAGAAAGAGAGAGAGAGAGAGAGAGATATGTGTGTATGTGTGTTCTCAAACTCCTGTATACCCTAGTCTACTTAAGACATTATTATTCTTCTTTGCATGAGGATGACAAGAAGACCCGGAAGTCATGGCAAGTGGTACTACGAGACGTGTTACACCTGAGTCATAACAAAAGCCATTGATGTTGAGCATTAGGATATTCACTATTGGCATATGGTGGCTACATATTTCTAGATGATAGTGTCATTACTCGATGACTTACTGGCTTGGAAGAGGAAGCATGCTCGACATAGTGATCATGGTTCATTCCATGACTTTGGACTTAGGATTTCTACAAGTCACAGATCAATATGAAATCAAGATTAATTAGAATGAGAGAGTTTATTTGATGATGATTGTAATCTTATATTTGTTATTAGAGACTGACATTGAGCTAGATTGCCTTCAATCATATTTGGTAGGATGATGATTTTTGTTCATGACCACACCCACAAGATGTTGGCTTATCCATACATCCTATATAGGACTTTCTTATGTTAGAGAACGAGAGTGACTCAAATAGAGCTCATGATGACCAACATGGATCCTATTGATGAGGTAGTACAATGGAAAAGATCACACACTTGGGATAGGGTCCAAAAGCCACAAGATGATCAGAAGATGCCTGATGCTAATGAGGATTATAGACCAACACGAAGACAGAGATCAAAAGCATATAGAGATGTCCCCGATATTTGACTTATGATGAAAGCATGGCTATTGACATGAGCTTCTTGATAGTATTCATCATAGACATGATAAGTTTTTTGCATATTATTCGAGATAGGTCCTTCTAATCAAATGATACTAATTGTGTGGGAGAGGATGACTATACTAACGATCCCGATGATGTTGAGTCAAGATTTTTTTTTCTTTTGAATGTATTTCATATTAAAATCTTGAGCAGTTCATAATATATATATTTTTTGTTTATACCATGTATTATGAAACTATCTTGTTTAACTTTAAAATACTTTATGGCTTGTATTGTTTCATGAGTATTTAGTTTACGTCTTCTTTACTTGCTTGACTCATAAGCTTTAATTGGGCATTTTTCTTTCATCTTTGATTTACTTTTACCTATTTTAGACAAAAAGAGGGAGAAAAGATTATGAAAAATCAAGTGCAGGTCAACAAGTAAGATTTAAGAGTGCAGGAATTTCTAATTAACAATGGAAATGTGTTAGTTACACATAAACTATCAACCTACAAATTGATCAAGCAATCCAAGCATGCAATCCACACATAAAGACGCTAAAATTTAACATAGAAAACCCAATTTGGGTAAACAACCACGACAACCTTAAAAAGGCCAAACTAATCCACTCGTATGATAGAACTTAAAGACACAAGAACAACCAACCAACCTCTAGTCTTGACTCAAACAAGAATATCTTTTCTTAGTTCAATCTTCTTCATTGTTGGCTTTTAATTCTTCGTCCTTAGAATCTTTGAAGCATTCCCTCTTCATGTTCTATTATTATTATTCTTTTTCTAGCAACTCAATCAAAGTCTCCTTCCATTGTTGATTTACCTTTGAGATTTTTTAATTCCGTTGAAGAATTTGTTGTCTCCTCTTTTATTTACTTTGAGAGAATCTTCACTTTCAGTTGTGCATCTTCATGAATCTACCATTACCATGTGCATGTAGCTTTTTGTGGACTCTCTAGGAAAACAATAATGAATGATTTCTCCTTTATTCTCCAATATTTTATAGGTTTTTCTCTATTCAAATTCATCATACCTTAGCCTTTATATAAGTCTCCAAGTCAGTTTTAGTCACTGCCTCCAACAAGGAATAAAAGCTCTCTTGGAAAGGCTTATCTTAGGCAAATAAAATTATTAGAGATCAATCATTCCAAATAGTGATCAATCATTCACTATTTCCTGAGGGCATAATACTACAAGTGATCGATCTATCGATATACTGATCAATCGATAAACTCATGGCTTCATTTTACAAAGGTTCATTTCAGATCCTGATCGATTGTTTGCTAAAGCAATCAACTAATTTAACTCTTATGTGCTATAGTTCATAACCGATCAATGAATATTGATAGTGTATATTCCAGCAATTGATCAATAACACTATTCATTTCACCATTTTTACCCTAAATTGGTTTGAAACTTCCACAATCACTTTTGAAACTTTTCTAAGTGACTTTTGTATGAGAGTGTATGCTAATTAAACCTTTTTTACATTCAACATTTAGTCTTCGACCTTGATCCAGAAGAATACATCTACTCCTATTTTTCGAGTCCATCAATTCCAAACCTGACTTAACCACAACTACACCTAGTTAGATTCATAAGACTAATTACAATGAAGACAATGTCTAAAAATCCAATTAATTGTAGTTTCACTTTAAAATACTCCCTTTCACAAATGTTCTTTAAAGACTTCGAGCAATCAAAATTTTCGTTTTCAAAACATTCTAAAGAAGAAATCATGATAAATTATAATGCCCAAAAACATTGAATTCCTTCTTAAAGCACTACAATTTGAGGTCAAGAAGTCAAAATAAAAACCAAACATTTGAAACAAGCAAAGTTGAGCTCCTTTTGACAAAATTTAAGTTATTTTTCCTTTAAAATTAGTGCATCCACAAATTATGTTGATGTATACCTTACCTTAGATTAGTCAACTCCATTAGTATATGATTGTCAATTTTCATTTCTTCTATTTGACACTTGAACTCCATTTTACTTATTTTGAAGAAACCACCAACATTTTTAACTCCTGTTTCTTTTATTGTTCAAAGATCACTGTTATTCAAACTGAGACAAATTTGTTAAGACCCTAGTAAAGAAAAATTTCTCATTTTTTTAACTCACTTCAGCTAGAATTGATGCACATTTCTCTTCTAAAAGAATAAAGAAATATAAGCACAAAAAGGATATTCTCATGTCTTTTTCTGAGCTATGATATATTTTCTTAAATCATTTTTCTAGTGCTTGTTTTTTTCTTTCTTTATTATTTTTCTTGATGTCAAGTGGATGAGACCTTCGCAATAGCCTAGGCCAATCTAAATAGGTAGCCCTTCTCCACAATCTTTATGAGGACAATTCCATTGACTAAAAGATATTGAAGTACACAAGACTTTCAAACATTGAATCACATTACATGGAATTTTTTTCTTGCATTTAATTCTAAATAGAAGTCTAGCTTTGGTTACACTCATTTGATCACTCAGATTCCACTAAAATCTACACACCTAAGTCAATTTATGTCTAAGAATTTTCTCTAGATCATCATCATAAAATTGGTTTGAATTTATACATAATGCGTTCATATTTTAAAAATTAGAGGAATGTAATATCAAGCAAAAGAAAATCATAATTATATTCACTCTCCTTAGTGTATCCTTCTCTTCGTTAATGTATACTTGACCACAAATTATGTTGCTTTTTAGACTATAAGATAATTAATTTCATTAAGTCCCAAGAGTTTACCCGGTCAAAAACAAATTGCAAGCAAAGCAAAAGATTCACTAATTTGTTTTAGATTTTGATCATATTCCATTTTATCTTCACTTACTTCATGCATGGGAATCCCTATTACAAATATCACATACTCCCACACTTCTAGAATCTATCCTCAGTACCTTTCCTCTTAATCTAGGTGGCATGGGCATAATCTTAGGTTGTTTATCACTCTCTTTTACCTTCATAAAGATAATAGGTTTTCCTAAGGGGTAATCAAGAAATTCCTAAAACCTAACCCCATCTTATTGATTCGACCTAAGCTCAACAAGGTCTGCAATATCTTCTTCCCACTCTTAAATCCATATAATTTCACTTTAGATAACATAAGCTCTCAATTAAGATCACTAGACTTCTCTCTCTCTCTCATGCTCAAGGTCATTCATAAGGCCAATCACCTCTCTCTATAGCTTAATGTTCAACTCCCCTAACCTATTTGCCTCTTAAGAAGACAAAACTAACTCATCATCTTTCTTTTTCAACTCTCTCAAGGTGTTCAATTTTTCTATTCAATACTAAAAATTGTTGGAAGAACCCTTTGTACTCATTAGAATTGAAGTCAGACTCTAAGTTCTCTTCAAGAGAAGTAGACTCATGAGATTCTTCACTGGAACCATCTTACTTCACACTTGTATAAAAGACAATAAAGTTGCACATCTCATCTTCTTCAGAAGAACTCTCATCAGAGTAAGTTTTTCAAAGCATCTTTCTCTTCTTTTTTTACCAAACCCCTTTAATTTTCTAGACTTACTCTCAAAATAATTATTAAAATTATTATTAAGACAATCAATATCAAAATGATTGAATTTTCTACATTCAAAGCACTTCATATTCTTCTTGTCTTATTTCTTCCATGAATTTTGACCCTTATTCATAAACCTAAAGTTATGAGATTTCAAAATTTTCTTGAAGATTTTGTCTAACAAGAACATTAATTCTTCATCATCGTTAGAGTCTTCAGATTCTCCTAAGTTGTTCAAAGCTTTATTTTTTTTAGAATTTCTCTTAGATGTGTTAAGGGCAGTTTGATTCACTTTGATTTCTCAAACAATTCTTTCGTATTTTCATAAGATTCTTCTTACATCTCAAAGGTTCTAAGGTTCCCTACAAGCTCCTCAATATCTAAGATTTATATTTTTTAGATTCATTAATAGCCACCACCTTAATTTTGAACTGAGGGCAAGGACCTTAAGAGTTTTCTCACAACTAAGTAGTCAGGAATGGCCCCCCCTAATTGGTCACAAGTGTTGACAATATTTGATATCTTAGCATAGTACTCAAAAATCGTCTCATCTTCACCTATTATTATGTTTTTAAAGTCAAAGGTAAGCATTTGTAACCTAGGCACTTTAACAACCTATGTTCCCTCATTATATTTCAATGCACTAAGGGCCTTATTGTTATGATTAGCAAGTTTTGTTTCATATTCATCTCATTCACTCTTATATTTTAAGATAGAATTTCCATCTTTATCTTTTGTCATAGGAGGTCTTCGACCATTGATCACTGTTTTTCAAGCATTGCTGTTAATAGCTTAAATAAAAACTCTCATCCTATTTTTCCAATAATAGAAGTTTTGACCATCAAACAATGATGAATGATTCGATTACCCAAGTCAACATGTTCACCCATTGAAATTTTTGATGCCGCCATTAAGTTCAAACAAACTTAAAGCACCCAAGCAACAATTTTTATGTTCTCAGAGCAAGGAGAAATATATGAATGAGAAAAATAACTACTTGGTCACAAAAATCAGCAAATTTTTTAATTATTTTTGAGAAAAAAACAAGTAAACTAAGCACGTTTAAGAGATCACATCCTAACACAAGATATATCACTCTAGGAATCAAAACTAAGAAGATTAAGTAAACTTGACACACACTAGCATGCAAAGTTAGATTGATAGCATGAAACAAAAGTAATTTTTTAGTAAAGATCCTCAGCTACTACTTGAGAGTTTAATATCAAACTAGACAACAATATTGAATCGCTAGATTGCTCCTTAAACTAGTACTTCGACAAGTAAGAATTAAGAGTTCTAGCCTTTATGTGCAAGAATTTCTAATAAATAATGAAAGCATAGTATTTATGTTACGCCCCAAATTTTTAAATTACTTTAATAGTCGGAGCGTCGGCAAATCGTAGTAATGAACGGGCCAAGATCAACCATGCACAGAAGAGTAACCATCCATTAATTTAGGTAATTACAAATTTTTTATAAAATAAGGCCTATTGTGCCTCAACAAGATCAAAGTCACGCACAATCATCGAGAATATTATCTTCGTCGTCCAAACCTGTGGCGTCTAGGGGTGGGTGAGTATAATTATACTCAGTAGATAGGATTAAATTCTATCAACATGCTAAAACATAAAGCATAAATAAAGATGTATAAAATATTCACAATACAATGTCGTATTTAGATCAACATTATCGACTAACAGAATTCAACACATTTCTTCGATAAAAAGCAGACAAAAATAGTTCTTCGTAGAATCCGTTAAATTGAGATATTTATTCGTAGCCATAATCCGATAAATAAATCAAAATCGGATAAATCATCGTTTACAGAATGTCACCGATACCCGAGCGACATACACCCGTGCTCGTGGGGCGACGCGATCAGAATGAAGAGGATCTTCCCACGATATCCAACTTCATGGGAGCGCCATATGCCATAATCAGTGGTACCTAGGAGTCATAACTCCGATAGCTTCTGGGCTTTATACCAGATAGCTACCCTTCAAAACCGATCGTAGTTTTTGGGCTTTATACCAAATAACTACCCTTGAAATCCGGTCAAAACGTTCATAAACAATATTATCATTAAAGCTTGTGTCACGATAAATTCCATCGTAGAGGTGTAAGATACGCTATTATCTTAGTGTTCGCCTGACCCCTAATAAATATCGTCTATTTTCAAAATCACATTTATTATAAATGAATTATAAAATATGACGCCTAGTCATAGCACAGAAATAGAGCTTAAAACCACCTACATTCGTTAGGCCTACATTTGCAGTCGGCTTAAAAGTGGTGTGCAGCACCTCCCCTTGCGCAGAGGTAGTTTCCTTGTCCGGCTCGGGTGAGGTGGGCAGAACCTCCCCTAGCGTCGAGATAGTCTCTTCGTTCGGCTCGGGTGCGTCGGGCAGGGCCTCCTCTTGCCTCAGGTTGTTTCAACCTTTTAGAGGGGTTATCTCGAAAAACAAACCATCTCATGACATCGGGCAACCTCGAATTAGGTCGGAATGGTTTTTGAACGGGTAAAAACAGGTGAGAAACGAAGAAGAAATGCGCGTTTAAATTTACAAACGCACATTTGCACAAAGGAAAGGAAGAAGGGGTGGGGCGTGTTGCACCTCACCCACCCCTCCCTTTTTATAGCAAAAAGGGATTTCCAGATGATGCGCAACACATGTCGTGCATCCGGTGAACAAAAGAAACAAGCCACAGGCTAGCCGTAGTTCGCCTATGGCTAGCCTGCGGCTAGGTGCAGGCTAGCCTGCAATGCCGCATTGCAACAGTATCGGCAAGCTGACAGTGCGTCAGCTCTGGCTGACGCTAGGGCTGATGCACAAAATATTTTTTTATTATTATTTTTTTGTTTTTAAATTCAAAACGAAAATAAAACTTTAAACGTGCGTAACTCCTTACCCCGAACATGGAATTACGCGTTCTTGGTACTGTTGGACTCGTATCGATGAGCCCTCAAGCCCTTCGAAACAAGACCGCACAAGGGCATGTTTTCTTGCAAACTTAATGTGGGTCCCACCTATGGCACGCTTCCCAATGCCATAGCCCACCAACCCGGTGTCTATTTGACATGTTCTTGGGTTCGATACGTTCGTCTTAAGGCTTCTCTTGACGAATAAAGCTCAAAACAGTCTAATTTTAAGAAAAACCATTAATGGACCTTAAAACTCGTTAATGGGCCCAAATGCCCGAATTTCAAAACAAAGAAATTCTAGGGCGTTACAATCTGCGCATAAACTATCAACCTGTGACATAATCAACCAATCCAAGCATACAATCCACACATAAAGACATAGATTTCACGTGGAAAACCTAACTTAGGTGAAAAACCATGACAGCCTCAAGAAGGCTAAACCAATGCACTAATAAGATATAACTTACAAGACACAAGAACAACCAACCTATAGACTAAACACAAACAAGAGCACCTTCTCTTTATTCAATATTCTCCGTTGTTGGCCTTCAATTCTTCCCTAGAATCCTTGAAGTTTTCACTTTCGTGTTATGTTCTTCTTCTTCCTCTAGTAACTCAATAAGAGATTCCTTCTTCCATTGCTGATTCACCATTGAGATTCTTTAATTTCCTTGAATAATTTACTATGTCTCCTCTTTTATTTACCATATGAGAATCCTCTTTTTCAGTCATGCATCTTCATGAATCCACCATTAACATGTTCTTGAAGCTTCTTGTGGACTCTCTAGGAAAACAATGATGAAAGACCTCTCCTTTCTTCTTTAATATTTTCTAAGTTTTTCTCTCTTCAAATTCATCATACCTTAGCATTTATATAGGTCTCCAAGTGGGTTTAATTCATTGACTCCAACTAGGAATGAAATTTATTTCGGAAAGGCTTATCTTAGGCAACTAAAACTGCAAAAGATCAATCATTTCAAATAGTGATCAATCATTCACTATTTCCTTAGGATACGAAACTTCAAGCAATCGATCTATCAATATACCAATAGAACAATACTCTCAGCGTTGTTTCAGGTGCCGATCAATTGTTTACTAAAGTGATTGATCAATTCAACTCTTTTATGCTATAATTTATATCTGATTGATCAATATTGATAGTGCAGGTTGTTATGGTTGATCGATGACACTGTTCATTTATAGTTTTATCCTTCTTAACCTAAATCAGTTTGAAATATCCAAAATCACTTCTAAAACTTTTTCTAGTGACTTTTGTATGAGAGTGTATGCTAAATAAGTCTTTTTACCTTTAACACTCTATAGTCTTTAGCCTTGACTCATAAGAATACGTCTGCTCGTATTTTTCATTTCCATCAATTCTAAACTGACTCGATCACAACTACATCTAGTAAGATTCCTAAGAGTAATTACATCCTTGAAGTTTTGACATAGTTTGAATCATCCTTCCTATGTCTTCTCAATAACACTTAAAAAATGAGACTTAGAAATATAGTTCAAATCTTTATCTTCTTTCCTCTCTATACCATTTAGTCCTTCAAGTGTGAATGTGTGAAGTCTCCTTGCAAACTATTCATGAAGCTAAATGTATAAATGTAAATGATTGTAGGATTCTGATGATTAATTTTGATATCTCTCTCAAAACTCAATAGCCATAGAAGCACTCTCCTCTTTCAAATCAATAGAGAAGTCTCTCAATGCTCTCTTTACATTTTTCAAGCTCCTCCTTGTCATTGACATGTTCAAACACCCCTTATATAAACCCCCAAGTTAGTTTAGGTGTTATACTTTTAATAGGAAGCAAATTCCACACAGAATGTCCTATTTTAGGCAAACCCAATAGCAAAAAATCATTCATTCCAGAGTGAGATCGACCATTCACTATTCAACTTGAAAACTATCCTAGAACCAATTGATCCATTTAGAAAGTGATCAATTTAACTTCATGGAGTCTGATGAATCCAACTTCGATCAATCTATCCATAAGATGATCTTTCACTCAATTTTATAGAGAAACTCTGTAAAAGCATTCAACGCCGATCAATCATTGTTTATGTACAATCAATTGTTGATGAACAAAATCACAGTCTTTTGTGAATATTTCATCCATCTTTCTGCTACACTATCTCACACTCATATGACAATCCTTATCAATCCCAAGTGTGTGCATGATGTGTATGTGTGTGTTTTACCTATTTAAACATTTTGAGCCTTCATGTCTACATGGTCTTCATCATATGTTCTTGAGCAGCCAAACATTCATATGAGTCAAATTACACATCTTTAACAATATTTTATTCATTAAAATATGCCAACAATACATATATAACCCAATAAATTATTACATCCCATACATGGCGCATGTATTTAAATAGTTGCCCACTAATGGATGATTGTTTTAAAATAAATCCTTTGCAAGTGTACAAAATAATTGTACTACGGTAAGTGTGAAGAGTTGTTGAACCTAAGGGACCGGTTGAATTATAATTAAACTTGAGAAATTTTATTTTGAATTGAAAACTAAAATTAATGCAAATGTAAATTGAATGAAAAAGTAATATTATGGAATTAACTTAAGAAAGTGAATCCACCAGTAGAATCATAACAATGCCTCTCATAACAATCATGCTCACATTTGTGTTTGACATAGATGATCTCAACTACAAGTTAGAATATCTCCAAGAAATTTGCAATTATTTACATGGCATGAATTATCTTCAACTTGGTACGAATCATTTATACTTAGTTTATATGCATAACTCGTCTAATCTTAGCATAACTCATCCAATAAATCATTGACATAAACATAAAATATTATTCCATAACCCTCTCTTCTAAACTATAAGTATTATAATTGATGTGAATGCGAAAACCATATGCAAAAACACATAGAATTGAATTAAACATTAAAGTTTCTTCCTTTAAGGAATACCTTGTCATGCAATTACATACACAAAATAAAAATCTTAATATTAAAAAGAGGACATTGCGACTCATTTATGGCATCTCAAATTTCCAAACTTTAAAGCTTTAGAATCACATGATTAATGGAGACCCTTGCATGTTATTGAAATCTCTTAGTTGATCCTTCTCCTTCTTCAGTATAGGCCTTCAAAAACTAGGGTCGAATCACACTCAATCCGTGCCAAAAGAATGCTTATATAGGAGCTTCAAAAAGGAATAAAACATGACTGAAATTGGGAAACTATGTATTACCTGATCAACAAATCCAAAAATATTTTGTCTACATGTAACTAGCAGGTCAATTAATCACCCTATAAGGTTGATCAATCCAAAATACTACTGGAAGCAAATAGTCCTGTGTGCATGTAGGCCAATCGATTGCCTGAGAAGAAATCTGCAATAAAACATGGAAATTAGTAATTTTCAACTAGAAAGTCATGCAAGTGCCTAATACTATTATTAATTCCAAATACTAGCTAGCTAAGCTAACTCCAAATTGGGACTAGAAAATAAAGAAAAGAGGGATAAACTAACACATATATCATACATCATTGGGTAGTGCCCTGAACCCTTCTCACAAATGACAAGGTCACAAATTGGCTACTTTCGGAACCTAGGCCAATTGTCAAGCTGGTTGGAGTAGAACATCCCAAAATGCACAAACACCTTCCTGTAACGTAAATGAGATGTCATACAAATTATTTGTGTGCAGGCTTGAAATTTAAATAAATTTTATATTTTCAAAATCTGGAAAAATTTAAAGTATGTGCCCTAAAATATGTGCCCAATTTGAGGGTATAGAGTTTAGCATGGCTCTGGATGACGGCCCACTGTTTTTCTTCACTTTCAAATTTTGTAAGCTTTGGCCTGACTCTTAAAACAAAATGTTGTAATATTCTTCCCCTCTCGCTTTGGCCTGACTCATCAAATTCCTATGGATGTTGTCACCGGCAACAACAAATCCTAATTGGTGTCCTTCTTATTACCTTTATGGTTTGCAGTCAATGATGACAACAATGGATCAATAATCCTTGTTGACACCCTAAACCCTGACACCATAAAAAGATCGTAGTACACTGGTAGATGTTATACCTAAACTATGGATTCATTAATTTGAGCTAAAATTTAGGGTTATATTACTTACAATTGCGCAAGTAGATGCAGTCTTATAAGGTTAAATCTTCAAGGACTGCATTTGTGTGACTATCACAATAATTACAAAATAAGAGGAGTAAAACAAAATTAAGAGGAAAAGTAGAAGAGTATTGAGGTAATGAAAGTATTAAAATAATATTTAATAATAAAAAATACTAAGGCATTAAGGATAAGTAACATCTAGTAATGTTTGTCATCCATATTATCTCAGATAAAATCGAATGAAGATTCTATCTAACTGAAAAATATGAATATTAAAAATAAAAATAAAGATAGGAAATACTATCAATAGATGAAGGATAAAAAAATTGTTTCTTCAAGAATTCTTTGTAACAAAACCATAAAAGATCAAGAAATAAAGCTTTCAAGCATCTTATGTATTAAGATCACTAAGAAACAAGAAGAATAATATTAAATGAACATCACTTCAAATAATCAATAGTTACTTAAAATCATTAATGAAATATGAATAGAACTCTATTAAATTATTACAAATCACCTCTAACCTTAGCTACAAGGCTTAGCAAGCCATTACAATAAAACTAAAAACAAAAGAAGAGAAGAAAAATTAGAGAAGAGATCTCCAAAGAGGAGGAAATGATGCATCTTCCACATTAACCCCTCTTTTATAAGAGTAGAATGTGTTGCTTCAAAGGAGAGGTCCAATCATATCCCTTGATTACTTCCTAATTAATTGCTTAATTGGTTGTTTCTTTGGCAATGATTAGATTCTAAATCAATCAAATAAATCAAAGATTTATTTAGCAAACAAGTATCATTTACTCTTTCTATAGTTATCTAATCAGCCTCATTATTTTTTCTTATGTGTATCAACTACAACCAGTGAAAAGATCATCCATGTGTTGGCCTCAAGTTAATTGACTAGCTATCCTTTTGCATGTCAGATTTGACCCACATATATTCCAAATTATTAATTTTATCCTAAAATAAGTAATTTAGCCACAAAATTCTTCTTTATAATGCCACTAGAATCATGTCAATCTGAATTTTATATAGAAATATATGACCAAAATACCAAGTTTGTGTCAATTTGTCAAATTAGCATTTTTCTGAATTTTGTTCTCTTGATGCAAATGTGAAATCGAATAGGTCCACAATGTTGTTTTCGACCATTCCATATATTGTTAGACCATTAAAAGACCATTCTTAACCCTTTAATAGTTTTAGGTAGTTGGGCTTCACTTCCTCTTATACGTAGATCATATTGAAACACATTTGGACATGTAAATACAATGGAGGTCTAACTCACCTATTTAAAATATAAATAACTTAAATAAGTAATAAATTAACACAAAATAGGATTGTAATTTAAGATTTAAAAATATTTAATTAAATATTATTTTAGTGCATCAATAGACATTAGGGTTGTTAACGGGTAGGGTATGGGTTGGGTAAAGCTTTACTCGCATTGATGCCCCACTTCCTAAAATTTTAACATACCTTATTCATTACCCATTTCCCCATTTATTACCAATATCTACTCATTACCCATTACCAATTGGGAAAATGAGCTAGTAATGGGTTAATGACCAAGCAAACAATAAATGAAGAATGTAATAAACAAAGAAATAGAATATCGTAAACAATATATATTTCTTAAAAGCCTATCCAACGTATATCTATTCAAGTCCATTATGATAACAAATTCAAATAATATGCATAATCATCAAGATCACTGACCATTGTTCAACTTTGCGAAAGCCAATTGATTATGAATCTATTCAATATTAAAACATAAATTGTTCCATATGCAAGACATTAAAGGCTAGGCAACATTTGCAACTGCATAAACATGAAAGTTATCCATAAACTTCTGCATGTAAACAACAAATATGACACCTTCGTATAAATATGCCTCTTTAAAATATTGATGGCAATATTAGAGGGTTTACTTTTGTCTACAACAAAGGAATTATAACACATAAATTAAATAATTATGAAAAAATAAAAAATTCATAGCATTAGGTCAAGCCCTATTACCAATGAGCAACAAGAATAAAAATTTGAGAGAAAACATACATGAACTTTATCATAATAAAATATGTTCATAAACGTGGGCCAAATAAGAGCAAATGGGCTAAATGAACCATATGAGTAATTGCATATTAGACTCAAGTAATAGGTTTGCTATGTAAATGACTCGGGTAACAGATATGGAGAAAGGGCTACCTATACCCTACCCGCTTAATAAATATGTAAGTAACATTATTTGTATACTTTACCTATTATTTGTTTATAAATTACACATCTATGAATTTTAGATCTAGTGATAAACTATTAGATAAATGGGTACCGTTGACGGTCCTAATTGACACTAAGGAGGAAGGAAATGTAAACTTAATAGAAGAAGATAAGGGAGAGTAATTTTTTAGGCCCATTATCACAACAAGACACATCATTACCGAGTCGTGGAAAGAGTCTAACCCAAATTCCGCCCTCAGGGCACAAGCATAGCTGCTCCACTTTGGTAGAAGGCAAAACGCCAAAAGCCCTAGCCACGCAATCCCCTACCGAGAGTAGAGATAATGCCTGTTTATAAATAAACCCTTTCTATGGGGAGAGGCCACCATTAGTCTATACTTCATGCTTTCCCTGCTGCCGCCTTCGAACGGCTAACCTGTAAATCTTGCATCGGGATCTTCTTGTCTTTCACCGAACAGCTTCTATCTACTTGATCTTTACTGCGGTAGAGCCAAGGTACCCAAGTACTGCAAGATTTTATAGGGTTAAAGGTTTGTAGGATGTTCGTGTCTTTTAAAGAAATTACTTAGATTTACCCTCTTCCAACCTCAAATCTAAATTCATTTTTTGGGAAAAAATAGGGAATGCAAAGATCTTAATGGCTGACTTACCAGCCCAATGCATGCCAATGTTTGCCTTGGGTCAAATGAATCCACCAACACCTCATACGTACCTTGTTTCCATCTCATTCAAAACGAGTACTAGGCAATTTTGTCTCAACTTTTATTTTCTTTTTTTTTTATCTCAATAGTTATGAATGATGCAGACAACCTTCGCCTCACACTCCTAAAAAAGTTGTTTGTGCTCTTAACTCTGTTTTTATTCCATGCCCTGATTAATTGTTCACTTTTCAATCCCAACAATTATTTCCCATTTTCTCTGGTTGATGTCTCCTTTGGCTAGCTGAACACTACTGTACACATTTTGATGTCGTTGAATGCTTTCATTCAGCTTCCGAGCGAAAGACAAATGATGTGAAAATTCTTCTCATACACACCGAACTATAATGTGGAACACAACTCCGCTTATTATCTGATGTCTTTCTACTCGGCAATGTGCTTAACGCTTGCCTTCTCTGTTTACGCGGTTTCAGTAGGCCATTCGTTGAAGGTGCCACAAATGTGTATGGCACCCTCGTTCATGTCTAGTATAGCTTAAGCTTATCCCTAGATTGGCAAAATGTTAAGATCATTAGGGTGTTAATATCTCAATGTTTGCCAATTTACTTTGGCGTTTTTTACCTTTTGCTCCATTTTTTGGTAATCATTGAGGAAAGACAAGCAGACGTCTGGTCAGAATCTGATGCTCTCTGTTGAGTGTCTGCCATAATCTCCATATGCAATGCCTTCTAAGAGTTTGGACCTATCTTTAGAATTTTTTCACTGTTTAGTCGTGTGATACATATCGGCAATGGATATAATGCCTTCATATTCTGATTTGCTTACGTGGAGAATGTCTTTCTATTGTTCTGTTTCCTCTTCAGCCCGACAGCTATGATGAAGTACCATAAAATTTATATTGGGTTAAATTGAGAACGAAAGCTTAACTCAGGCTTGCGTTCGACTTGGTTTGACTAACGTTCAATTCAAACTCAGCCAAGCTCAAACATACCTATGAAGGGTTTAGCTCAGCACAGCTTAGAAGCTCTTTAAAAAGCTTAAAATTACATTATGTATATTTTTTTTCAAATATATATACACATATATTATACATTTTATATGTATATATATATAAAATATCTTAAGTTTTAACTATTTTTATAAAGTATATTATTTTTATTTTTTTAATGTACAATTACATTAAGGGTCTGTTTGGATTGGTGAAAAAAAGGAAAAAGGAAAAGAATCTTCTTAAAATCTCTCAGTTTCTATTATTTGGTGCAATGGGGGAAGAGAAACTAATGTAAAAGTGAGAGAAAATAGATAAAAATTTGGCCCAAAAATTTTTCACTCATCAACCCATGAATTTTGAGAAAATATCATTATATTAAACACTTATGTTTTACTGCTACTACCACCACCACTACTGTCATCGTTGCCGCTACCACCATCACCGCCATTGTAACCACTGCCGCCGCAGCCACTGCAACTACCACCACCATCACCGCCGCCACCGCTGCCGCAGCCATTGCCACTACCACCGCCACTGCCACCACCACTACCGCTGCGGCCACCACAAATGTTGCCACCACCCCCGTCTCTGCCACCACCTCTACCACTACCACAACCATCGCCACCGTAACAACCTTTGCCGCTGCCGCCACCACTACAATCACTACCGCCACAACCACCACCACCGTCACCACTACGACCACCACCACTACCACCACTATCACTGTCAATTTTCTCTAATATCATTTGTGTAACCAAACAATGAAAAATATTTATGAATCTCCTAGTTTCTCTTTCACTTGGATTCACTTTCTCTTTCTCTTTTCCTTTCTCCCCATTTCCACCAATCCAAACAGACCCTAAGTTTTTTATTAGAGAAAATATATAGTAAAAATTATTTAAATAATAATTTTAAAAAAAATATTTACCAAATCAACCCACTTTAGAAAATATTTCCTAAAGTGGTGTTACTTTTTGCCACACAGGCACTAGCCAAGCCATTGGTGCCTGCGTGGCTTTTTTTTAAAAAAGAAATTAAGTGATTTTGTTGAAGGACGAAATCGTTTAAAAAAAATAAATGGAAGAATGAAATCATATTAAGTTGATTTTGGCCTTCTAAAGAAATAAATTACATGAATTTAAAAAAAAATGCATAGAACTATTGTCTCATTGCAGAATAGACATCTCTGCATGATTTCACTTGTGTCGTTGGCCTGACAAGAGCAAGGATGTTGCAGCGAAAGAGCATCTCGACGATGCCGATGCCCCCTTCAGGGGCGCCGTAGCTATGGTCAAAATCCCAATGGAAGATCTCATAAAAGGAGTCACAGTTGTAGATGCGGAAGCCATGGTCGGTGCCAGTGGTAAAGCAGTCATAGTCCTGGTTGAAAGAGAGGTGGAGGAGGGTGGGGAGGGAAGCTACCTAGGTCTGGATCAGGGTTGGCAGGATCGGGGCTAGGCTAGAGAGAGGTGAGGGGGAGGTGGGCATGGAGAGGCTGGGTCAGAGAATTGAAGTTGAAATTGAGTTTTAAAACAATTGCATGACCAAAGTAATTCCAGTCAAATACACATACCTTTGATAGACTTGGGTATGATCCTTTCACCTTGTGATTCAAAGGAAGCAGTGAGAGCAGCTATTGCTGCAGATCTTGAGGCTAATGTTGCAGAATTTGGGGTCAGTGACTTAAAGTTTTCTAGCATTTGGGTTCTCAAAAGTAGCAGCTAGAGCATTGAAGGTAGGGTGTAAACTACACCAATTAAAAAATAAAATAAGTGCGGTGATTTCGTCATTCAAAACGACGAAATCACGAAATCACTATCCATGAACAGAATACTAGAGTTACATAAAACATTTCCTTTCCTACTCTACACCATGCTAAAATGATTGGATGCACAAAGTTCAATCAAAGGAGTGGAAAAAAATATTGCGATGAGCAGGATATTGCAATCAGTGAAAGTAAAAATAAAAAATGCAAAGTATATAGGCAAGCTAGTGAGGTGCATTGTAAGGAAAGAAAAAAACAAAAAAAAGTTGATGAAGACCATGGATTGAAGAATGTAGAGTTGATGAGGTGCACAAATTGCCACACACAGCATTAGTCATCATGAATGATGTCAAAGAGCATAGTTTAAACGACGAAAGGTGATTTCATCGTTCAAAACGATGAAATTATTGTTTGTTCCTCCCGTGATTTTGTCGTTTTGAATCATGAAATCACTTAATTTTTTTAAAAAATGATTTTGTCCTTTGGAAGAACGAAATCAACTTAAACTTGACGTAAATTTTTTTAAAAAAAAAGCCACGCATGCGCCAGCGACTTTGCTGGCACTTGCGTGGCAAAAAGCAACACCACTTTAGGAAATATTTTCCAAAGTGGGTTGATTTGGTAAATATTCTTTTTAAAATTATTATTTAAATAATTTTCCCCAATATATAATACTCCTTTGTCTTAAATTAATAACTCTATTTAACAAAAATATTTGTTTTATATTCATAGCTCCATTTTATTAAATTTGAGTGATTGGGTACTTAAAAAAGAGTATCATAACCTTATTTTCACTTCTCTTATATATTTGGGTTTCACCATTCAATAAAAATTACTATTTTTTTAAATGTAACTTAATATATAAGGAGGGAGTATGTCTCATGAGATCTAGAACCATTATTTATAATATTTTACTCACTATGTCTTGTACAAATAGTCTAAATTAAAAAATTAAAATTAACTAAGATTAGTTAACACATTGGATTACCTTCTAACCATGTTCATATTAGTTGATTTTTCTTTGAATATCTTTGGATCATGAATTACAAAACTAAACAATAATCACAAGATAGAGCAACTTAGCTCGAGCTTGAAATTGAAGTTTCTAGCACAAGCCCAAATAGTTTCAAGCTTAATGATGCTCGGCTCGTTAACACCCTTATTTGGATTGCTGAGCTATTCTATGATTAGAGCAATGCTTCTCTTGAGCACTTGGACACCTTATCAACCCCTCTTAGCTCACTTTAAGATTTAGTAATGAAGTACTTGCTTTGTCAAAATATTTTGCACCAACCATTCAACCTTTGCAAACAATGCATCTTCTTTTACATTGAATTAGAGCATCTCGAACAGGAGATGTCAAATTGAGCCATTAAGTTGCTCAAATTGACATCTATATTTGCCTAGGGCAATTTGACAAGTGATCTTTATTCATAGATGCCAAATATATTATTTTATTTTATTATGTACAAAAGGGAAGTGAAAAAAGAGGTAAAAGGTGATTAAAAGAAAAGAAAAAAAGGCATCTCAAAATTAAATGCCAAAAATGATGTCCCAACTTGAGGCACCATTTTTACTTTAGAAATGGCACCCTGTACATACTGGTTGAAGTCCATAGTTGGGGTGCCATTTTGTCCACGGCAGATGCCATTTTGAGATGATATTATAAGACAAGAATGGCCATGTCTAAAAAGCTTGATGTACTTGCCTTTTATCTTAACACAAGATCTTTGTGCAAAGGACTTGTCTAGCTTGACCAATTTTTTTGCCAAGGCTTGGTGTTGACAAGAGAAGGATGTCACATTCCCCCCTCTACATGTCTATTGGTCATTGTGGTTATGGTGGGTGGTGAAGAAAACTTCTTTTCTTTTTGTAGCAAAAGGTGATAGAATGCCCTAGAGCAATCAACAGTTTTTGTAGGCAAGGAAAGATGTTTAACCTTTGTGTTCATTTTCGAATGGGGCTAATTGATCTATACTTTGGGTCCATTTGTATCTTGTACATCAGCCTCTTGCACACATGCCTCTTGCACACATTCTAGAGGAATGACTTAGGCAATAAGTTGGTTTAGTGGCCTACGCAAAGCGTGGGAACAATCCAACATTGACTCAGCTTGTAACATGACTTTACTTCATGTAAGGAATGCACACCTCAATCCTCTTCTTTTGTTGGAAGACAAATGAAGTTAGTCAAGAAACAAGAAAAATAATTCGGGTCAAACCAACGTCTAAAATGAGAGCTTAAAGCAAGGGTAAGAAGAACTTACTAGAGTGTGAAGCCACATAGATGGGAACACCAACTTGTGTTTGAATCTAGAACGAAGGCGGCGGTTTGATACCGAATTATGTCTTTCTACCCCAAAAATTTTTATTTTTTGTATTTTGATTGTTGTTTTTCTCATGTGTCGCATTTTTTATCCTTTTAGTACCACATGCAACCTCCTCCCTGATCAACAATGGTGTTAGGATTGACCATGTTTTCACCCCTATCTCTTTTTTACCACCTATCCCATTGGCATCTAAGGAGGAGAGAGAGAAGTAGAAGAGGATTTTGATGTTAGCCAAGATCTAGGCGGTTGTTGTGAGGGTTTTGGATTGGAAAGAGGATTTTTATGTTAAGTCATGCGAGCAATGGCAATGTGGCTAGCAACACGTTTGGTGTCAACATAGAGAAAGGTGAAGTAGAGTGGCATATATATTTATGGAGTAATGTGAGAGATACTTCAATATTTATATAGGGGAAGTGAGAGAGACATTAAGCGCATTTTTCTACTTGGGAATTTGAAAACAAAATGAATCTTTTTAATCTCTCTAAAATTTCCTCTAGAGGAGATTTCACAACTAAACTTATTAAGGTTTTTTCAATACAGTTTTAGATTTTTGAGGCACTTCTTGGAGGATTTGTGGAAGATTCGTTGCTAATCAATTTAGTGGCTTTATTAAACATGAAATTGCTTCATCTCTGTAAATTCTTCCCAAATCTACATCCAAATAGTCTGAGTATGGCATAATTGCCTCCAATTGTTGTAGTGAAATACTTTTTCGTCTAACTAGAAAGTCCATCTGAACAAGTTTTAATCCTTTATTTGGTTTGTTAACGTCAGTTTGCTTATTTTGGACTTCATAAACACAAAGAGAAGACGACATATCAATTCTTTATCTTTAGGGGTTAATATTTGTCAACATGTGATGCAAGTCATGGGGAATACTTTCTCTAGTGGGACAACAAGAGCGTAATCATGGAAAGTCCATTTTGGCAAATATGACTACCTATTAATTGGTTAATACGTACTTGTATAAGTCATTGTTGGTATGATACAAGGGATAGAACATCTTCTACAAGAACTAGTAAGAATATGACTCCAAACATAAGAACACGTCATAATTAGTCTCTAACACATGGGAAACACATTTCCAATCATCATACTTACATACTCCCTCCATCCCATAATAATAGGTTTATTGCAAATATAGTGGTTTTTATTAAATAGTAAAACCCACATCTAAAAGAGGAAAAATAAGTTTATAGTACTCGTTTTTAAGTAGCCAACTACTTAAATTTAACAAAATATAGCTATTAATATGGAATAAATATTGTTTTTCCAAATAGAGCTATTAATGTTTACAAACTCCCTTCATAAGTGCATATGTCACAATCCATACTTTTAGCATGTAAATATAAATCCTAAAAATCATGGTTTGCAATAAAGACATTCAAAACAAATAAAAACATGGAAATTAGTAGGTGTAGACCATTTATCTCTCAAGTTGATCCGAAAGTCCCAATTTGAAACAAATAAAGACCCATTCCTTGCCCGAAATTCTAATTTATAGATAAAACACTTACGCGCTATTCAAAGGAAACCTTTATTTTCCTTACTTGGAAATAATTCTTAGTCATGAATCAGTCCTTTAGTGGCCTACAATTTGAGGAAGAATCTTCAAGATGATGCTCTAATGTTGTGGGTTCATAAACTAGGTTTTTCCAAGGGTTTATCAAAGGTGGTTTTCACAAAATCTCAAGAATAGGACAAGTGATAGAATAATGTACAAGAAAGCTGGAAAAGAAGAGATAAAAAAGGGAAGAGAGGGGAGAGGAGTTGGTTAGAGAGAGAAAAAGGAGAGGAGATGGTGGGTCTAGACAAAGGAGGCAGTGTGAGACTCCTTTATGGAGAGAGACCTAGGTTTGGTGATCTCTAACCCTCTTTGGACTCTTTCTATTCTTATCCAAATCAAATAAAAATCTACCAAACTAAGAGAGTCCAAAACAAATAATCTTGAGATTATCCTTAACTTAGTTCCCAAGCACTTCCTAATAGACGGGGTTCTGTAGACTAGCTTGTAGTATTCCTCACTGACTCAGGTTTTGCGTACCCAATTATTCCATTTCTTGCCTAATCAAATTAAAATTTTGCACTAATACTTCCACAATTAAGAAAAAAATTCAAGGGTGTTACATTCTTCCCACCTTGAGAACAAAGTTTGACCACATAGTCTCCCACCCGAGCTGACGCAAAAAGGTGTGCATGGACCTTTTTCATCTCATCCTTTTCCCTTGTGGCATCCTCGATGTGGTGGTTCCTCCAACAAACTTTGAAAAATTAAATCCTCTTCATGTACAACACCCTCTCATTCTCATCATGAATCTAAACATGCTCTTTGTCATGCTCGGCACTAACCCCAAGTTAGGCAACGTGACAGCTTTGATCAGCCAACCCACAGACAAGCAAGCAGAGTGCACTTGGAAGTATAACATATGCACTTATGCATATTATGACAGGAATTTTACTAATCTATTTCTCTGTTTATTCAAAAAAAAAGTTGAAATACAATAACAACAATATTTTTGAAATATATAACATTACTAAACATTGTCAACTACCCAAGTCTTATGAAAGTATTTATTTAAACTAAAATTCTACTAAAAATATTTATCCCATCACTCAGTTCACCTTTATCGGTATAGTCATCATTGATGTAATCAAAGGATCTTTATCCTGTAATATCACATTATCACCTACGGGATTCATCCACAAGAGGATTTCACTGAAAATAAAAGGATGAGTTATACAGCCCAGTATGGAACAAACAATATCAAAATCACATGATACGAATTTTAAAATCTCACATTCATATACACAAATCATGTGCATAAAAAACAAAGCATGTGATCATGTATAAAGTATACGTCACAAGCCAATATTAACTTTCCCTAAACCATTCTTCCAACTTCGATATAGCAACATGCTCTGTAATAACATTCATCATTCATATTCGAACCATTTTTTTAGACATTATATTTAACCTTTGCTATTGAATTTCCTCCTACTTATTAATTCTCATAGGATGACACCCCATAACATAATATAATCTTGAACATTGAAACATAAACAGTAAATCATAATATCACATCATGACAACCATATTGGAGGATCAACTCGTAAACATTAACATTCATTACATTTTTGTGAGTATATTTTCTTGAACAATCAAAATATCATGACCTAGATTTTTAAAACCCTTTGTATATAAAGGACACATGATAAATTTTTTTTTCTTCTTAAATACAAAACAAATCATTCGATTAATTATCCAAGTCATGATAACTGGGGTTCACAAATACGAATATCAAAATATATGATATTATTACACATGTCAAAATTCAATAAATAGCAGGTTAATCCTCCAAGTACAAGTCTGTTATCTGTCTGAAAATAAATAACCAAGTAAAGTTGGCTCTTACGCCAATAATTATAATTACTTACAAAAGTATAGAAGTAAGAAACTAGATCCTACTTGTGCAATGTCATCCTCAATCGTCAACCAATGTTCTGATCTTGTTACGTCCTCATCTAAAGAACCTACAACCAAACAATACCAAAGAACAACAAAACATCTCCTCCACTTGGAGGAGCATTTCCAAAAGAACAAAAGTATTATTTTAGGTTTTTTGGATTAGGCCAACATCACCTGTTGTTAGTTGCTTACGTACTCATCAGACAACATATCCAATGTTTCTAACAATATCGGATCCAAATGTAGTTCGATTTAAAAACTATAATATCCTAAGAAGCATAGCATCACACGTGCAATGCTTAAGTATTTTCATCCAACCTATATTTTATGCAAGTCATTTAATCATTCCACTTCTTCTAATGAAACAACAAATATCAAATAATCTTATTAATTATCTCTCGAACTATTGTTCAATAATTAATATCCCAATCTAATCCCAAAGATAGACAGACTCATCAAATATCAACCTAAGTGACAAATTATATAACCACCATGAATCTTCATCCAAAGGGAACCATCCATAGTGTAGCCCTGGAATCCACTAGGTAGTACCCTCTGTAACACCCCGGATTTTCATTCACATAGACATGAGGCAATGCAAACTCAGGGTGCTACTTTGCATAAATAAACATCTCATCACATTAATAATTCTCCTAATAAAGCAAAATATCATTATTCCAGGATCTGTGTGTTGTTACGTCTAAACCAAGACTATGAAGAAGTCAATTTCAGATTTGTTTTACTTGCCAATTATAGTAAACAAGGTCGATCCACAAGGAAAACCTTGTGCAACAAAGAAAATAATTATAAAAAATATAGAGGAAAGAAAAAATAAGAAAGAAAAAGTAGAAGAGTATTTAGGCAATAAAGAGTTAAGAAATCAAGAAGAGAAAACACTAAGGCATTAAGGGTCATTGTAACATCTAATGATATTCTTTATGTGTTATGTTATCTCAGTTAGAATCGAATGAAGATTCTATCTAACCAGAAGATATGAACATTAAAATTAAAAATAAAGATAGAAATGATTTGGATAGATGAAGGATAAAAATAGTTGTTTCTTTAGGAGTTCTATGTATCTAAATCACAAAAGATAAAGAATGAGTGCCTTCAAGCATCTTATGTATCTAAATCACAAAGAAACAAAAAGAAGAACAATATTAAATAAATATCACTTTAAATAACCAGTACTTACTTGAAACCATTGATGAAACATGAATAGAACTCCATTAGATTGTTACAAATCACCTCTAACCTTAGTTTGAGAGCTTAGCTAGCCATTACAATAAAACTAAAAATAAAAATATAAAAGAAGAGAAGAAAAATAAGAAAAGAGAACTCCAAAGAGGAGGGTATGATGTTTCCATCACTTCCACCCCTCTATTTATAGGAGTAGAAGGGGTTGCTTCAAAGAGGAAAGTCTAATCATATCTCTTCATTACATCCTGATTGATTGCTTGATTGGTTGTTTCTTTAGCAATGATTAGATTATTGATCAATCAAATAAATTAATAATTTATTTATCAAATAAATATCTTTAAATCTCCATTTAGCTATCCAATCAGCCTCATTGTCTTTCCTTATGTGTATTAATTATAACTAATGAAAATATTCTTCATGTGTTGGCCTAGGGTTAGCTTACTAGCTATCCGTTTTCATGCCAGATTTGACCCATATAGATTCAGAATTATAAATTTCTTCCTAAAATAGATATTATAGCCACAAAACTCTTCTTTCCAATGCCATTAGAATTGTATCAATTCGAATTATACATAAAAAGATATAGTCAAAATACTAAGGCTGTGTCAATCTGTCTAAATCAGCTTCTTCCCAAATTTAGTTCTCTTGATGCAAATATGAAATCCAACGGGTCCACAAGGTTGTGTTCGACCATTCCATGTATGTTTAGACCATTAAAAGGTCATTCTTGACTTTTAAATAGCTTTGGTAGTTAGGCTTTACTTCATCTTCCAGTGGGATCCTGTTGAAGCCTGTTTAGACATGTAAACTCAATTAAGGTCCAACTAACTTATTCAAAACATAAATAGCCCAAATAGGTAATGAATTAACACAAAATAGGATTGCAATTTGAAATGTGAGAACATTTAATTGAACATTATTTCAGTGCATCAGTGTGTTCTACCAAGTGCAAGTACCCTAACACCATAAAATAATAGGATCTATATCTTATGGTAACACAGTGCCTTATTATAGTCCAACATATTAATAGAAACTAAAGTTCTACTAAATGCAAAAAGTCTACGCTTCCTACTATGATCAAATCCCTCTAAGAAAAGCTTGCTAATCTATGTCTGTTGTTGATTCTGCATCAAAAGTTGCGTGAGTATTTATGTAAATACTCAATAGGTGGCATAAAAAACCACTCACAGTCAAGAGGTTAAGATGATGCAATATACATATATATATCAACAACAAGAATCCATAGGCAATAGACATGCAGAATATCAATATACAATGACACATGTAAAGTAATATACAAAATAATATACAGAGCACTGAATATAACATAACTCAGAAACATGGGCTGACCTTTAACCAATGAAGACTAACATAATGAACAAAATAATAGACACCATTCAGGAAACAATGCACTAATTGTTACTTGAAAATACCAACTCCTGCTCAAAGGAGTAACTATATGCTAACAATGATCATAGCATCTCTAGAGATCCACTTGGATTAGCCATGGGCCTAGACACGTAGGTACCAGCTGTGCTCATGGACACATTGACCGGAAGTAGATGAGCCTTCCATGATGCTCAAAAACCTGAGTGCACGCGAATGCTCAAAGAGTTGGGAACCAAAGTCCCAAAGGTGTCGAGGTCACACAAGCCTAAATTTTCGCCATGGCTATTATGGTGAGCTTACTTAACTCTGACTCGACATTTGATATTATATAACCACATAAGGCAAAAAAGATTTAAACTAATCACAACATATCATAGATGAACTCAACTGACAAAATCTGCATGACATACAACACTAAGGCTGAGACAAGGGTATTAGATGCATCAAAACAACTAATTAGGCATATGCTGAAATGAACCCATTATATCAACAACATAATGACTTGAATTGGGGCTGAAGTGCCCTAATCAATTCAGCAACTTATCACATCAAATCAGGTTGAAATAACTAGCAACAAACAACATGATATGACAATGAAGTAAGGCTATCACAACCTACATCATTTCACATGATCATAACTCAAGTAAGGTTGACATGACCAAATCCATTTAGTATAACATAACCCTAAACATGGTTGAGATAAGAATATTAATTTCAGCATGAAACAAGCATGAATTAAAGAAAACCTAGATGGTTAAACTCAACATAGTTTAACATGAAATAGGGCAAACCTAAATGGTTAAACTCAGCATGATTCAAACATGGAATAGGCCAAACATAGATGGTTAAATTCAGCATGGTTCAAACATGGAATAGGGCAAACCTAGATCATTAAACTCAGCATAGTTCAAACTTGAAATAGGGCAAACCTAGATGGTTAAACTCAACATGTTTCAAGCATAAATCAGGGTACATATGAATGATTAAACTCAACATGGATCAAGTATAAATCAAGATACATAGGTGTGATTAAACTTAGCATGGATCAAGCATAAATCAGGGTACATACAAGTCATTAAACTCAGCATGAATTAAGTATAAATTTGGGTACAAAAAAGTGATAATTCTCAGCATAACCTATGCACAAATCAGGGTAAATATAGGGGATAAAACTTAGCATAACCTAGGCATGGATTAGGGCAAAACATGGAGATCAAACTCAGCATATGAGGGGTCAACCTAGGCAGGGAATCACCGTCAACCCGAATGACTAGGAGTGTAAAAAGTACACCTACCTCAATCAGCCCACCTCCAAAGCTTCAAGCACTTGTTCCTATGCCTTTTCCCCTTAAATTTACTCCAAAAAGGTAGCAGTTTTCCCCCTTAAAGGCTACTAGTTGTGGAGGACTTTGATGGGAGAAGGAAGAGAAGGGAAAAGTGAGGAGAGAGAGGAGGTCGAACTAGCCAAAAGAAATTAGGATCCACGCCCCCCCCCCCTCTTTCCTTTTATAAAAACCCTCTCAAATTCCTAGTTCTTATAGGATTTTTATCTAATTTCTAGTTTTTTTAGGACTTCTATCCAATTCTTAGTTCTTTCAGGACTTATGTTCAATTCCTAGTTCATTTAGGACTTATATCAAATTCTTAGTTCTTTTAAGACTTCTGTCCAATTCCTAGTTCTTTTAGGACTTCTATCTAATTCATAGTTATACCCCACCTTGACTAGTACTTTAAAGCATAATCCTAGAAGGGCCGAACCTCTTGCTTGCCAATTGGCCTTCCCTTACCAAGGCCGGACCCCTAATTCCTAAGGAGTCCTCTTCAAACCAAGGTTGAACCCCTTATACCCTATTTGGTTCACCTCCAAGCCAACATATAATTTGCAAGCAATGCAACACACACTTGTGAGTAAAAAAAAACTTTACTAAAATTTGGGATGTTACACACCCAACCTAGCCCATAAGGACCTGACCAGAGTAGAAGGGCAAGACTCATAATTACACATGAACAGAAGTGATGAGAAGCCAACCAAGCAGGATGTTAGCTAATCCAAATTGTATACACTAAACGATTCTCAGTGAATTGGTGATGAGCCTAGCTCACGCAGAGCTCCCTCCATCGAGGAGGTGCAATTACACAATCAAATCAATAGCTCCTTAAAATTGCAAAGACTCAGAAAAACTATTCTAAACCATGTCTTGCTCATCAACAAGTAAGGATTCCGAATGACTATCTTAAACCCTATCAGTCTCTTCTAAAACTCAAAATTGTCATTGGTTCATTAACCAAGGCAAATCGTTAGGTCAAAGGCCTTTTTCACTCTATAAACTAGTCCCAGGCCCCTCTAAGGGCATTTTGGTTTTTATTTTGATTAGGTGTTCTCGCCCAATCCAAAGCTATCTAACCTCGTTGATTAATCTTTCATTAATCTTAAGTTAGGGATAAATTACTATCATAACATCAATAGGAAATATCAAAACAATGACCAATCATAGCATATCGTGATATCAATAACCAAATTTAATAATGATATTAGAAATGTTCGCGCTCTTGTGCCCCAACTCTCTTTAGGTTTGCTAATTAAATCTTTATGAAAACTAGTCATAATGCAACTAAGGGCATTAAGGTAATTATCCTAAATTGGACATGGTCCTCTCTATTCTCTGGTAAGTCTGTAACCTCTCTAGAGGTTTCAGTACACCAAACATTACTTTTGTTTAGCCACAAGAAAATCATATTCATTAAATTGCAAACCCCAAGGAATCAATTTAATAACTAGTGCTTCACAAAACTTAATATTTTATTAAAAAACATTCATATATTAGTATACCCTTAATCAAGATAATCAAACTAATTAAACAATCAAACACACCAATTTAGAATGGAAAACCCCAACTAGGGTAAAAAACTACAAGTCCCTCTTGACCACTTAAAATATGCACTCTAGAATAGTTTGAGTGTAAAAACTCACATTTTCTTATGTACAATTACTTTCTAGTAATTTTTACAATGACTTCAACAATATTTCACGGGATTCTAATATCCATGATATGTCCTTCATCTTCTATTCTTCTACTAGTGTACAAATCTCTTTGGATGTCCATCAGGTTGACCAAACACAATCACTTTCCCGTGATTTTCCACTCAAGGAATCAAGGGCTCACATTTTTAGGACTTATGGTTTAGACTCTCTCACAAACAATCCTCAACTAGTCATAAATGATCTCACATAAGAATTGATGAATCAAGGATAATAGAAATTAATAAAGACTCACTTGAATGAAGGAGAGTATCATCATAGAGGATTAAAGTCAGAAGCCCCCTAGACTTGAAACTAGGCTGACTAGGCAACATGAAGAACTCCTTTAGATCAGGTTGTCATGAAAACACAAGTATTTATAGTGTTGAAAGGTTCAGCAAGGAATTAGACCCAATTAAGAATCAAATCGGACTAGTTTTGGAATTTTTACTGATGGGCGATCAATCAGGCTTAATAGATTTTTTCTAAGAACAAGATATCGATAAGGCAAAAGTTACTAGAACCTACTTAGACCAAGGGCAATCAATCGGCCTATTAGTCGACCTCTTAAAAATTATGTGTATTTTGACTCTTTTTGACTTCATAGATATCTTCAATAAGATCTAGAAAGAATAAAATAAAGCTAAGAAGATTATTCAAGTGTGTATCATAATCAAGTAGTGCATTTTCCCATTAATTTGGGGTCGGCAACTTGGATCTTATCCATACATTCTAGTCTATTTCATTTCAACTCTTTCGTAAGAGATAACATAGTCATATCATCTCTTATTAACTCTATCCAAGTTCTCTTAGGTCTCCTTCTCCCTCTTTTGGCATCTTTTACATAAATCCCTTCTTACCGGGGTATCTACTGATCTTCTTTTGTACATGCTTATACTAACGCAAGCTATACTACCTGAGCTTCTCCTCTAAAAGTGCTACCCCTAAGTTCTCAAGACATACTCATCTCTAATCTTATATTTTCATGTTATTCCACACATCTAATTTAGTATCATCATTTTGGCTACATTTAATTTATCTATCAACTTTTCTTTGGTGCCCATAGATTATTACAGGCATAATAGGAGTCTTATAGAACTTACCTTTAAGCCTATTTAAAACGTGCTTATCACACAATAGTCCCGACACTGCCCTTCTTTTTACCCACTTTTCATTATCATATATACCACATCATTATCGATAACTTCCTTTTTATGGATAATGGAGCCCAAATATCGAAATTACTTAAATTTTGGCACTTCTTGCCCATCTATTTGACTAAAGTTCTACTTATAGTTCTACTTTCTTTAAAGTTAAATAATTTTATATATTCCATTTTATTCAAGAGTGTATACATCCATGTTTTTAAGCAATGTAAGTAAAATCTTCACAAGGGCTAGACTTGACTTTAATTTCTTCAAATCTTTAATTTTCAATCTTTATTGTGAATCTTGATCACTCAACCCTAAGAATTCTATGTTACACAATAAATTAACCTATGCCATTGAATTAGTTAATACCAAATATATTATTCCCTTACAAGTCCCACAAAAATAACCCAATATATAAAAATTAACCTTACAGGAGCTTACCTCAAAGTCCATTAACCTTACAAGATCTTACCTTAAAGTCAACCACACACAAGCTTTAATTAGGTTAGTTTTTTTTTGGGTCTACCACCAAAGGTGGGAATTGGAACCAAGGGTGATAAATAGAAAATATTAGGATTTAGGGTTTAAGATTTACTCAGCAAGGTCAATCAAAATTTTCAACCCTAAACAAGTGGCTCAAAATTGATGAAATTTAATGAATAGGTTTTGCATATTGAAATTACATTAAATTTGGTTGATATAAGACTATTAAAGACCAATTGGTTCTTCTCCTTTTATTGGTCTCTATGGACAACAAATATAAAAAATATATCTCAACTATTCATTTGAGAGTGAAACTGAATGGTGGGATTAAATGTCCCATAAGTCCAAATGAGCCCAAATTTTGTTGATCCATATTTTTTTATAATCCCCTTAATCTCAACCCCTACAAACATTAGAACATCCCACATAAAAAGAAACAACTTTACAAAAGCGAGATGAAGTTTGACCTATATATATCCTTCGAAAGATTCACATCCAGCAAACCATCAACTAGTAGAGGGCCAAATTGGATCTTCCCATGAAGCCACATATGCCTAGTATTATTTATGGACTTATTTAGGGTAAATTTTTTAAACTTGAAGTTCAATTTAATAGTAATAAGAGTCTAAATGTCTAGAATGCAACACGTGCATTTTGAACGTGTACTTCTACTGAATATATAAAGGATAAAGGTGTCATGTCAAAATATTTACAAAAGAAATGATCGCTTTGCAAATACTTTTAAAGTCATAATAATTTTTTTCTTAAGTTGGGATTTTTTTCTCTGTTGCAATAACCTTCTAAAACTCTACTACGAGGCAGAACCAACAATTCCTATAAAGAACGTCATTCACAATAAACTTCACATGAAGTTTTTAAATGAAGATGTATAAATCATATAAAAAAAAGATGTATAAGACTATTTCTACAAATTATACACATGCCAAGGCGAAGCAATAAATTTCACATGAAGTTAAACAAATGAGCAAACTTCACATCAGACACTGAGATAACTTCCACAAACAACACTGACAAGGTTCAAAGTGCATGTACAAAGGCTTGAGGGAGGGCCATTTAGAAAATCTTATATTCCATGTCAGCCCTGAACGAAGAATGAAAACGTTTACAACACGTAGATTTTTTTTCCCATTCTCCTATAGTAAAAAGAAGCATCCAATGGTAGGCATAATTGAATTCAATAGCTGGACGCAGCTGTGCAGTTCTTTGCACCCCATTCTAGACCCAGACAATCTTTAAAAGACGATTTTCTATTGGCTTGGAAAGGACTAAGTACCATATTTTCTATGATGCAAAGTCATGAAGGACCTTCTTCAACATATCCATCTATTAGAAAGTCTCTGCAATTCTTTTGTTATCCACAATCATAAGGATTATGAGAACGTCCCTTCATCTTCAACATATCCATTTATAAGAAAGTCTGTGCAATTCTTTCGGAATCCCCGATTATAAGGATTATGGAAACGTCCATCTGCACCACGCAGATGCCCATAACGAGCTGCATTTGCCAACTCATTGGTTGTAATATTCCGTGCAATCTGCATTGAGAACAGCAAGTTAACACTATTCAGATAAATTTACTTGGAAAGCAGAATGGAACTAAGTGAACCAATTTAGCATCAGAGACAATTTAGTACCTACAAAGGTTAACAACAATCATCCAAATAAGAAATCATATCTCTATCAATTCAGAAATATTATGCTATCAGCCAATACCTGGGAGGCTTGTGAAACCGTCAATACGAAGCCTACAAAAAGGCAAACAATGTCAATGAGCACAAATATGACAGCACCTAGATGCTGACCAAACAGATGGTGGGCCCATGTCTCGTTTGATGGGAGTACCAACAGGTCCATCCACATTCCTGTTTCGTCCAACAACACCAATTTAAAATTAGACTCTAAAGCAAAAACTGATCTATGAAACTTTAGATTGCTTCATACATTTGACCGTACTTTGTATAGCAATTGCAGCACCAGCAGATGCACTCAGTGTTGCCATAAGTACGAACACAAAGAAGTCCCACTTATTTCGCTGCATTTCTCCCACATGACAAAGAAATTCAGAAAACCGCGGATGAGAAGTGAAGCAAGAAACTATTGCCAATAAGAAACCCTACTCAATAGATCATAAAATCCAGTGTCTTCTCTTTTGATCTTAACAGGTGAGAAATACATAAGAGACAAATCATATACTTGCTAACTAATTTTACCTCTTCTATTTTTATAAATTGAAGACGATGAAAATGAAGATGAAGGCATTAAGAAAGAAGCTGCCTAGTTTTGATAATGGAAACTTCGAAAAAAGCAATAATGCCAAAGCCAATACATAAATTTTATCATCATGTTTACAAACAATCTACACCATGTTTAGTTATATTTAAAAAATGTAACTTGTGCACAAATGAAGTCTTGTGCCAGTTCCAGCCCATAATGCAAAAAACAACTACTGTAAAGCAGCCAATCAAGTATGATCCAGCAACATCACCAAAAGAATCAGAGGGATCCTTGCCCCCCTCCCTCTTTGTCGTTGTAGCTATAGTGTGAACAGGCCTGCCTTCCATAGATATGCTTCCAGAAACAGCAGGCAGGCATGCCATAGATGATGTGGGACAAGTCTCCGCACTGCTTAGTTACTGAGACATTTCATCGAACAGCTTGCAGCTGTTCCATTGAAGCACAAGGTCAGAAAGGGAATTACCTCTTTAGTTAGTCTGTTATGACTTATTACAGCCTGTCAATAAGCATATTTCGGTTAGACCAGTCTATTATGACTTGTAACGGCCTAAAAGTAGGGATATTTTAGTATTTTTAGTTTTCCCTCCTTAGGATTGTCTATAAAAAAGTGGGAAATCAGGCTTCATTCAGTTTTTTTTAAATCCTTTTCAGTTTGAAACTAACCTACGTGTTCATCCTGGAGCTCAGCTTTGAAGAACTCTTAGATTTGAGTTCATAGTATTGTGGACTCAGTACTACCTCACCGTAAAACCACGTGGACTCAGGTTTGCTTTTCATTAGAGCTTATAATTTTCTCTTTGTTTTGAAGAAAGAGAAAGATATTTCCTTCCAGAATTCTAGTTTCTTTTAATCCGGGATTGTTAGTAGATCCTGTTGCATCCAATTGGTATCTCAGATAGAATTGTCACCTTCCATGGCAGCAGGCAAAGCAGGATTTATTCAGACTCAGCAGCATACTCAAACCAGTTGCAGTGGATCATTCAGCAAGTTCAGCAGTTGACAGCCTCAACCACCATTACAAGTAAACGGGAGAAGAAGAGCAGGTTTTGGCAGCTTAAATCAGCCAAATCTGGCAGGTTCCCAATTTCAAGGGTCAGATTCGCAATTTCAGGAAGCTCTAGATCTCCAAATTCCAGCACGTCCTATTCAGGGAATCAGGCAGGAGACTCCATCGATGAAGATCTGCAAGTTTCTCCACCCAGAAATCAAAGAAATGACGATCCAAATCAGTTCAAGTTTCGACCAAAGATGGATCAACCAAGTTTCAGTGGGTCAATGCAAGTTGAAAACTTCCTCAATTGCAAATATGAAGTCGAGAACTACTTTGAATGCATGGAAGTCCTATAAGATCTGGAAGTTAAGTTGATGGCCTGTATGCTAAAGAGAGTGGAGCTGCAACTTGGCAGAATCTAGTTCAAACTGGTAGTGAGACAAGGTAAATACCCTATCTGGTTGTGGATAAGGATGAAGCAGCTGCTGTGAAATAGATTTCTCCCTGTAAACTTTGAATAGGTATAATTTCGACATGATCAAGAGTGTAAGTGGGGAAATAGAACAATGATAGAGTGCACTGCTAAATTTCAAAATTTAGTAGCAAGGAATGACACATCCGAGTTGGAACAACAGTTAATATCCAGGTTTATCTCAGGACTTGAGGGCCAAATTCAAAAAACAAAGTATCCTTACAACCTGTATTTACCTAATCTAATGTCATCAGCTTGCTAGAAGGATTGAACTGCAAGTAGGTAAATTTGGCTCCAAGAATTATGCTGCCAATCGAACCAGCACTGGGATCAGGATTGAGATAAGTCAAAGGAAAGTGCAACTGTAACCTCTACCTGAAAGACCAATCCATATGCCTATCCTACATCCAGCACTACTTGTTTTAAGTGTAATGAGCCTGGACATATTTCTAGTCTATGTCCCTCAAAGGAAGTCCACTAAAACTATTGCTATTGTCACCACTAGTTTAGCATAAGATGGTTAGGACGATATGAAGAAGTAAATTGAAAATGCAAGACTCTCTTGTGATGAACACCCTTTGTCCACAGTGGTTAGAAAGTTAATGCTAACTCCTAAGAAAGCAACCAAGAGTCAAAGGCATCGCATCTTTCGAACTACTCGAATTGTAAATGATGCTAGAATATAAAAGATATAAATAAGATTTCCCGTTTCTAATAGCTCGAGCTTTTGGGAATCTTGATTATTTTACAAATGAAAGATTGTGCAAGGTTATTATCGATGGAGGAAGCAGTGAGAACATTATATAAAAAAGTGTCGTAGAAAACCTTCAGCTGAAAACTGAGATGCACCCTCATCCCTACTCAATCAGCTGGATTAAAGATGTTGGTGAAACTAAGGTCATCGAAAGGTGTAGGGTTCCATTTTTCATTGGAAAATCTTACAAAGCTGAGATATGGTGTGAAGTAGTTAATAAGACAGCTTGTCATAATATATTCCATACATGAAGGCAGGAGGAACACCTATTCCTTCATCTACCATGGAGTTAAATTGGTGTTGTTACCTAGTAACAGAGGGAATCAGCCATCTGAAAAAGTAAAAGGCAGTTCCACAATGGTATAGGTATGGGATTTATACCTTGATCAATCTTCAGCAAGTCTGATAGTGAAAGGAAAAGTTGCAACCCCCAAACTAGAGGCTGGACGGCAGCTTAGTTCAGCTCAACAGTCTATAGTCATGAGTGATCAACTACAAAGTTTGTTGGCACAGTTTGAACCTATCATGACTGATGAATTCCCCTTACCTTGCCACCAATGAGATGAGTACAACATCAAATTGACTTTATTCTAGGAGCAAGTTCGCCTAACTTGCCACATTACAAGATGAGTCCCTTGAGCACCAAGAATTATAGTGTCAAATGGAAGAGTCAAATGGAAGAATTATTAAAGAGGGGACTGATTAGCGAAAGTCCAAGCCCATGTGTTGTCCCTGCACTATTGGTTCTTAAGAAAGATGGAACCCAAAAGATGTGTGTCGACAACAGAGCTATAAATAAAATCACTATCAAATACTGGGTTTCCTATACCTATACTAAATGACATGCTGGATATGTTGGAAGGTTCAAAAATCTTCCCAAAGATTGACTTAAGAAGTGGGTATCATCATATTAGAGTCAAACCAAGTGATAAATGGAAAACAGTCTTTGAAACCAAAGGACTTTTAAATGGTTGGTGATGCCCTTTGAGCTAACTAATGCACCTAGTACTTTCATGAGATTCATGATTCAGGTTCTAAAACCTTTGTTCGGAAGGTATGTAGTTGTGTACTTTGATGACATTTTGGTGTATAGCCAAAGTGAGAAGTAACATTTAAACCATCTCCAAGTAGTTTTCACAATACCACAGTCCAACAGTTTGCTAGTTAACCTGAAGAAATGTAATTTTTGCTCCTCTCAGCTTGTCTTTCTAGGCTATGTGGTACGAACTAAAGGTATCAAGGTTGATGATTGCAAGGTTAAAGCTATTCAAGAGTGGCCATGTCCTAAAACAGTCATCCAACTCCGTAGCTTCCATGGTTAAGCTACATTTAACCATAGATTTATAAGGAATTTCATACCCTAGCTACTCCCATGACTGAATGTTTGAAGAAAAACAGGTTTATTTGGATGGAAGCTACTCAAAAAGTTTTGAATTGATTAAACAGAAGCCAGCTAAAGCCCTTGTATTGGCCCTTCCCGACATTCATACGATTTTTGAAGTTGAATGTGATGCCTCATTTGTGGGCATTAGGGCTGTTTTGAACCAAGAAGGCTGACCAATGGCATTTTACAGTGAAAAGCTGAGTGAAAGCAAGGCAAAAATGGTCTACATACAAGATGGAGCTATTTGCCCTAGTACAAGCCTTGAAACATTATAGCCATTATTTATTACATAGGGAACTTATTTTGCATTCGCATCACCAGGCTTTGAGATCCTTGCAAAGTCAATCAAAGTTGGATTGGTTGCATCTAAGTGGGTCTCAGTACTACAGGAATATACTTTTCTAATCAAACATATAGTAGGTCAATTAAATAAGGCAGCTGATGCTTTAAGCAGGAGGGTTGCCCTAGTGAACACTCTACAACTTCAAGTGTTTGGTTTTGAATGCATTCAAGAGCTATATGAGCAGGACTCTGAATTTAAGGAAGTTTGGGAGTCCTGTCAAAATGCACATCTTTGCTATGTAGAGTACAATCTCAGCCAGGGAAATCTCTACAAGGGACATTTATTTTGCATTCCTCAATGTTCTTTAAGGGGCAAAATTATTTCTGAACTACATAATGGGGGACTGGCTGGTCACTTTGGCAAACACAAGACTCAACAGCTGGCAGCTGAAAGGTTCTATTGGTCAAGTTACAAAAGACATGTGGGAAAGTGGTGCAGCATTGTTTGATATGTCAACAAGCTAAAAGACAACATCAAAATTTACCTGAACCACAAGCACCTTGGGAAGACCTTAAGATGGATTTTATTTTGGGGTTACCAAAGACAAAGAGGTAATGATTCCATTTTTATGGTGGTTGACAAGTAAACAAAGATGATACATTTTCTACCCTGCAAAAAGACTTCAAATGCTTCTTGTATTGCCATGCTTTTCTTTAAAGAGATATTAAGGATTCATGGGGTAGCTAAATTAATAACTTCAGATAGAGGCAACAAGTTTATGGGACACTTTTGGCACACCCTATAGAAGAGCTTAGACACACAATTGCAGTTTAGTACCACCTGTCACCCTCTAACAGATGGGTAGACTGAAGTGATAAACAAAGCTTTGGGAAATCTGTTGCAGAGTTTGTCAAGATAGACCAAAACAGGGAAATTCATGTCTTGAACAAGAAGAATTTGCATTCAACTCTCTAGTTAATAGGACCAATGGAAAGACACCACTTGAAGTAGTTTATAGCAAGAATCTTACCCATCCTTTTGATCTACTTTCCACTCCTAAAAGGTCTGAAGACAACCAACAAGGCTACAGTACTTTGTCCAAGATTTCAGCTATTCATCGGGAAGCAGATAGTGATTGAACCTATGATTTTTAACTCAGGAGCAAGCCATTGAAAATCTAAAAGTAGATAGTGGCTCTCCAATTAATAAATTAGAAGATCTGCCATCAGTTGTAAACAGATAATAGGTAATCCAAGTTCTAAATAATTGGGTATGTAACTAACTCATCAAATTTGAGCCAAACTGGAGAACTTTGCCAGAAAACCAGACAGGAGGAGAATAGAAAAACTGAGAACAAATTCATTCACCAACAATTACTTTTTATATTGTCATGTATATTGCTGCCAGATTCGCATTGGACACAGCCATCGCCTAGCGAAGCCAACCAATATAACTGGGAGAGATACATAATGATTGTGGTGGTGGTGGGAGATCTTCATTTCATTCTTAAGGGCCAGGTGTCCCCCATGGACTTCACACAGTCATTTTGATTCTGACAGCTTTAAATTGCAATGTAATGTGGTGCATCAAGAAAGGCATCCAGAATAAAAATTCTTGCCCCTAAGTTCTCACATAGCTTTGTGTCAGCATTTTTATTATAACAAGAATCAGATGGTGATTAGACTGCCAACCCCCACGTCATATGTTGCCAAGCCCAAATAGGCAGGATGACAATGAATTCCTTTATTACAGGTAACTTTTAGTATAATAAAAACATTGTACCATCCAGAATATCTACCTGAAGCTTTCTTTCCCTATAAGTTGTGAAATAGGAATCAATCAGATGTAATGTGCAATCCAAATAGGGTCAAAAGAGAAAAGAAAAACGAAAGAAGCCGAAGACAAATATTACAACGGAATGAGTACTTCAAGGATATAGCATCTTATGACAATAGGAAATACATGAATCATCAAAAACCACAAACAATTAAATCACCAATAGTTTATTTCTGATAAAAGTGTTTGACATACATACAAAAACAGCTTTGTGATAAGCCCCAGACATTCATGATATCTAAAAGATTGATTTACTTCCCAAAATAAAATGGACTTCCCACATCTAGCATGAAGAATTAAATTGTTATTTTTGAGTGAACCCCCAACCATGTTGCATCCATCTTATTGAACATATGATTCTTTGCTTATTAATTCAGACTGCTCAAGATTGAAGCTGGGTGTCTCATGTGGCTACCGAAACACCCAAGTTATTCTTCTCCATTTGAACCCTATAATCTAAGAGACTGTTTGAATTTTCCATAGAGATTTGTCAAAAAAATTAATTAGAAGCTGCTTCATGGTGAAGTGAGATAGTGGGTTGTCAGTGCATTTATAGAGCTCAGGAATTTGAAAAAGTCAATGAATTTGATTCATCTCTCTTAAATCTCCTCCGAAGGAGATTTCACCTGATTAAAGCCCTTTTCAACATAGCACCAGATTTCAAGGCACTTCTTGGCAGATTTGTGGGGGATTTGTCGCTAATCAATATTAGGGCATTCCCGAACACATATTTGCTTCATCTCCACAATTTCCCCACAAATATAGAAACAAATCTGGATCCAAACAGTCCCTACATGTGCCTACCTTCATTTCTCACAACATGAAAGTGAGGAGGGAAAAAGATGAGAAAGTTGATGAGACTCACCTTCCCCACACAATTGGATATCCATGGGCAGTGATGATCAAACTGCTCCACACAATGCTTACAAGAGGGACAATGCTTGGAGCGCACAGGTCTAATAATCTGGCAAGAAGAAAAATACAAGGCAGACTAAAACAATTTAAAAGAATCTTCACCAAAAGTGAGGATAGTGAAAAAGGCATAACTTAGAAACTATAGGAAATGGATCAGCTAGCCTTCAAACAAAATTAGCTAGTAGTGTGAATCACCTTGCACGTTGGGCAAAGTTGGGACCAATTTCCTGTCCAAACTGAGGAGTTGTTTACATCAATTGCCACCAAAGGATCCTTAAAAGAACCACAAAAAGATTATAATTGGAGCAATAAGACGATTCACACAAGTACTTAAAAGAAAAGCAATACAATTGTTCCATAGATCATAGACCCTTCTAAAACCAACTGCACTGACAGAAAATGTCTATCTATCCATGTAAATGTATCTCCACATCATCCGCAATAACTTCTACACCCTTGAACTAAATTTTTACGGCATACATATAAATATTCGTGGAATGGAGTATTCAACTGTTTTCTACAAAGGAAAGCCCAGAATACTTGTTTGATGCATGACAACAGCAGGACAAAGTGAATTTTTCAAAACAGAAATTCTGTTGCTAATATTAAAAAAACATTAAACATTTTAAAAATCTATAAAATAATAACATGAGATTCTACTACATACATTAGCACCTCCACCATTTTCTAGTTCTTCCACTCTTTTCTTTATGTAGCCCGGATCCTTACTGCAAGAAAACTAAGTATTACAACATGAAATTACTATAGGTTATAATATCGACGCACTATTATATTTCCATTAATCTAACCTTTCAGCATCTTTTGAGAACAAAAATGAATATCCTGAATTTCTCCTAACAAAAGTAGGGTTACATAATACAGCTTCCAGATGATATAGGCATTACTTTAATAAACCTCCTAAATTACCTGCTGCATCTGTAAAACATGAACAGTGTACCACATGCGAGAGAAAGAGCCAGCCAACCCCAAAGTCCAACAAGAGCAGTCACTTTTGTGAAATTGGGTGCTAGTAATATTATCTTCAAATTAGCCACTTATCAGGGTTATTTTTAGCAAAAAGGATTAATGTACACTCTTAAGAAGCATAAAATATACCTGCAAGAACAGCCTGGACAAAAAGAATCATTTCGAAGATAATAACAGATAGCAATATAGGAGCATATCCTTTCTTTCCAAGATTGCCGCAACATATATTGTCTTGCCAGGAGGTGCCATGTATCTTTTGTGTATTTGACTGATTACAATGGATGCCAATAGTGAAATTTAATGAGCAATGGCAAATTTCAGATAATACAAAAAGTTCATAGATAGGTAACCATTAACAGTTGGCAAGTTGTACATTTATTTTGTAATTCAGGGAATGTGGTTTTAACCACTCCCATGTTATTATAATTCAGAACAGCATTTCCGAAAATACGGAAATGCTGTTGAAGAAGCCAGAAAAAAAATGCAAAGTCCATTAAGCTGAACTAACAAGTATGGATGAGATCTTACTTCCAAATTCACATTCTAGATTAGTTAAAATTGTCAAGAATTGCTTCAGCCTAATAGGACATATGGTACATATGTAATGTAATGGTTGCATTTCATTGAACAAAACTATGTCTTTTTATCAATATGTGTGTAATCAGTGATGAGTGAAGTGACTCTTTGGAATTGAAAGACATGAAAAATTGAAGCAAATAATGCCTTAAGGATTGAAGGTGGAAAATTGAAATTTCAATAATCAAATAGGTATGAAATCGTGCGCACATGTACCACACACTTAGGAATGATAAAGAGTTATCATACGAGATTGTGGGAAAAAGATGGATGAAAAATCGCATAATTAAGCAAAATTTTCCACCAATGATTGATCGTTTTTGAATTGGCATTTGGTCTGCCTTGAACAAGTTTTATGTATATTTGCAGTATGTGTAATGATTGATCGGACTGGCATAGGGAACAATCGAGGTGAGTAAATTGGAATGGGTTTTATGAAGTCCAGTAGGGTGAACAATCAATCTGCCCTACATGGCGATTGATCAGATGTTGCACAGTTTTTCAAATTTAGGACTTCCAAAAACAGCTTGTTTCCTACTAAAACATAACTACGAGGACAGACTTAGAACTCTATTTAAACACACTAGGATGATATATTTGAAAAGATTGGACTAGTTGTTTTAAAAAATTGTAGGTGTAAAGAAAGTTAATTTTTTAGGAAAATTGAGTGATTTCTCTATAGAAAATCCTTCATACCTTCATTATTTGAGAGAGTTTATCAAAAGAGAGGTGAATACTTGATTCATGGTTGTTCTATGAATTAAGGACGTGAGTTATAAGTTGAGTGAACTACACAATCACGAGATCAGCATCACACAAGGTTCAACACGTTGTTGAACATTGGAGATGAAGATGGACTTTGATGAAAGCTTCGAAACAAGAAGAAGAGTGTCCTAAAAGAAGAGAACTAGATGAGGTTCGCAAGCATCAAGGACTTTAATAGCTATGAAGAGTCTACAAAAGAGTTCTAGAATCGGTAATGTTCGAGTGGTTTTAGTGCATTTCTTAATCAACCTTGGTTAGGCACGTGATTTTTCTCATGTTGGCTTTCCACCAAACATTTTATTTGCGGTAAATTGATTCATAGTTTATAACAAGTAGTTCAAATTCTTGTGGAACAGTGATTAGTGAAGAGGGCATATCTCATACTCCTTAACTGACCTTTTGGACTAGGGATACTGTGGTGATTCTAAAGTTGAAGGATTTTAAACTCACGCAACCTATATTAAATCTCTACCTTCCTATTAGCACAAAGAAAGGAAGAATAAAACGAGTGATATGGATGTCATTATTTATCCTAGAACTATATTTGCACCAGACAGGAAAACAAATGGTGACTTGTACCCCTTTAAACCATCAGCAACCTGAACAAAACTGTTTTTCTTTTATCCGTTGGAATGAAAGATACCAAAAGATAGTTAACTTCCATGACACAAGGCAATGTAGTGCAAGCACCACCCAATTTTTGAACAAGATACTATTTCTTAACAAAACAACCTCTAACGCCTTCTATTTATGCCGTGCATTCAAAAGCATCACATCAGGACTAGGAAAATGCAAGATGGGCAAAGAACGCATTTTAGTGAACGAAAATTTGCTCTCTATACTTAAGGTTTTGCCTCTAAAAAATGATCTCCTTTGTGTCTTAAGGAGTGGCCCATGTGCTCAGAGGCATGTAGAAGAAAAATCATGTATTGGCAAATTCTATGACAATATTACTAATAGATCAATCTTATATCTTAGATCTATTAGGGTTTGATTTAAGATATCAAAATGAGCTTGAAAAGCTTTTGAAGTTTGAAGATGTTGAAGATTCAAGAGAGTTCAACAAAAACAAGCTACATGTGAAGATCATTCAAAAGCACATATATTCCATGATACACTAAGGTTTAATGGGTACTTCTATCTTTTTACATCTTACTTTACCTATCCAATAAGCCAGAGAGTCAGAATTGAGTTTGAACTCCATCTTAAACTTCCGGGAAGTCAGATCGATCGGTCGGTTGATCTACCTACTTTCAGCAGTTCACAATAAGTTGACAGCCAATCAATCTATTTCCTATTACATCAATCTACATGGGTCGATCAATCTGCAATTCGATCTACCTGCAAGGCAGATTCATGAAATAGTGAAATTCTGTTTCCAACTTGCCCTAATCTTCTACTTTGTCATACACTATCTATAAATAGGCGTGTTTCACGAAAAACCAAGCTGGGAGAGACTTGTTTTACTTGAGAAAATTCTAGTTTGATCTAGAATTAATTTATGTCTCAATTCTCTAGTGTATGTCAAACTTTCTTATTCAAGTGATCTTTTCTTATTTATTTCTCTTTCTTGAGTCAAACAAATCTTTTGAAATTATGTCCATTCCATGAGAGGTTTGTCTTTGAGATTTTCATAAACCCTAAAAATAATGGCTTTCAATTTCCTTAAAATAGTATGATCGCTAGAATGTGAATCTTGGTATTCTCTGGTGGATATCCAGAGATGATCATGTGTAGATTGAAGACCATTGTGGTATAAAGGTGACACATAGGATGTGACCACGAGGAGATTGGTTTAGTGAGAAGTGAAATGCATCTTTAGTAAATTAGAGGATTGTACCAAGGTAACTTGTACCGAGCTTTTATACATAGTGGATTTCAAAAGGCTAGACGAAGTTCCGTGGTTTTTTCTAGCTGGGTGTTTGATGCAGCAAAGATTGAGGAAGCCATTCGGCTTAGGCATTTCCTCAAACATTGCGTCTGCTTCTAAAAATCAACCGAACTGGGCCGGTGGGTTGAACCTTTACTTTAATTCGTCAAACTAGACTGGTGGAATCATCATATAAATAGTTCTTTTCATTTGAAGGGAATTTTTTGAAAAACATATTTTCCCCATTTGGAGCCTGCTCTAGGGTTATTATGGCTCCTAGATTCGAGCAGTGCACTGTGGATTCGGTGTGTTTTTTTTAATTTATCTCTGTTTCATCTACTAGGCTTGTTTCTGAGTTCATGGATTTGGACTAGTTACTTGCAGCAGCTCTAGAAGGTTTCGATGAATAGGTTGGTGGGTTGATATAACTTCCGAAATTTGTTATTGTCTTTATTTGCTTGGTTGGTGGGTTGATTTTCTTGCACAGAAACCTTGATGAAAAGCATGATCTATATGAAAGACTTCTGTCTGTTATTGTTGTCTTTACTTGCTATTGCATCCGGTGAATTATCATCTAGAAGCAAATATTAAGGAGAGACAGGACTTGTGTTACAATCTTCTATTTCCCCTTCTATATTTGTTGTTGCTACACTTGTTACATCAAGTGGTATCAAACCAGAGATTTTCCAGCCATCTTCCATGATGACTGCCGGTTCTAGAGGCAAATCAAGGATGGAGCAATTGATGGTTCAGATGCAACAACAAACTATCCAGCTTTTGCAGCAAATGAGCCTAAATCATCCACCACCACAAAATGCGGATGTTGAGTGTCAACCAATGGGGGAAAACAGAGGACGACAAGCCAATCAGTCTAATTTCGCCACTGCTGGTCCAGTGAATCCTGTGAATCAAGTTGTTGGCAATGATGGCAATTATTCCAGTGATGAGGAAATTGAAAGGGTTCACTATAATCAAAGAGTTATTGGCAAAACCCTTGTAGATTTTAGCCAAAACTGGAATTACCTGTATTTAATGGGCAGATGAATGGGGAAGAATTCTTAGATTGGATATTTGAGGTTGACAATTATTTTGATTGCATGGAAGTACCAAATGAAATGAAAGTCAAACTAGTTGCATGTAAACTGAAAAGCGTGGCAGCTGCATGGTGGAATCAACTTCAAATGGCTCAAGTCAAACAAGGAAACTATCCGATTAAAATTGGGTCAGAATGAAGCATTTGCTCATGGATCAATTTCTTCCAATTGATTTTGCTCTTCAAACAGTATCAAGGGTGCATGCAGTGTAATTGGTCTGTATCAGAATATCTTGGAGACTTTCATAGATTAGCAGCCCAGAACAATTTGGAAAAGAATGATGGGCAAAAAATGGCCAGGTTTGTAGGTGGCTTGAGAGTTAACTTACAGGAAAGACTAGTGGTCATCTGATTGATACTCTAACTAAAGCCATTCAATCAGCCATTTACCATGAAGAATTGATGACCAACTCAAGTGGAAGGACTGCTAATTATTACAGGAACAAGAGTGATGCATTTAGTGGCAGTAAGTTCAAGTCAGCGATAGTTGAAGGACCAAGTTCAGTGGGAGGAAAGAATGACACTATCCAGTCCTCTTAAACACCAAATCAAAATATTGCTAACCCCAAGTCCAACCTGTATGCCTATCCTACTACTACTATACGTTACAAGTGTCGGATACCCGGTCAAACCTCTCACCAATGCCCCTTAGAAGGGAACAGCCAACTACAGCTGTAGTTATCAACAACACAACATTATCGAGGAAAGGTTGAACTGGAAGAGGAATACGTTATTGAGGAAGTGGACGGGGATGAAGGAATCAGTTGGGAAGACCCTTCTATGACTTTGGTGGTGAAGAAGTTGATGTACTCTACTGCCAAAGGGGAGGACTCTTAGTGACAACATTTTCCGAACCCAAGGTACAGTAAAGAAAAGAATGTGCACTGTCATTATTGGCAGGGGTAGTTCAAAAAATATTATATCCAGGAGCATAGTGAAAAAGTTGAATCTCGCCACTGAGAAGCACCCTAAAACATACACTATTGGGTGGATAAACGACATTTGTGAAGTTAATGTTACTGAAAGATGTCTTGTGCCATTTTTGATAGGAAAACACTATAACGCGAACCTACTTTGTGATGTAATTAATATGTCGGCATGTCAAATTTTACTCACACAGCCCTAGCATATGATGTAGAGTCAATACATGATGGGCAGAGTAACACTTATACTTTCTTCCACCAAGGAGTTACAGTTGTGCTAACACCTAGGTCTTTAGGAAAAGAGGTCCACCACTCACCAAATCGAATGAGCAAACAGCTGAGAAAGGAAGTAGTGGTTTAAATCAGAAGGAAGTTCCAAGAAGGGCGCAAGAAGCCATTGTTACTATTGCAAAATGTGGGCATAGAGCTTAAGAAAGCTGATGAAGTGTGTATTCTAGTCACCACTCTGACTGACTCTCCCAATGCAACATCTGAGGTACCCATTCCCAGCCATATTCAACAACTACTTACTAAGCTTAAAAGGTTGGTGTCAAAGGATCTGCCTGACTTCCTGTCACCCATGAGATACATTCAGACTTCATTCTAGGTTCATCTCTTCCAAACCTCCCTCACTAAAGCTTTTACAAGAACAAATTGAAGAACATAAGTTGAGCATAAGCTTTTACAAGAACAAATTGAAGACTTATTACATAAGGGTTTAATTCAGGAAAGCCTTAGTCCATGCGCATTCCCTGCCTTCTAGTCCCCAAAAAGGATGGAAGTTGGAGCATACGTGTGGATAATAGAGCTATAAATAAAATTACTATTAAATATAGGTTTCCCATACCCCGATTAGATGATATGTTCGACATGCTAGAAGGCTTAAAAATATTTTCAAAGCTAGTAATGTTGGGAGATGAGTGGAAAACCACCTTCAAAACAAAAGAAGGATTATACGAATGGCTAGTAATGCTTTTTGGACTCTCCAATGCCCCAAGCACTTTTATGAGGTTAATGACCCAAATTTTGACGCGCTTTTTGGGTAAATATGTGGTTGTCTATTTCAATGATATCTTGATCAATAGTAAGGGAGTCAAAGAACATTTGTTGCATATAAGATCTGTGTTTGAAGCTTTGCAATCCAATACAATGTATATCAACTTGAAAAAATGTTGTTTCCTCACCTAAACTAGTATTTTTAGGTTAGGGGGTCAGCTCCAAGGGTATTCATGTGGATGAAAGTAAAATTCAGGCCATAAAGGACTGGCCTACCCCTGAAATTGTGAGTCAGCTTAGGAGTTTCATTGGCTTGGCAACATTTTATAGAAGATCTGTTAAGGGATTCAGCCTTATTGCAACCCCATTGACAGATTGTCTAAAGAAAGACCGATTTAAGTGGGATGAGAAGGCTAACAAGAGCTTTGAGTTACTAAAAGATAAACTCATTATAGGCCCAGTTTTAGCTCTACCAAACTTTGAAAAAGTGTTTGAAATAGATTGTGATGCTTCATGTATTGGGATTTGAGCAGTTTGAAGTCAAGAAAGAAGGCATGTGGCTTATTTTAGCGAAAAACTTCCTACACCAAGGCAGAAATGGTCCACTTATAAACTTGAGCTATTTACCCTAGTGCAATCTTTAAAACACTAGAGACATTACCTTGTTCATAGAGAATTTATAGTGCACACTAACCACCAATCTTTGAAGTATTTGCAGGGTCAAACTAAGCTAGATAGACTTCATGCTAAGTGGATTACCGAACTGCAAGAGTACACATTTGTCATCAAGCACAAATCAGAACACTTAAATCAGGTGGCTGATGCATTGGGCAGGAAAGTGCCCTTCTAACTACAATGCAAGTTCAAGTATTTGGTTTTGAATGTCTTAAAGAAATGTATGCTAAAGATGACAACTTCGAAGAAATTTGGACTCAAAAGAAATAATTCCAAATATGAAGAATATATGCTAGAAGATGGATTTCATTTAAGGGCAGTTGTCCATGTATTCCCAGGTCTCTTCGCAACAAATTAGTGGTGGAGTTACATGCAAGGGGACTTGGAGGCCACTTTGGTAAAGATAAGACAGTAGCTTTGGTGGCAGAAAGATTCCATTGGCCGTTATTCATAAGAGATGTTAGAAAAGCTGTTAAGTAATGTTTTGTTTGTCAAACCTCCAAGGGACATGCACAAAACACTGGTGTATACACTCCATAACCAATTCCAGCAGCCCCATGGGAAGATTTATCCATGGATTTCATCCTAGACCTCCCTAAATCCCAAAAGGGGCATGATTCAATTTATAAAGTGGTAGACAGGTTCTCAAAACTAGGGCACTTTATTGCTTGCAAAAAGACTGAAGATGCAACTCATGTAGCTGTGTTGTTTTTCAAGGAGGTAGTATGTTTACATGGGATACCAAGGACTGTAACTTCAGATCGAGACAGCTGCTTTCTAAGCCAAGTTTGGAAAACCTTGTGTCAAAGGCTAGGTACTAAGCTGCAATTTAGTACAACATATCATCCCCAAACCAATGGGCAGGCCGAGGTGGTCAATAGAACTCTTGAAAATTTTCTCAGGAGCTTGTCGGGTAATCAGCCTAAGCGATAAGATCAATGTTTAGCCCAGGCTGAATTCGCATACAATTCAACACCCAGCAGAGCGATGGGTTGCTCACCCTTTGAAATTGTGTATGGTAAAAATCCTCCTCACCCATTGGATCTACCCCTCCTGCCTAAACTTACTAGTGAAAATACTGATGTATATAATACTCTCTAACCTCACATTTGTGCATCAACAAGTACATAAAAAACTGTGTGGAACTACTGAAATATATAAGCAACAGGCAGACAAATCACATCGCAGGAAAACTTTTCGTGTAGGAGATTTGGTGATGGTCTACTTGAGGAAAGAATGACTAACTACTGAGCAGTATAATAAACTGATCCTAGAGAAATATGGTCCCTTTCAGATTCTACACAAACTTGGAGATATCGTCTATGTTATAGATCTGCCGGAACACTTGTCAATCTCTAACACTTTTAATGTGTCTGATTTATTTGAATTTCATGCATCTGCAGATGATGAGGACCTCCCACAACTCGTGGATGAGTCGTCTTAAGAGGGGGAGAATTGATGCAGTGAAGATTGAGGAAGCCATTCGGCTTAGGCATTTCCTCAAACATGGCACCTGCTTCTGAAAATCAACCAAACTGGGCCAGCAGGTTGAACCTTTATTTTAATTCATCAAACCACACTGGTGGAGTCATCATATAAATAGTCAGTTCTTTTCATTTGAAGGGGATTTTTTGAGAAATATCTTTTTCCCTTTTGGAGCTTGCTCTAGGGTTATTTTGGCTCATGGATTCAAGCAGTGCACTATGGATTCTGTGTTTTTGTTTTCATTTATCTTTGTTTCATCTACTAGGCTTGTTTCTGACTTCATGGATTTAGACTAGCTACTTGGAGCAGCTCTGGATAGTATATGGGTTTTGGAGGTTTCAATGAGTAGGTTGGTGGGCTGATATTGTGAACAGAAAATTTGATGAATGGCAAAATTTGTATTGTAACTTCTGTCATTTGTTATTGTCTTTATTTGCTTGGTTGGTGGGTTGATTTTCTTGTACAAAAAACTTGATGAAAAGCATGATCTATACAAAAGACTTCTCTGTTATTGCTGTCTTTTCTTGCTATTGCGTCCAGTAGATTCTCATCTGGAAACATATATTAAGGAGAGACAGGAATTGTGTTACAATCTTCTATTTCCCCTTCTATATTTGTTGTTGCTATACTTGTTGTTACATCAGTGTTCCACGTAAAAACATTTGTATGTTATATTTTTTATTGTTTATCTTTCCGCACTCGAGATAGTTTTCAATTAGGGTCAATTAATCCGCTGCATGATATAACATATTAATCTTTAAGTAAATTTGATTAATTTATGAAAGTTGTTAATCTAGTTTATTTGAAATGGTGACTATTGCACGTATGATGTGATGCGTAGTGTGCCATAAACCTTAAGGCAAGCTTCTAAACATAGGATAACAACATATAAGATCTAAGTATCTAGAGGGCAATTGAGTCAGTAACTGTAAGCTTTAAGAACATTCGGGATACCATCATAAGCAATTTATTTAGCTTGGAATTTCTGCTCTGACAAGCCTATAAGTTACCTGTACCATACCCCATTAGTTTTGTTGTTAATTGGAAAATTTTGAAACTACTCACGGAGAATACAATACTTTTCAGATAGTAATCATGAAAAAAGCTGGCAGTCAGACAGTACAAGCGAAAGCTTATTAGGTTCACCAGTTCTTTACCCTAGTATTCAAAATTTTCTTATCTTATGTACCTTGGCTACCCCTTCTCTCATCTCTCTCACTCAGCTCTACTTTTTCTACTTCTCAGGTCGGCTTCATCTCACTTGCTCCAATTGGCTGCTTCTTTTATGTCTACTGACTCTTCTGATTACAAGTTTCTGTGATCCTCCTTTACTACTCTCTATACCCCCATATAATATTGTAGCTATACGCACCTGTACCTATCACCTTCTACCAAGAGCACCATATAGTATTATGCCAGGAAAAGGGGGAAATTAACAAAAGAAAAGGAACTCGAGTTTATTATAGAGTAGTATTTTTGAATTTTGCTAACAGGGCACTTTGGTAATATTCTAGTATCCCAGAAACTTTAGAATTATATCCAGCAACTCAATATAATCTCACTTTAGTACAGTTTAAGAATAAACACCATGTTTTGAAGTAATTTTAAGGTTATTTAGTAAGCACACATATTTGTCAGTTAAATACGCTTTTTGAGTATTTTTAAGTATTTCCATTAATTATATTTGCAAGTTGCTTTATGTTAGGAGGGTATAAGTCAAAATTACTTTATTGTAATTCAATCAATTACAATCAAAAAGGAAAGTACTCGGTGTGAAACACATTTGGCAACTGTAGAAGTTTTAAGCTCTTGAGATTTGACGAAATTCCAGACAAATTTCAATTTCAACTGCAGCCTTCAGAATGAGCACCTGAGGAACCTCTGGCTTCAGCACCGGAGATGTTCGGAATCAGTATCCAACAAGGTGTATTTCTTTCAGCAGGAAACTCCAATTCGCAAAATCAATGTTCATGGTTTCATGGTCTCATTTCTTTTCTTTTTTTTCTTTTTTGAGATTATGGTCTACTCTTTTCATTAATGGTTCAAGCCATTTTGTTGGTGTTACATTCTATATAATTTCCCTCTTATATATGGAAATTAAACATAAATAAACTCCTTAAAAAAATTCAAATCAGAAGTCCTAAATCAAAGTAAAAACCAATCTTTCCCGAAATAAAATTCCAAAACCAAAATTATACAGGAACACAATAAGAACAAAAATAAAATATTTGCAAGTGATGTACCAAAACATATTTTTCCTTCAGTCATTTAATATGACTATTCCTATATATTGTTTGGTAATCTTTCAGATATTGGTGCTGTATGAAATTGTAAATCATGAAACTTACAGTTCTCGCGGTCCAAATACCCAGCGACACAATAATTTGCAAAGGGAGTAAGTGGTATGGTATCTTTCCAAGGAATAGAAGAATATAGTGGTTGCAATTTTGCTAAAAAAAATTAAACTAACTTCCCAACTTGACATGGGCTTTCAACAAATGAACTTGTAATATCAAATAATTAATGAGGCTTGTAACTACTAATATCAAAAAAGGCCACTAGATCCTCTCAAATTTAACCAGATAATAGTTACTTATCTACTAATGTAAGGGGAAAAAAAAGAAGGCAAAATATACATACTTATGCCTCATCACAGTAAGAGTAATATAGAGCTTCCAAACGACCAGACTCATACATACAGAACTACAGTATAACTCGTAACTACCATAAAAACAGCAGGGATGCAATATGCAACTCTAATCATATAAGCACATAATGAAGCATATACGACACTCATGCACATTTGCAAGCCTGACACTCTAATGTACAAATGGAACTCAACAGATACGTACAAGAAAAAAGGCGACATGCCGATGACCTTTATCAGAGGCTAATTGAGCAGGGGTAAATCCAGCATTATCTTTCACCAATAAAATTTCCTTGCTGCCAGCATGTACAAGAACAGTGCAAGCCTCTACATTTCCTCTAATTGCAGCCCAATGCAAAGGAGTACAGCCTAAAAAGAAAAATAATAAATCAGCAAAAATAGGAGAAACCATGAAAATTACATTAAGAAAACAATCTACATAATTTGATCACACATAAGGGATATTAGTTATACCCATAACAAACCTATATATTGATCAGATAAAAAAGTATTATAATTATTAAAGATGACAATATGGAAGCAGATCCATACAAGACAAGAAATAGCATTTGCATTTCAGTAAAAATTAACGTAAAAGAAAATACATCAGACAGAATGATATTAAAATATGTCAGAAAGAAATTATTAAATATTGCTGCTAGATAATGACAATGCCTAACAAGGAATAGGTTGACAAGGAAACAAGACCCTATGAATAACAGCCGAGAATAGCTGATAGGTTATACAAGCAATAGGTTATCAAAATAGGGTACTCTTAGCATGCTTTTTAGCAGAGTAACTTGGAAACACCTGTTATAATTTGGGATTTTAAGGCTCACAGATGTCTCTCCCTTCCCTCCATCACCCCCTACCCCCCCAAAAAAAGTAAAAAACAAACAAACAAACAAACAAAAAAGGAGAGAAAGAGATTGGCCTATCACAGGGTTTGGGAGTTGCCAGGTGTGGGGCTTGGGTTTTTGGAGGTGGTGAGGGTCTGTAGACAATTTTTCCAGTTCAATTACAGAAAATTGATTAAAACCATGACATTAGAAAACGAAATAAGATGACAAAATGACCACTCAAGCAAGTATGTCAACTCCTAAATATCTTAAGATAAGGCTAAGATTAATTTTAAATAATTTAGATGAAACAAAATTATGCACTTCAAATAAGAGACTTTGTTCTGTAATTGGCTAGGTTATTGATAGAGAGGGATAACTTATGGAACAAGGACAAAGTGTAAATAATAAGACAATAACATTTTTCAAGGAAGATGACTTTTAATCTCGTTATGAATCTCAGCTTACATGAAAGATGATATCTGTAACTTCTCATCGACAAAAAAAAAATCTCTTTTTTGAAGGGGGTAACTCAACTGCATTAACATTGACCTAATGATTACCAACCATTTTAAAGTTCATGTAATCTTAATAATCATAATCATAATTAAGTAATGTCTTTTCCCAACAAATTAGGGCCAGTGACATAAATCTTACACCTCTAATCTATCTTGTTTTGTACCAACTCTTTTGTAAAAGATAGGATAGTTATGTCCTTATTAATTTTATCCAAGATCTCTTACGTTTACCTCTCCCTCTTTTGGCATTATTTATATAAAACCCTTCCAACCTACTTACTGGGGGCATCCATTAGTCTTCTTTGTACATATCTATACCAACACAACCTACACTCTCTAGGCTTCTCCCCTAAAGGTATTTTTCCTAAGTTCTTATTTATATACTCATTTCTAATCCAATCTTTTCTAGTTATATTACATATCTACCTTAGGATCCTCATTTCAACTCCAATTAATTTATCTGTATAACTTTTCATTGGTACCCAACATTAATATAACAGGATAATAGGAAGCAGCAAGATATAACAGAAATCACAACGAGCAAGCCATTTGATAACAGCAAATCACAGGAAGCACACAAGAAACGGAGGGGAAATGGAAGATTTCTATTCAGATTTCTGGGGTACATGAAACACAGCTTGAATCCACAAGCCAAAATACCTCCAAATCCATGAAGGTTACAAAAAGAGAAAATAGAAGAACTGAATCCACAGTTCGAAGCTCAAATCTATCAGCAAACAGAGAAATTTCTGGAAGAAATTCATTCAAATTCAATCTGCCCCTTTTCTCTCCTTTTCCCCCTACTTATCCTTTCTTGCCTCTCCGGAATCCTTTATAGAATAACAGTTTCTGACAGTCAATTGTAACAAACTCTAAATAAAATGACAAGACTACCCTTCCTATTGGCCCCGACTAAAAATAATCTAAAAGCCTGGACAGAAATGCCCCTTTCACCTTTTTGCAGGAAACAAATAGACATGCTGTGACATAAGACTAATTACACTATTCTATGATTAAACTGTGTGAGGCTGAAAGGACCAAAATACCCCTTTGCATCAAATATTCTGCTCCATATAGCATGCGGGCCTAATAGTTGCCCTGTAGAACTTACCTTAAACCTATTTGGAACTTGCCTATCACACAAAACACTTGATGTCACCCTCCATTTTACCCACCTCGCATTAATCCAACATACCACTAACTAGTAATATTTCCCTCTTATGGATAATAGAGCCCAAATATCAGAATTGCTCACTTCTTGGCACTTCTTGCCTATCTATTTCGACTAAAATTCTACTACCAGTGATCCGGATGTAATCTTGCTAATGAAAAATTATAACTAATATATCAATCTAAAATAAAAATTAACAGAAGTAAAACCAACCATCTTTATCTTTCCTCTCTTGGTGTGAATCCCGAAACAAAAGTAACCTTATAGTATCTGCAAAGCCTTTGTAAGCAGCCCTGCCAATCGCATGATGAATTTAGAATGACGGGAAATAAAAACAAACAATCATAATGTCCATTTATAGAAGTCAATAAAAAAGTCAACTATTAAGAATGAAAACCCAATAGTCTATAATACATAGAAAGACTCAAAGACAACTGATGTCCTGGAATTTAGTAGCTTTTAATGGACCAACTCCAGTTCAAACAGCAAAATAACCAGTCAAAGCAGTATATTGCGCCAAAAGATCTGAACCACTGAGGATGAGAACTTCTACAGCTGATCAAAAGGAAATGAAAACATGCATTTTGCCAGTTGAAAGAACAAAACACGGATATCTCTTTAAAAGGACAATAAAAGGTAAAGAGAGCTGATATAATTATCAAGGGACACAAAGGCGCTTTGACTCGGTAGGAACATAGCTTTTCAAAATACAGTATGAAAGGCTCTACTGCATATGCTAAAGGTTTCATCCCTCATACAACCCTAAGTTCCTTATACAACAATCCAAGTGTCCAATAAAATATATCAAATATACATCAGCATGTTTGTTTATGAAATTGCCAGATGTTTCCATACGTTTCTTCTGGGTTCCTCTTGTTTCTGCCTTTTTAGGACTAGGAAGTAGGAAAGTTGTACCACACAATGATAGCACTACGAAAAGGGGAGCGCAACATAGCCTTCTACATTTCACATGACATGTTCATACTACTTTCGTGACCATGCCGGATGCACTTCCATTGGATATTGATTCTTCATAGTATTTAAAAGTGTTAGAATGTGGATTTAGGAACCCCTCCCCAACAAAATAAAAAATGCATTACCAAACGAAATTCAACTGGAATGGAACTCTTTACCACGTTTTATCAAACGAATTTCTGTTTCTCAAAGATTCAGGAAGAATTTTTTTTTGCTAGAATCTGCATTCAAGCAGAATGGATTCGGTATCCAAACAGCCCCCTTAGCCCAGATAAACACATAAATGGGGAAGTGATACAAATTACAGATGCTCTAGAGCGATACAAGTAACAGATGCTCTAGAGTCAACATGGCACTTTAAAAATTATTATTGGATATGCATACAGATGTATATTAGTTGTAGATTGAGTGTGTATCTTCCCCCAATCTTTCTCCTTCAATTATGGCTATGTATCTTCTATTTCTTCACTTTCTTTATTTTCTTTCCTTGTTTTCTTCCAATCATACTGGATCGGGTTCATGTAATCTTGTATATACTCATACAATGAAGGAAGACACAAGCTTCTCCAGTCCATTTTTCACATGGTAGCTGAGGGAATAGATTCTACCCTGTTTGCCAGTCGTGATCTCTGCACTCCTGTGTGAATCCCCTTTTCTTCTACCCTATCAAACATGCTCAAGCATCTGACTACAGTTCTGTTAGTAGCCATCTTTTATGGTGGTTGTTTGTAGCTGTCTGACACCAACCATCCTCAACTCTGCTCTGGGCTTGTTTTTGGCATGGTTGTTTTTCTGCAGCATCTTGTTGTGATGATTCTTAGTGGAACTGCACTAAAAGTCACATATTTGTTTATCCCGCTAGTGGACACAATCTCCATTTCCAGGATGATTCTCTCTATCGTTGCTGGAAGATTTATCATGCAGTTGAAAATTCAGACTGTCACGATGTCGACCATCTCTTGCAATGAGCACCAGCAGGATTCCTGGACTTTGTCACGTAGGATTCTCCTTCCTGCAGCACAGGAACCCTCTTCAGGCTTGGGATATACATTTTTCTGACATCAACCAGAGGGCTACACATTTTTAACAGTAGGTTCAGGACCCACACCACCCACTACAGCTCAATTGCACAATACCATATCCACCTTTTCCACGTATTTCTGTTAGTGTCTCTGCATTAATCATAGCAGCAGACAAGAAAAGTGTCACCAAGGGTGCAGGTACCTCTGATCCTTTTTATTTGCATCACTCAATCGTCCTGGTCTGGATCTAGTTTCTCAACCCCTTCTTGGTGTTAATTATAATACATGGAGTAGATTTATGGTGATGGTGCTCACTGCCAAGAACAAGATTGGTTTAATTGATGGGACCATCCAAAAACCCAATGATGCATCTAATTCTAATTTCTTATATTGGAAGCATTGCACCACCATGGCTTTCTTGCAGCTCTTCAACTCAGTCTCCAAGAAGATTGCAAGTAGAATCATTCACTATGATTCTGTTTGAGAGACTTGGGAGGATCTTGAGAAGTGTTTTTCACAAGCAAATGGCCCTTGAAAATTTCAGATTGAGCAAAAGAGTTATAATCTCCAGCAGGAGCAACAGTCAGTCGCTGTTTATTTTAATAAGTTATAGACATTGTGAGATTAACTTAATCATTATTGCCATATATATCGTTTTGCATGTGGTGATATTAAAATTGCGAGCAAGTTAATGCAAAAAGATCAAGTTATGAAGTTATGTATGGGTCTTAATGATTCCTATGTGGACATTCAAGAGAAGATATTGCTCATGGATCCTTTGCCCAATATTAATAGTATATTCTCTCTTGTGGAACAAGAGGAACGGCAATGTGATGTTGCTTCAGGTGGTGCCCATTCTACACCTGATTTAATTGCTTTTGCTGCCAAGGAAAGCGACATTGGCTCTACTTGTGGGCAAGGGAAGTGATGTGCAAGTAAGCACCCTAATTGTGCTCATTGTTGTGGCGCACAACCTACTAAGCAATGTTCCCAGATCATTAATTATCCACCTGGACATCCTCATCATAAGGTAGGTTCTCAGGTCTAGCCCAGACATTGTCCACTGTTGCACAGTGCAAGCAGGACCATCTGATGGTTCATGGCCACAAGCATCCTCTTCACCTAGCATTCCATTCACTCAATAGGAATGCAAACAGAGTCTTGAGTTGCTTAACTAGCCTCAGCCTCTTGCCAATCAAGTAGTAAATTTTCATATGGGATCACAATTTCAGGTACATCTCTCCATTTTGCCAATACTTTTTCCTTTGTACCTTATATCTTAGAAACTGCTGCTATAGACAATATAGTTCGTTCTGTATCACTCTTATCATTTGTCACTTCCATTAGCACAACACGAGTGAAATTTGCTAATGGAACAAGTGCACCTGTCTCATATAGGGAGAGTCTCTTTGTACCCAAATTTGGTCTCGCATAATGGGTAAAGTGTACCAGCTTTTGGTCTTAATTTGATCTTCATCAGTCAATTCCCTCAACAGTATCCATGTGTTGTCACCTTTACTTCTGATCATTGTCTTATTTAGGACCCTACCTCAAAAGATGATGATTGGAGCGAGTAAGGAGCTTCGGGTCTCTACTATTTCTAGTTCAATAAGCATATTGCAGCCGCCACCATCTCTCATCACTTGAGGCATAGACAGATGGCACATCCTCCTATAGTCATTTGCACATTTTGTCTAAATATTTCCCCAGTATTGGTGTCCCTAAAAAGGTTGAACCTTGTGATATTTGTCATATGCTTCCTTCTAGCTCCATTGTTACAACTGCACATTTCATTGAGCACATTGTAAGTTGTAACATTTGGGGTGGTTATGCTCAAACCTCTACAACTAGCTTATATTATTTCTTAACAGTTGTTGATAGTTTTTCTTGGAGTACTTGGGTTTATTTGATGCATTGTAAATCTAAAACTCATTTTTCTTTATTGTTTTTCATCATCTTGTTGAAAACCAATTTCACCAACAAATCCAGCAAGTTAGGATTGATAACAGCCTTGAATTTAACATGACAGATTTCTTTCTTGAGAAGGACATTATCCACCAACGGAGTTAAGTACACTTCTTAGCAAAATGGATTGGTAGAACACAAACAGCACCACTTTTTAGAGGTCGCATGTACTCTTCTATTCGAGGTCATTTACCTTCTCAGTTTTGGGGGAGAAGTGTTCTCACAGCTACTTATTTCATCAAATGCACACCAACCCCTCTTCTTTCTAGTAAGAGTACTTATAAAACTCTCGATGGTTCTAAACCCAACTACTCACACCAATGTGCCTTTGGTTGCCTTTGTTATGCTGCCACTACTCATCCTCACTCCAAATTTGAATTGCGTGCAGGTCGTGTTTTCATTGGGTATCCACACAAAATGAAAGGCTATAGAACCTTTGACCTCGAGAACAAGCAGACCTTTACCTCTCAGTATGTCATATCACGAGGACATAGTTCCATTTTCAGATCAGCAAAGATTTCTCAGGATTCTACATTGGTTTACCACTTACCATTATTAATGTTGTTCCTCTGCATATTGGTACGGTTGATGGCCCTTTACCACCCTCTCCCTCTCCTTCACTGGCCTCACCTCCACCCCCTACATCTCCAGGCCAACCTCCACTGCCATGGCCTGTAAGAGAACACCATATTCTTAGACACTTGCAAGACTATGTGTGCAATCTTCCTGCTAGCTCCTCGCCCCCATCAGCAGAATCTTCAGTGATGAGTTCTTGTTCTACTGCGCATCCTCTAACTCATTTTTTATCTTATGATAAACTATCAACATCTCACCATGCTTTTAGTGTCAGTTTCCTCCTCTGTTGAGCCTAAATCCTTCAAAAAGGCATGTCATGATCCCAGATGGTGTAGTCTATAGCCAAAGAAGTTCAGGAACTGGATTACAGCAAAACGTGGACACTCACTCCTTTGCCCCCTCACGAAAGGGCGATTGGGTGCACGTGGGTGTACAAATTCAAATATAATTCTAATGGGTCTATTGAGAAGTATAAGGCCCATCTTGTTGTCGAGGGTTATAGCCAACATGAGGGACTTAATTATCATTACACTTTTGCATCCATCGCCAAGTTGATCAATGTTCACTACCTCCTTGCTATTGCTGCCAAATTGAATTGGTCTCTTAACCAACTTGATATTAATAATGTTTTTCTACATAGAGATCTTGACAAAGAAGTCTACATGTCCATAGGGGGAGAATCTAGTTTGCAAATTGAATAAAGCTTTATATGTCCTCAAACAAGTATCTCATCAATATTTTGCTAAATTATCACACTGCTCTCCTACATACCAGGTACGCTCAATCTAAAGTTGATTATTCCTTGTTTATCCGTATTGATAGACCTTCTTTTACTGTTGTTTTGGTCTATGTGGATGGCATCATAGTTGCTGAAAATGATCCTTCATGCATTGAGCATTTAAAGAAATATTTCCATCACCATTTTAGCATTAAAGACCGTGGTCAACTTAAAAAATCTTTTGGGCATCGAAGTTGCCCACTCTTCTTGCATGGGATCTATTTATCTCAACACAAGTATGCACTTGAGACTTTTGAGTGATGTTGGCTTTCTTGTGTAGCGGCCTTCCTCTACTCCTATCAAGCAATAATTAAAACTGCCTTTTTCCACTGGTGCTTTGCTCATTTATCCTTCTAATTATTGGCAATTGATTGGAAGGCTACTTTTACCTTACTATTACATGGCCCGACATTGCATAATCGATTAAAGTTCTTAGCCAATTCATGGTCAAGCCTCGTCAGCCTCATCTTGATGTTGCCCATCATGTTGTCCGTTATCTCAAGCAAACATCAGGAGAAGGCATTGAGCTATCTATCTTCTAGGAGCTTACAATTGCATGCCTAATGTGATCCTAATTGGACTAAGCTACACTGAGACCCGTGAATCTATTACTAGATATTGCATATTGGTTCGTACTTTTCCTATTTCATGGAAATCGAAGAGGCAATCTAAAGTTTGCCAATCTTCTGTTGAGGCAAGTATAGCTCCATGGTCTCCACTAATTGCAATATAAAATGATTATTTTGTCTTCACGGGACCTCTATATCCCTCATCTTATCCGACCATCTTGTATTGTGACAATCAAATTTCCCTTCACATCATAGTTAATCCTATCTATCATGAGCTTACCAAGCATATCAAGATTGACAAGATGGATTGTCATAAAGTTCATGAAAAAAATCAGTATGGGCAGACATTTTGACCAAGTCACTAGGACCAATCAATTTCTTAACTTACTACCCAAGTTTTTTTTTCTATAATTAACTTACTTCCCAAGTTGGGCATTCACAATCTCCATGCTCTGACTTGAGGGGGTGGATAGGATACGCATACAGCTGTATATTAGTTGAAAGTTGAGCGTATTCCTCCAGTTTTTCTCCTTCAATTATGACAATGTATCTTCTATTTCTTCTTTTCCTATATTTTCTTTCCTCGTTTAGATCCAATCATATTGGATATGGTACATGTAATCTTGTTTAAATCAGTACTCATACAATGAAGGAAAGACACCAGCTTCTCCAATTCTCCGTTTTTCACAATTATAACTTGTAACATCCACTTACCAATGGAGAGGGCTCCTCATATCTTTATCAAGTGACTCAAAATCAGCTCCATACCTAACGATTATGTGATTCAAGAAAGCCGTTTGTCCATACTGCGACCCAACATGAACTGCCTGGAAAAACAACAGCTCAGGCAATCAAAAGAATAGAGGCTCAACTAACCGAAAAATAACAAACTACAGCTGATTACCAAAAGTATGCACACTAACGAATAAAATCTCATCACGTTTCATTTAAAATGTAAAGGGATTTGTATTACCCGGTACCCATTAACATCAGCAGCCTCGACCCTGGCCCCGCTCTGCAGCAGCACATCAGCGGCAGCGACTGAGCCGCGCACCGCAGCCCAGTGCAACGCCGTCTGCTGCGAATTGTCCTCCGCATTCACATCACCTCCTCGCTGCCCCAAATTCAGCACTGAATCAAAACCAACGCAACAGCAAGAAAACAAATCAAGAAAGGGATTCAAACAAACAAGAGAGTATACGTCGATGATGTACTGGGCAGTGTCCGGGAAGTTGTTCAGAGCCGCCCACTGGAGGGCGTAGTACCCATTCCCGTCGGGTTCCGAAACCGACTGGCCTTCGAGCTCGACGAATCTCCGTAGCTTATCGAGGTCGCCATAAGCGGAGGCAGAGTAGACGTCGACGACGGCCGCAGTGCCGGGATTTCCGCCGCCGGAGTCGGCAACGACCTCGATCTCCGACATCGGGCTGGGTTTCGCCGGGGGAAAGGATCCGTTGGTGGATTGGTTGTGGAGGAGCCGGCAGATGAGAGCAGGAGCTGCCCCGCCTCGAAATTTTCGGGCTTGAGGGCCCTGCTTTTCCAATTTTTACAGTTGAGGGGCCTCGGGGTGAGGCTTTCAGTTTCGCCAAACTTTCTCAGCTCGTTTGGCGCCAAGATTAGTTCTTCTGTCGCCTGACCGGGGGCGATCCTGGTCGGTCGTTTGTGTGGGGGCACACCGGCTCGGGAAGGGAAGAATTTTTCCAGAAGCTTCCTTTCCACAAGGAGATCCTGGCCGCTACGACTGATCGTAAGTTCTGAAAGGGAGTTGTTAACCTTAAAGATTAACGGTTTACATACATACACTAGTATATATTAATATTAATATTATTAATATTAATGTATACTTATGTATACGCTATCAATCTTATATATAATTGGTTCTTATGCAAAGCTTAGACTCACTTCATTGTCTAGAGCTTAAAAAACTCTTCCTCCATTGAGAATAAGAGAGAGAGGGTGGGATGTGAAGTGGTTGTGTTGTAACTTTGGGCTTATATGTGGTTTTTAAGCCTTTTATCAGGGTTTTTTTTGCTTATAATAGGTTTGGATAGGCAATTTTAACTTGAAATAGCTCTAAATTGACTCTGGACGTCTATTTTTTAAGCCCTTTAAATGAGCTTTAAGTTAATATTGGGCTTTTTTACATCAAGACCTTGAATTGATTCAAGATGTCTTTTATCATTAAACCTTTCTCTTGATTTAAATGGTATTGAAAAGAAATATTCTCCCTTATCTCTCATTCACTACTACATATTTTAAGGGTTCTTTGTCATTTTATACCAAAAGGCAAAAAATATTTTAGATGCACATTTATTTACAAAAATACATCCAAATATGATCTCATTTTTTATTTTCTTTGAAGAAAAGAAAATCATTGAAAGGGGTTATTTTTCTCCAGCAAAAGTGCATCCAAAAAGCCCCTCAAAATGTCATTCCTGATACAACACTCCTCCTCATGACATGTCTACCCACATGTCTCAATTTTTACTACTATATACTTTACGGTTCTTTGTCATTTTACACAAAAATTAAAATTAAACTTCAAGGCACATTTTCTTTGAAAAATCTTCACAAAAACAAATTCAAACATAACCCTACTGTGATTTTATTTGAACAAAGAAAAATCATTGAAAGGGGTTTTATTTATCGACTAAAGATGCATTTACACAGCCCCTTCTTGCGAGAAGTTTATCTTGCTGACGTGGGTTATTTGTTATCCTAGATTTTGTTTATAAGATCAATTTTGTTTACTCATACTAGAAAGAATGTATGTGTATTACATGTGTAAATATAAAGTAGATAAGAAAAAAAATAAAGATAAAATATGTATTGAACAAAGGTCTCCCTTGTATTCTATAGTTACAATACATACTTTTATGATAATAATAATGATAAATAATATGCACATGTAAAAATAAGTAATATATTAACCCAAATACACTATTAGTAGGTAACCACAAATCCAAATCTCAAAGGCTTGATACTATATCACAAGTTGACAAGGACGATGGTTCAAAGGACTTTGTGTCATGGAGTACATCCTTCATATTTAGGACTAATTTGTCAATATGTCTCATTTGATAGAGCTTGTTGAATAGTGTCCAAACATATGTAATATAGGCAAAAGTGCAAAAAATTCTAATTTAAAACCCACTTTAGTGGTGGCGTCGCAAGTCAGTTATTTTTATAAAATAATTATCCTTAAGAGTAATATCCAATTAGATTGTGATAGTAGATCACTAGATTGTTAGTTTGTAAGCTATATATGTGGTATAGTTAAACCGAGAAAAATAAAGTGCCTCTAACTCGCAATTAAGTTACAAAATTTATCTTTCCCTTTTTAAACAAAATAAGTACAAATTTTGTTTAAATTAACATGCCTAATTCTAATGTGTTTAAACGAGAATTTTACAATTAAATCAGCAAACAAAACACACAAGAATTTTTACGTAAAAACCCAACTAGAAAAAAACTACAGGACACTTTGTCAACATCAATTTGTACTATATAAACTTGATATTACAGAATTACTAATTACAAAGACAAATGACTCCTTTTTTTTCAAATAGCTTATTCATCACACCACTCTTGAATTATGAATCACAACTCCTTTGTTATTTATCGGTCATAGCTTGATTTTCTTCTCCTTTATGCTCTTTTGATCAAAGTAGATCTTGCATCTCCTCCTTAAAATGAATCTTCTATTCACTTGATTGTCTCAGCAACAATATTCAGCAAATATCATGTCTCACATGTATTTTCTTGCACTAATTTTACTTATAATCATTCTTTTTGATTTATAGTTAAGTTTTCTCGTTCTAGAAGACAACTCTCTCAAAACTCCATTAGATCAACTCCACATGAGCTCTCTAGGTTTTCTAGGTCTTTTCTCTTCATCCAACACATTCCAATCCCTTTTTATAGCCTCCCAAACCCTAAAAGGAATAACACTTCAATTTGGAATCCTAACTAAATTGGTAAATCTTTAAGTAGACAACTTGTCGCTCCAGCGATCAATCATTTTCATAGGGCGATCGATCACTAACATTCGGCTTCTTTTTATATGTAGTGTTTTTGGGTGCCGATCAATAATTTCACTGAAGCGATTGATCACTCATATAGTTTTTCGGAGATTATACTACAATTCATTAGTGATCAATCATTCTATCTTGATGATCAATCGTTTTAACTAGATTTTTTATATTTCAATATTTACATCTCCAATTCTCATCATTCTTTCACCTAAGGTCTTTTTTACCTTAATGTATGTTAATATGATGTGTGTGCATGTTTTTACCTGCTTGAAATACGAATTTGAGTCTTCCTTTCATTCTGCCTTCAAAATTCATTCTTGAGACTGTAAAATAACTCAAAATACATATTAATGGCATTGTTTTGATCACAACAATAAGTTAATACCTTTCATAAGGATACTTATGTTCTTACATAGATTGCTATTTAAACTTGTACTTCGTAGAAGTAAGAATCAAGAGGTCTAGCCTCTATGCACAAGAATTCAACAAAACAACATAAATGAATTATCTACACATAAACTAACCTATAATCTATTTAACTAATCCAAGCATACAATCTACACATAAAGACACAAAGATTTAATGTGAAAAACCCAACTTGGGTAAAAAATTACAACATCCTCGCAAGGCCAAATTAATGCACTAGTAAGATAGAGCATATTAAATACAAGAATAACCAACCTCTAGACTTAACACAAAGAAGAACACATTCTCTTTGTTCAATCTTCTTCATTATTGGCCTTCAATTCTTCCTCATTTGAATCGTTTAAGTCTTCCCTCTTCGTTTTCTCTTATTCTCTTCTTCTACTATCAACTCAATCAAAGACTCTTTCTTCAATTGTTGATTTACCTATGAGATTCTTCAACTCCTTTGAAGAGTTTGTTGTGTCACCCCTTTTATTTATTATATGAGATTCTTCAATTTCAGTTGTGCATCTTCATAAATCCACCAATAACATGTACTTGATGCTTTTTGTAGATTCTCTAGGAAAATAATGATGGAGGACCTCTCCTTTCTTTTTTAATATTTTCTAGATTTTTCTTTCTTCAAATTCTTTATACATTAGCCTTTATATAGATCTTTAAGTTAGTTTGAGACTTAACTCCAACTAGGAATAAAATTTGTTCTGTAAAGGCCTAAACTAGGTAACTTAAACCATTAGCAATCAATCATTCACTATTTTCGTAAGACACAATACTTCGAGTGATTAATCGATAAACTCTCGGCTTATTTTACAAAGAGATGTTTCAGGTGTCGATCAATTGTTTAGTAAAGCGATCGATTTAACTCTTCCATGCTACAGTTCATAACCGATTATTCAATTTGTCTAATCTTTATTTTACCAATCGATCAATGATACTATTCATTTATAGTTTTACCCCTTTTACTCTAATTCAGTCTGAAACTTCCAAATTCACTTCTAAAACTCTTCAAAATGACTTTGTATGAGAATATATGCTTAATAAACCTCTTTTACTATCAACACTCTTTAGGCTTCCACCTTGATCCATAAAAATATATCTGCTCTTATTTTTCAAGTCTATCAATTCCAAAACTAACTCGACCTCAACTGCATCTAGTCAAATAAATAAGACTGATTAGAGACTTAATGTTTTGGCATAGTTTTGACCAATGAAATTAGTCAATTACATTACATATGCCACATATATTTTTTTAATCTCCCCATTTGGCTATTTCATGACAAATCACTACAAGATTAAAAATAAATAAAAATTACAACTCTTGACATAGTGCATTGACTTTCAATTTCTACACATGGCTTGACAACACTAAAACTTAATCCAAACAATTGGGTATTGATCTTGAAAAGCCTTGTATTAACCTGTACTTATCTTGCATACTTACAATCAAAATGATTTGCATAATACTGTCCAAATAAGTATAAAAAGAAGCATTTTGATTTTCATTAATCATTTCTCCCCCTTATAGACAAATGGACAAAAGGTAAAACAATAATTAACTTAAATACTCAATTAATCACAATCAAGTCATAAATATCACCAAAAGTCATGAAAATAATGAAACCATAAAGGTAAACACATCCATCACATATTTGATAACCAAATCAGTTTTAAAATACATCCCTAAATAAATAAAACATAAAATGAACTGAAACAAGTTCCGTCATGGGAATACATGAAAAAATGACAAATAATCAGAATGTATTAAATATCTCCAGCATCATCATTAGCATCAAAATGCTCCCCCTCACTATATGCATGTGAGAATCTATCTATGAGCATCCTCCTAATGTCTACAAGACCCTAACGTACCTCACCCTTAAAAGCATTGAACTTTGCTTGTCACTAGTCTCTTAGGATGATCTATATGAATTTGTTGTGCTGGACCAACTACAAATACTTGTTGCTCCTCTGGATTGCTCCCTCATGTGGCCGAGTATGAGACATTATACGACAAATAATTGCAACATCAATAAGTCCCATCCCAACCATAATCGGCTCTCCTCATGGGATCCTGAGATGAACTGAGGTAAATATCCTACAAAAAATGTTAGGATATGGGAGCATCTTATGTGTATGGGTCATGCAGAAAGGTCAAAGTCCTACCAAAAATGATAGAAGGTAAGTCGAACTCCAGCTCTGGCTCTGATAATAGAAATAGAATCCTGATCATCGTCTTATCCACTCTCTCCTTCATCACACTCCATACATCATATTGAGTAATGACATTGAACTGTCATCAAACGAGCATGGAGGGATGTATCAAAATCTCTACCTTTGGTAGGCCAATCAGTTTCCCAGTAACTCACTATTCGATGGAAAGATAAATTCATCAAAGTACATATAACTGAATCACCTTTGTGATGATATGTGGTATGACACAAACATGAGTGCCTTTGGCCACTCCAACTACAACATCATCATCATCCAGGCAAAGGTACGAATACCATTGCCTGATAAGGCAGGGGTATACTAGCTAGTTGGTGGTAGAAATGGACATAAAGTACTACATCTGATAAGGTCTAGCCTCAATCCACTCCATGGAAGTCTCTACTACCACATGAACCACACAACACTTGCATCTAATGAGTCTAATTCTCTCTCCTACATTAGTAGATGCTCTGAGGTCCCTGATCCCGATGTTTAAGAACATATGAGTCATATGTCTAATTTATTGGCCAATTTATTTGTCAAAATTACATCATGAAACCATATGTATGTTAAAAGTCTTAAAGTTTTATGTGAGGTTGTTATGGTCAAGTCAGATTTAGAATTGACAAATTTGAAAATAGAAGCAAATGTGTTCTTGTTGATCAAGGTGAAAGGCTAAAACATATGAAGGATTTTGAAGCATATCCAAATCACATTGGCATGCACAAATCACTTGGAAAAGGTTAAAAAGTTATTACAAAGCTTTTAGAAGGATTTAGGTTAAAAATGTCAAAATTATGAAAATAGATAGAATGATCGATCGCCGCAAAATGAGAAGGTCAAAATGATCAATTGCTTGATGATTCTGTCATGTGCAAAATCAAGCTAAGAATTATCAATCTACTGGATTGAAAAATCATGCCCATTAAAAATAGTGACCGATCGATCACTATTTGAAATGATTGATCATTTCATGAACATTTTACCTAAACTAAGTCCTTTCAATTTACATTTCATTCCTTATTAAGTTGAGTATTAAACCAACTTATTAAGCTATATAAGGGTTATAAAATAACAAAATTATAGAGGATATAACCAAGAGGAGAAAAGAGAGTTTACACCTTTGCTTAATATTTCTAAAAGAGAATTCACTTGAGCTTTGTATTGAAGATCTATCGTAAATTGAAGAAGACAATCCACAACTGTAGGAGCTAATACATAGAGTATTTAAACAGGAATTGTAATAGTCTTCGATGGGAGATTGAAGATTTCATAAAGATAAAATCAAAACAACAAGAGGAGATTGTTGAAGTGCTTGGAGAAGATTTGAAGATGAGTAACAACGACATTAAAAAGAGAAGTTTGTGTACGAGTTTAAACAAGGTTAGTGGTTTTCTTGTGTCCATGTAAAGTCTATTTTTAGTGTATTGATTTGGTTCCTTTGTAACTGTTGTGGTTTTTTTACCCCAATTGGGGTTTTCTACGTAATTTGTTGTGTCTGTGTGGGTTGAATGATGGTTGATTGATTGATAATTCGAGAGTGAGATTGACTGAATAATTAGGTTTTAATCGTTTCCTCTTAGTAAAAAAAAATTAGCACAAAGAGGCTTGAATTCTTAATACTTGTTGAAAGTACTAGTTTTAAGAGCAATATAGTGATTCGCTAGGTAGATTAAGCAGATATTAAACTCCCACAATGAACACTACCTTTTGTTTCTTTGTTGTCTCATCTAAATTGATTGTAAAGAAATAAATCCTATGGCTAAACATCACTATGAACTAATCATAAGACCAAATTAAAGTCTTTGGATTCCAAAAACATTGAAATTCATATTAAAAATCAAAATTTTGAAATTAAATAAAACCCTAAAAAAATTTGTGTCCGATTAACTTCAAATTTTGACATATGATGAATTTCAATGATTTAAGCAATATTCATAAAGTTCTACCTAATTTTGATAAAAAAAAGCTAAAATTTTAAAAATCACCAGTTAAGAGTGAAAATGCGTAACTGAATTATATTTTTGTGAAATCTCAAAAATTAATGGTTCAATTCATTTGAAATTTCATAGGAACATAGACCATGCTATTCTAAACATTCCTATCGGTTAAAAAATCAATAAAACCCACTAAAAATAAAGAAGGACGCTTGAGCCATACCATAGCCATGTGGCAAATCTTCAAATTAACAACAAAATCTAGTGCATTTTCAAGAAAAACATAGCCTAGTCGCCTCATCTCCCTATTTCGAATATCTAGAGAGTTTGAATTGAAATAAGGAGATTTAAGGGCTTTGGTCATTTTATCAAATAGAGCTTCAATGTGGAAATACAACCGGAGATCGATTGCTCCTTAAATCCCATTTTTTTTATTTTTTGAAATTTTAAAAAATTCTAAAATTAAAAAAATCCAATAAATATCTAAAATTATTACAAAAAAATATCCTTCGAAATAAGATTTTTTGAATAGCCAGAACTGAATATAGAAACCTAACACTAAAAATAAGCAAAGGTGAACTCCTTTTTGATAAATTTTAAATTAATTTTTTTCTTAATCTAAGTACATCCACATATTATGTTCATTAATACATTGCCTTAGATTAGTCAACTCCATTTATATGTTATTGTCAATTTTCATTTCTTCTTTTTGACATTTTAACTTTCTTTTATTAATTTTATAAGAAATTATCAATGTTTTTAACTCTGGTCTCTTTTATTCTTTAATCACACAAGATCACTCTTATTCAAACTAAGATAAATTTGTTCATATCCTAATGTATGAAAATTCTCAATTTTTAATCCACTTTAGCTAGAATCTATGTATATTTTCTCCTAAGAAAGATAAAGCATAAAAGCTCGTAAAGAATATGCCCATGTCTTTTTTAGAGTTATGATATTTTGTTGGTTTATTGGACTATGTGTGTGGCTAGACAAACCAAAAAAATAAAGTGCCTCTAACTTACAATTAAGATACAAGATTTATTTTCCCCTTTTTAACAAAATAAACCTTGAATTTATTCAATTTACTGTTTCTAATTCCAATGTGTTATAACAATAAATTGGCAATCAAATCAACAATCAAAATGCATAAGAAATTTTACATGAAAACCCAAATAAGGATAAGTCATAGACACTCTATCCAGACGAACTATGCATTATGTAAACTTAAGATTACAAAATTACTAATTACATAGACTAAAAACTTATTTTTCTTCAAATCAACTAGTTCTTCACACCACTCTTGAATTTTGAATAAACCACTCCTTAGTTGTTTACTGGTCATAGCTTAATCTTCTTCTTTGATCAACATAGATATTATATCTCCCCTTTGGAATGAATCTTCTATTCACTTGATCTTATCAACAACAAACTTAACCAAACACATAATATTTTGTACTCTAATCTCACCTCTAATTACTCTTTTTAATTTATGATTAAGATTTTCTCAAACTAGAAGACAACTCTCTCAAAACTCTCTTGAAGAGACTCCACATAAGCTCTCAAAGTTTTCTAGGTTTTATCTCTTCCTCCATCATGTTCTAATGCCTTTTTATAGACTCCCAAACACTAAAAGGAAAGGGTTTCTAACTTAGAGCCATAACTATACCAAAAAATAATAAATTTGGCAACTAGCCGCTCCAACGATCGATCATTTTGACAGGGCAATCGATCGCTCCCAGTATTTTTCAACATGACTCTTCCGCTTATTGATCGCTTCAATAAGCCGATTAATTGCTAACTCTAAGCTTCGTTTTACACATAGTGATTTTAGATGCCGATCGTTCTATTAATTTTTCATTTTTCACTTTTTAAATATCCAAACTTCACCATTCATTCACCTAAGGTCTCTTTTACCCTAAAGTGCGTAAATGTAATATGTGTGCATGCTTTTACCTGACAAAAACATGGATTTGGGTATACTTTTCATTCCACCTTTAGAAATTCATCTTTAGATTGTAAGTGAATCAAAATACACATTTCATCACATTGTTTTGATCACATCAGTAAGTTAATATATGACATAAGAATACTTAAGTTCTTACAATCTCCTCCTTTGATTATTTAGTGACAAAACACTACAACCCGTCATATGAAAAATTAAAATTACAACTCTATAGTGCATAATCAGATTTAGACAGATTACGCAACGACTCTCCCCCTTAATCTATAACTCTTTATCCTATTGTGGTGTGGTCTTCAACCTGTTTTCTACCCGTGCATCATAAACTAGAACATACTTGCATAATACTATTTCAAGAAATAAATAAATACAAAATTTAAATGCTCAAGTAAGTAAAAAATTAAACAAGTCATAACCAAATCAAAAAAAATTTACTTTTCATTTATTCAGCCTAGATTTTTATTATCAAGCTCTTTGTTAACTTTTTATCCTCAAGATTTAAGGTTTTCTGTAACCCAAATTTTCTCCCCCCTTTTGTCACAAATAGACAAAAGGCAATCGAGGTAAAGAAGAAATAAAATAGAAAAATATTGTAAATAAATTTGAAACCACATTTAGAATACACTTGAAGGAGAATCAAGGAAACAACTTTTTTTAAAAAAAAGTGTGTTGGTAACCATAAAACATTTGCACTTGACTATCTTACTTTATAAGGTTTAGCATATCACACATTAGCATAACATAATCTCATGAGTCACTTAATCATAGAATTAAAATTTCAAGTTCCAAGCCTCATAATAAGAGAAGATTCAAAAGTGTTTTACTTCAAGTCTACGATGATTCCATTATTATTCAAAACAATCAGTAGGATATCAATAGATAATACAGGGAAAAATAATAATTCTCTTCTATTACTTCGGCAAATAAGTCCGTTGAGAAATTAAGGCTTTTGGGTAGTCCTAATCAAAACTTGGCTGATAGACTCAAATCAACATAAGAATGATAGATTCAATACCTCCTTATGTTAAAAATAAAAATAGCATAGATTAGGGTTCTAAAATTGAGATTAAAAAGATAATCTTGATGGATAGAAATTAAGAATCCAAATAGGAGAGTGAAGAAAGAGATGATTAAGACAACTTAAAAGGATTAAGGTGTGATTAGGAGAAAATATTACCTTAAGAAGGGTATTTCCTTTGAGAAATGGGGGTAGAGCCTAGCCTCCTCCACCTAATCTCAATCCTTACTCATTTGGGAAATGGGCTGGTTGGGGTTTTTCTTTTCATAGTAAGGGCTTGTGGCTAAAAATTGAATTATTGGGCTAAATAATATGTAAATAAGCCCTAAGTGACCATTTAAGTGTTCATTTGACTCAAAAATGTTATGCTTGACACACACCACCCCGGAGCCAAACTCAGTCCAAGGAGGAAGTGACATGCAACACGACTAAGTATGGTTAAAATGCAGAAGTCTTAACCCATACTTGGGTGAACACACAACATAGTGCACGAACAGTTTGTTCAAAAGCAAATAAATCAAATAAAGGACTACTAATTTAAGTATTAGTCCACTCATATCCACATCAACTAGTCATAAAACAAGCCCACAATGGCTAAATAAGTCTAAGTCAACAATAGCTAACAAGTCTAAGCCAACAATGGCTAAACAAAGTATGAAGTAGAGTCAAATGTATATATCTCAACATCAACATAAACAAAACTAACATAACCCTATGCAACCATAGCCCCTCTTAAAGTACGTAGTCGTCCACATGCTCAACATAGAGCTCATCAAAAGTATCTACATAGCACAACATGCAGCCCCAAAACAAAACCACAAAACAAAAATAGGTGAGCCAAAGCTCAACAAGGGTTTTAATACGGAAAGTAAACTCATAATGATGTCATAGACATTATCAACATAATATTAATCACATAATCATTCACCACACCCATTCGTCATGTGACACATCACATATATCCTTGCCACCAGTGAATCATATTATAATCCACATCCCGCAAACATGTACTCATGCCACCTATACATCATGTCAAATATATTTCATATGCACATAATCAAGTCACTTTCATATCATGATGTATAACATATTCCATAAATATATAGTCATGCTACCTACATATCATACTATAACCCACATCCATAGGCTATAATGTCTGGGAATTTTCTAAATTTCTAAAAGTCATCCACTTAAAAATTAAGGTGTTGGACCCCTTGAGTTTCTTGTAATAATAACTTGATTATTGGTTAGAATTGGTGGATGATTCCTATATGGATAGAAATTAGATAGAAAGAGCTTTGAAATGCCACCAAGAACACGTGAATTGAAGTTCGGATTAGGGAGAAGCGACCATTCGAAGTTAAATATAACATGCAGGGCCGATTTACCTGAATTTGCCGCGTGAATTGTCTATTTAAGTCATTATACACGCACAATAAATTAATGTTATGAAATTATGTTTTTGGGGCCCAATTAGGTGGTCTATATCACGCCATGGCGATGCCCGACCCGAGCCGAACCCGGTCCAGGGGCCGGTCAAGCGCGCGGGGGCGACGAAGGGAAATTGAGAAACGATTTAGCGGAAGACTTAACCCTAACCACGGGCAATTTAACAGAACTACGGAGTACGCACATTCCTTTGAGCAAGAGTAAATAAGAAGGAAAAAAAGAGTGTTGCTTATCACAAAGTAAACAACTAATCTCAAACCCACATGCTTAGTTAACTAAAGCCCACACTGGCTCAAATAAGTCTTAAGCAAACATAACTGTAAAATGTGACATAAATCCAAAACAAAGAACCCTACACAAAGGTTCTAAACATAAGCATAAAACCAAAGAAGATAAGTCACATAACGATCTCCATGATCACATCCAAGTCATCTCCGACCTTTCCTCAAAAAGGAGATCCTGTCCGTCTGCGTGTCTCACCACGCAGCCCCAAATCAAAACACAAGAAAGAGGGGTGAGTTTAACAAACTCAGCAATAGTTTTTAATATCACTACCAACATCGAAAATACCATAGCATAGCAATAAGATCATTCAGATCAAAGATTTACATGGTGCATCATTTTCTAATCGCACATACACATCACCTAAAACTGCATCATAATGCATAATCCACATAATTTCATTCTCATCATAACACCCTGCATGGAATGTATCTCTAACATACATATTCCATCATGCATCATATCAAAATCAACCTGCATGGATGTATCTCTAACATACATATTCCCACATACATCATATCATAATCAACCTGCATGGATGTATCTCTAACATAAATATTCCCACATGCATCATATCATAATCAACCTGCATGGATGTATCTATAACATACATATTCCCACATACATCACATCATAATCAACCTGCATGAATGTATCTTTAACATACATATTCCATCATGCATCACATCATAATCAACCTGCATAAAATTTATCTTTAACATACATATTCTATCATGCATCATATCATAACAACCTCCATCAAGGAGTAATCACACATTGGTGTCACACATATGGGACATAGACAAGGCCACGAAGGCGCGTCATGGTCCAAAATTCTACACAAGAATTCAAGAAAGATCGGGGTTGTCAATCCCTAAAAATCTGCTCGCCCTGGACGATCCTGGCCAAGGATGTTCCATTCTCACACAGAAAATCTAGAGCAGGGGTGTTTGCCCAGGGACATCTCCTGCGGAGGGAAGAGCCCGAGTTCTCACACAGAGAACCCTAGAACATGTGGTAGTGGGGTTCACACGGCATACCACACTGGATTCTCAGGGTCCAGATGATACTCATAATAACATTTTCACAATCCGCAAGACAAGTACATAACTCGTCCCCACATAATCCCATTTAATTTGACTCAACCGGGGAGTGCACTCGTTCCACACAGGAACTCAAATTAAAATATGTCCTTTCAGACCAATCAGCTTACGATTAATCCATGACCGATCAATCCGACACACAATTTCAGCACATTGCATCCAATCGGTCAAAGTCGATTAACCTCGATGAAGCCTCTATTGGAAATCCATTTTCATGATGCATGCAGCATGGTACATACGTGGGCAAGGCATACATGAATCCTAATCCATGATAAGTGCTCTCATCAGCCCCTAATGCATCATTCATAATCACAATATCAAGCTTCAACATCATCATTTAACCCCCACATGTGTGTGTAACTAGTAGAAGCATTTCACACAATGCATGTCAACATGCTTGAAATTAAACTCACTACCACACTACACATGTGAATTACCATCTAAACATGAATCCTAACGAAAATCATAGGAGAAGAAACGTTGAAATCATAACTCAAATCAAAACTTAACCACAAAGGTTAAACACATATAAGATCATTCATTTCATCCTTGAGTTATGGCATTCACCAACATCCACATATCAACTAACTACATTTTATCATGACAAATCAGTCCATTAATAGGTTGTAGCTCTACTAAAAATATGCTAAACTAAAGGGAATCAATCATTCATAATTTCAAGATGACAATTCCAACATCATGCCACAAAACATAAGTCATTCCACAATCTCTAAGCATATATCTCAACTCCATAACCTCAATAGCATGCCTTTCTAGTAGCATAACATAGCTTAAAACACTCTACATTCATATGAAATTGGCAAGCTAAAGTGGAATCATCAAAATAAACATCATGCATTAGAACACAAATTTGCTGTGTAGCCGTTCAAACGTCCTTTAGGCCGTTCGATCGGTTAAACGCAAAAATTTGAAATTCGCAGTTTGGCCGTTCGAACGCCTAGCAGACCGTTTGATCGGCTGAATTGAAAAACTGTCATTCCGACAGTGTTGCTGTTCAAATGCCCAGAAGGGCCGTTCGAACGCCAACAAGGCAGAACTGAACCATATTCTTCCTTTCGCAAATCCAAACCGAAACACCATTGATAACACTTCAAATCCACATCTAACACCCTAATCATCATCAAAAGTCCTTCTTGACTTCCAGAAAGTTAAACCAAATCATAATAATGCAAAACCCTTAGAAATCGGGATTAAATAATTCCATTTTCTAATCATGCCATTAACACACCAAATCAAGTAACTCCATTCAAAATAAGCCAAAAATCAAGAGTTTTACCATGGATAAATTAAGATTTCGAAGACCCATTACCTTAGCACTTGATTAAGCTCGGATTTGAGGGTCACCCTTCTTGAAAACCTTACAAACACATTGAGTTTGAATTAAACTCCATTACAAATCAATTTACCAAGGTTAGTGGAAGCCATTAGATGTTTTTTGTCTTATATGTTGATAACATTCTACTTGCAAGTAGTGACTTAGGGATGTTGCACTAGACTAAGTAGTTTCTTTCTTAGAACTTTGACATGAAAGATTTAGGAGAGACATCCTATGTTATAAGGATTGAGATCTATCGTGATATATTTAGAAGGATCCTTGGGCTGTCTCAACAGGCCTACATCAATAAAGTTTTGAAATGGTTTAATATGGAAAACTGCTCGCCTAGTGTAGCTCTTATTGTGAAGGGTGATAAATTTGTCTTGTTCCAGTGTCAAAAGAATTCTTTGGAGTTGGAAAGCATGAAGGAAATTCTCTATGCATTAGCTGTTGGTAGTATGATGTACTTGGAGGTATGCATAAGACTAGATATTGCCTTTGTTATGGGAATATTGGGTAGATACCAGAAAAATTCAGGGTTAGATCGTTGTTGAGCTGCAAAGAAAGTTATGATGTATCTACAAGGAACAAAAGATTATATGCTTACATATAGACATTCTGATCATTTGGAGTTGGTCAGATACACAGATATATATGAATGAGTCCTGTTAGTATGTGTGTTACATGGCCCATAATACTCATGGGGCGAGTGGGTGCACGAGCAGTCAGATAATGATCAGAGATCTGATAGCTTGCGTCACGCTGGGCTCATATTTTTCATAACCAATATGGCTTCAGGACTACAATGATAAGTGATTCTGGTGCATGCAGCTTCAACAAACAATCAAACCATTTCAAAACAAGATGAACATGCCACCAATGACACTGAGCAGTCATTGGGCATGAACAAATATATGCTTTACAAACTCCAGTTCCAACTAACATGAACATCTAGGTTAATATTTCACAGCCTTTGACAATCAGACCTATGGTAGTTAAACCCCTTTTGTGTTGATTGATAAGAAAGTTATCTAAAAATGAGAATTGTGAATTTCAAGGAGCAGAATTAGAACACAAGGCCATGTACCTTTATTGAACCACAAAGACACCCAAAGAAGGATAGAAAATAAAGTTCAATTGTCTGCCAATCGGATTTACAAACAAGAAGATGAACAAAACTGAAGTTTTTCTATAATCACAAAAAACCAGAGATCGCAAGTAATTGAAATAAATGTCTAACACTATGTATACATCTTAAATTTTCATGAACTTGTCTGGTGCCTTTATAATATAGAAGAATTCTATATTAGAACCTGAGAAGTTCTTGGCTGTGTAAAGTGTAACATTTGTCCTCACAAAGATTGAGAGAGACACATTGTTCAAAGCTAAAATTACAATTGTTCAATGGTAAAAGACTTTAAAATATCCAAACTGTTGTGCAGAGCTTGTTCCAGAGTCTAGTATCAGGTCAATAAGTTATAGGTACATGACATATGACACTGAACACAACAAAGATAACAACACATTCTTCATCTTTAACTATTACAGACCAAACACACCTAGCAGATGAATACTTTATTAATGGGTAAAAGGCTAACAAGATCTTCACAACAATCAACCCAATCAAACTCCTTGTATCTGGTTTGGTTCATGGATCAGTAGCATAACATAAAGAATGAGAAATGTACCCTTGAGCCAAAAGGAAAGGTGCTAGCTACAATTAACGCAGACAAAAGAATTTCTCAATCAAGTGGACATACTATGCTTTCCATTTTACCATATAAAGTGGACATCTAGAATTAAATAAATTCTAGTTTACTCCTCACAGACTCAAGAATCATGAAGGCAACTGAGGATCTTGTAAATTCAAATCCTAAAAAGTTCTTTGTTTGGTATTCTTTGTTTGTAATTATTATCCTGCCTTTTAAACTTCTTCCTAAGTTTCGTTACCAGATTTATGTCCTTATTGTTTGCCTGTGATGTATGTGTATTATTTCTGATTGGTTGGTAATATTGTGGTATGTTTGAAATTTTTGGTGTGCTCTTTATGGTATGACTTTTCAAGGTTTGTAGCAGTTTTTTTAGGTTTTTTAGTATTTATTGCATGCACTATGTGGCATTTAAAATTCTATTTATTTTGTGTCCTCTGTTTATATATATACTTGTGTTTGACTTTTTTGTTTTTTTGTTTCTCATATTTGTTTGGTTTGTATTTGCATACTGATTTTCTTTTAATTTGCAATGTTGCTTGTTCGTGTTTTTGGCGGCTTGTGCATGGAAGTAGTAAGATGTGCTGGAAATTGTTGTTGTCAGATTCAAGGTGATTCTCTATATTGTAGTGCTATTTTTTCTTGTGTGTAAGTTTTGTATTTCATGGTTTTGTTTCATTTCAGTGAAGTTTTGTTATGGGTCTTTATAAAATAAATTATATTTATTTTTTTGGTGAATTTTGTTCTAGGTCTTTCTACAATAGATTTTCAGAATAGATTCGATTGTATATGTATGTTTTTATTGGTTTTTTTTATTTTCTATTTATTTTCCTATGGTTTTTTTATCATATTCTCAAACAAGAACAATTTAAATGCCATCATTATTTTCATAGATACAGCTATGCCACTCTTATCACTATAGTTTTTTTTTTTACTAAATGAATTTTGTACCTTCTACTCTCATTTTTGTAGAAGGTATGCCACTCTTATGACTATAGCTTTGAATTATATATGGGTTGTATTTTGTACCTTCTACTCTCATTTTTATGATAAAATTGCTTCTGCTGGAATTCATGTTATTTGATATTAGTTGTAAATGATATCTTATCAGCTTCATTTTTTTATTGTATCTCTAACTACAGTTTCATCAGCCATATCATTCACCTATGGGAATTTGCAAGTTAGAAAGTCCCAAGTTTCAAAGAGGTTTAGAAGCAAATACTTCTTCTCTTAATAAGATAGGTAAAACGATTGGAAATACCTTAGAGGTAACTTGTTTCTTATTAACCTTTGAATTAGTTTTATGAATAAATTATTTTTGTTTTGTTTCGGTGAAGTTTTGTTATAGGTCTTTCTAAAATAGATTTTTAAAATAGATTTGATTGTGTATGTGTGTTTTGTTTGTTTCTTTGATTTGTTGTTTATTTTCAATGATTTTTTAGAATATTTTGAAAAAGAACAATTTAAATGTCATTGTTGGTTCATGGATATAGGTACAACACTCTTATCACTATAGTATTTTTTTAGAAAGACTAAACTTTGTACCTTCTACACTCATTTTTGTAGAAGGTACGTTACGAACCTTGGTTATGAATGTACAAAACATATATCCCTGGAAAAAATTTTCTTTTAAATTGTATTTACTTTTAGAGTGTTGTGCAACTGCTATGTTAGTGATATACCTGCACCATGTGTGTACTGGGATATCTGAAGGTTCCAACACCAGACATTGTTATGCTACTGATAAAGAAGAAATATGGAGATTCAAAAGAATATGTTTAAAGGAAGGTGTTGGGGTACATAAGCTTCAAGTTTGACTTTTCAACAAAAAAAAGATCAGTTTATGCCATCAATGAGTGGGTATTAACGCACTTTTGTAGTTCAGTTTGGATGAAGTTATATTGGCTCTATAGGGGTATCCCGAGTATTTAGGTCCAAAATTAATGGCGGACAAGACATTTTAGTTTGGATGTATGAAAATGTCCTCTACGGCTGGGATTTTTTTTCTTGCAGTATAGGAGGTAAATTTAGTGATTTGATAGGGAATATTTACCTTATGGGTATAATTAATTGATACTAATAAATGTTGTTTTCATTGTTGACGATTTTTTATTATTATGTGCATGTGATTAACTTCCATATATTTTGGAGTTGATGGTCCTTGGACTTCTATTTTTGGTTTTGCTCTTACCCTTTTAGCTTCATCAAATTTAGGCAAAAAAATTGGGCTATAATTGATTGATACTAATAAATATTATTTTTATTTTTGATGATTTTTTTGGTATGTACATGTGCTTAACTTCCATGCATGTCTAGTTATAAAATTTTGGAGTTGATGACTCTTGGTCTTCTATTTAGGGTTTTGTTCTCGCCTTTTCAGCTTTGTGACTTTTTATCTTCTTTTACAAGTCCATGCCCTCCATTTTGGGTTTCTTGCATCAAAGAGTGGGTATTAACGCACTTTTGTAGTTCAATTTGGATGAAGTTATATTGGCTTTATAGGGGTATCTCGGGTATTTAGGGCCAAAATTAATGGTGGACGAGACATTTTGGTTTGGATGTATGAAAATGTCCTCTATGGCTAGGTTTCTTTTTCTTGCGGTATAGGAGGTAAATTTGGTGATGTGATAGGGAATATTTACCTTATGGGTATAATTAATTGATACTAATAAATGTTGTTTTTATTGTTGACAATTTTTTATTGGTATGTGCATGTGATTAACTTCCATATATGTTTGGTGATAATATTTTGGAGTTGATGGCCCTTGGACTTCTACTTTTGGTTTTGTTCTTACCCTTTGAGCTTCATCAAATTTAGGCAAAAAAAATTGGGCTATAATTGATTGATACTAATAAATATTATTTTGATTGTTGATGATTTTTTTGGTGTGTAGGTGTGCATAACTTCCATGCATGTCTAGTTATAAAATTTTGGAGTTGATAACTCTTGGTCTTCTATTTTGGGTTTTGTTCTTGTCTTTTCAGCTTTGTGACTTTCTATCTTCTTTTACAAGTCCATGCCCTCCATTTTGGGTTTCTTGTATCAAAGAGTGGGTATTAACACACTTTTATAGTTCACTTTGAATGAAATTATAATGGCTCTGTAGGGGTATCTCAGTATTTAGGGCCAAAATTAAAGGTGGATGAGATAGTTTGGACTGGATGTATGAAAATGTTCTCTAGGATGGGTTTCCTTTTCCTATGGTAATGGAGGTAAATTTGGTCATTTAATAGGGTATATTTACCGTATGGGATATAATTAATTGATACTAATAAGTGTTGTTTTTATTGTTGACGATTTTTTATTGGTATGTGCGTGTGATTAACTTCCATATATATCTGGTAATGATATTTTGGAGTTGATGGCCCTTGGTCTTCTATTTTTGGTTTCGTTCTTACATTTTCAGCTTCATCAAATTTTGGCAAAAAATTAGGCAATAATTGATTGATACTAATAAATATTATTTTTATTGTGGACAGTTCTTTTGGTATGTATGTGTGCTTAACTTCCATGCATGTCTGTTTATAATATTTTGGAGTTAATGACTCTTGGTCTTCTATTTTGGGATTCGTTCTTGCCTTTTTAGCTTTGTGATTATTAATAAGTATGAAATATATATTTATTTTATATGCCTTTTTACCTTATTTGCTAGCATAGATTAGGTTAATTTAGTGTTAGTTATGATTTATCTAGATTAAGATAGTTATTAATATTTTAGTTTGATTATTAATTAATTTTAGAAGTTATTAGTAGTTTAGGCATGTATTTAAATCAAGTTGGGAATTTAATTATATTTTACATGTCTAAAATATGATATTTTATATTTTGTAGGTCAAGTGCGTTTATCGAGGTACTTAGACGATATTTGGAATAATTAAAAATAGTCTTGACATGCTTTAAAGTGATTTGGACAACTTTTCGGAGTTACAAACAAGTTAGAAATTAATATGGACATGAAGAAATGGCTTAATGAACATAAATTAGATTGTCTAGAAAAACTGTTCAGATTGCCGAAATAGTGTAGCCGATCGAATGGGGCGTTTTTAGTATCAAACGGATAAACGTGATTTTGAAGGAAAATACAGTACAGGCGATTGAACGGGCATGCAGGGCGATCGATCAGGATAACACACAGTTTCCTAGTTTTAGCCAATTTTTAATCATTTTCATATTGGATTTCTTTCTCCGGCTCTTATGCCTATATAAAGACATATTTGGCTCAAAATTGGGGAATTTCAGTAGATTTTCTGAAGAGAAAAAGGAAAAAGAAGATGGAAGAGAACTCAAAGCTTTTAATAGAGATTCAAGTGCTTTCTTCTACAATGGAAGGCTAAACTTTTCTTTTACTTAGGAGTTGATGAAGCTATAGATAAGTTTCAGTTTCTTTTCTTTTTAATTTAAATCTTAGTTGTGAATGATGACAATTGTATGATAAAGATTTCCTTTTTAATGTTAGAGCTTTTAATGTTTATTAAAGTGTATGTTGATTTATTGTCTTGTAGATGATAGATTGATGTGGTTTTGATATTTTTATCGATTCTAATTTCTGTGATTTAGATGAGATGTTCATATAATAGTTTTAATGCTCAAATAATTAATGAATTAGATGAGTTATACCAAGATTAGACGAGTCATGCCTATAGCTAGTTTAGTGTAAATGATTCGTGTTATTGTCGAAGATAGTTCATGCCATGAATTTAATTAATGATTCTTTCTGAAGTAATTCTAGCTTGTAGCTGAGAATACTTGTTCATATTCACACTAGATTTAGGTTAAAAGTTAAGTAATTGTTATAGTTTTATAGTAGATTTGATTTCCTAAGTAAATTCCATCAAATTAATCTCTTGCTTTTAAACTAGTTGATTCTTTTCTTTTGCTTAATTTAAGTTTAAGTTCTTTATAGTTTTTAATCAGCAAATTCCTCTTTAGATATAGTAATAATTCAACCGTCCCTGAGGTTTGACAACCCTTAAATACTTATCCTAGTACAATTACCTTGTACACTTGTAAAAGGTTTAATTATAAACGATCAATTATTTACCTTCTTTTACAAGTCCATGCCTTCTATTTTGGGTTTCTTGCATTTGTTGCATCTGTTATTAGAAATTATGAACAAAAGAAAGAAAATAGTATTGTCGTAAGTCATATCATGGACGAAGAAAGCATGGAGACAGATTAAGGAATTGTCAGTAAATCATTGCTTTGTGTTTTATTTTTCTTCTTCTTTTATCACTACAAGTAAGCTTTGTGAAATCTAACCGGTGCGCCTTTTTTGTGATCACAGACGGTTCTAATGACTACTAACCACAAATAGTTCCAATGGCTATCGATCATTATTTATGTCCTTTTATAGGTTAAATTTTTTGCACATTTTATGTGTGTGCTACTTTTTTTAAGAGAGAAAGCCAAGGGCAGGGCAGAGTCATGCAGGAGAGGTTGGAACTGCGGGGGTGGGAAGACTAGAACCTCGTCATCCTCCCACCTTCTCTTATTCTCCTTCTTCCCTTAGTCACTTATTTGTTGCTTCTGCCCAAATCAAAAGAAAAGTGTGAAGAAAAAAACCCGCTTCAAAGTAGTTATTTTCTCCACTTCTCTTTGTCTTTTGCTTGCTTGCATTAATCTTATTTTTTCTCTTATGGGGTATGGATATGTGTTTCAGTTATTCTGATTTTGCCTCCTCATTGCTCCATTCTAGCCATAGATGTTGAAACTAGAACGATCATTGCTCATGTGGAGGATGCTCATGAGTAGGTTATATTGCTTTATGCAACATCTATGTCGAAAGTTGCTTTTTTTTTACTATTTATTTGTCTCAAATATATCATTTATGTATAGAAATGTTGTAAATTAGTTGGTCAACACAACATGTATGACCTTTGCATCAAGAGATGATGATGGTTGCATGAAGGTTTTTAACTTATCCCAATTCCTTTGTCCCCTCTTAGTCTAGTCAATCTTTTGTCATTTACTAATCTTTGATTTACATAGCATTTGTTGGTCTACTTTGCCAATCAGTTTCCTAATTTATTCAAAGTTGGCTTGAACAAATTTTTCTCATGTGGGATGCTTGGTAACATTCTTATTGCAATATCTTTGATGCTTGGAAAGATTACATTTCTGATATGTGTTTCGTCGCTAACACTATGCAACTTTGAGGTACAAGGTGTGTTTATATGATACAATGAAATGCTCATATTAAGTGATTCCCCTTTTAGTATTTTGCAAACTTCCGTTCTCGTTTGTTGTCGTGTTTTTTTATACCATGTTTATTGCGGTGCATTTTTTTAGGTGCATGTATTTTCTATTGGGGATGTTATTTTCTTGCCTAATTAAGAGTAGGCTCCATTTGGGATGCTTAGCATCTGGTTAATGGTTTGCCTTCTAAACTTCATGCATTTGTCTTTGCATTTTCTCTTTATTTTTTTATTTGTTTCTAATTTTATCATGGTATTCCCATCTTTTAAACTTCCATTCATGCTTATGAATCATATGTGTATATATAGTTGTCAGTAATTGGTTTTTGTTAATTTTCCCCCTGCTTCTAGATGGCTCCCTCATGTCTTTCCTTGCCTCTACCTCTCCCTCCTAGTGTTCGCCATGTCCTCCAGGCCTCAGAAGGAGAAGCGATTAATGTTTGTTCTAAATGGTGCAAATGATACATAGGTTGCACCTATTATCCCTATTGTTAATACTTCATTTCATGTTTATATATGTATAGCTAGAATTGTGTATCCACTTGCTAGTTGTTTCCCTTGTACTAAAAAAGTGTTCATTTTTTGCATCATTGTGCTACCATTGATTGCTTAGTGGTATTAAAATCATCGGTATCTAATAATAACTCTGGTTATCTATTCACCGGAAGTTGGGATAGTACACTAAAGAGGTGGGTCCTTGCTAAAGATGTAGAGACATGCTCTACTACATTTGAGTTACATGTTGGCTGGGTACTATTTCTCTTCCAAAGACATTATGTTTCTTTCTTAATTTCAGGTACATGAATATATTTTTCTCATGCATTCTTAAAACAACATATGGTTTTTTTGGCTGTTAACTAAACCCTATAAAATTTCCTAAGCATTGTGTTTGCTGCATTTTATGGTATTGTTTCATTATGCCACTATACCAAAGAGGTTGTGCTTGGTTTGTGGGATAATCATATCATCTTTGGAGACCAACAAATCATTTATTTATAATATACATGTATGTGTGTACATGTGGTATGTGCAAGCTGTGCATTTTCCTTGCTGCTGGAAGAAAATTTTGTATTTGGTTTGAAATAGAGCTTGTTGACCTATTGAAGATGCCTACATATTTTTTACCATTTGTAGGAACTACTCTACAGGCTTAGAGAGTTCTTTTTTACTTATTTTATGGGTAAGTTTTTTTGAAATTAAGATTAACGTTTAAGTTTCTTTTCACATTTTGTGATAATCACTCTTCTATAAGCCTATCTTCAGAAGGTATTTGTATATCAACATGAAGTATTTTACAATACAATAGAACATGTTCATTCTGCTTTTGCATTTGTTAGTTGACTACATTTTTTATTTTTGTAGGTGAATGTTGTTGTCCTTGCTGGATATACCCCTATCTCATGCTCTTTAGATACCACCCTCAAGGTTTGCTGGACATTTCTTTTAACAATTATTTTTTCATCATATATATGTCACCATGAATTAAAGTGGCCTTAATCTTACATGAAATGGCAGACATAGAATTGCTTATCTGATGGAACCTGTGCAAGAACTGTACAACTCTCAGATTATGTTACTTGTCTTGCTTCAGCTAAAAAAAAGGAGTTTTTTTTGTGAGAGTGTCATTTTTTATAAGTTTATTGAACATTTTTTTAATAAATTTGTATTAATGTCAACAAACATTTTGTTTTCCTGTTTGTTTGCATTCTCATAACCATTTTTTTATTGGTTTCAATTAATCTCTAATCCTTTTGTATACTTGCATTTTGGACCAATATTGTTTCCTCTAGAGGCCGTGGAGGGAAGGGTTTTTATGGGAGCTTGAAGCAACTCTTCTTCGTCTCTCAAAGTCAATTGAGGCAGCAAAAGATGAAGGTTCCATTGGAAGTTTTGTTTCATAAAATTAGGGGTTTTTTTATCACCAATCTGTGATCCATTAGTTCAAGTAGCAATAATTCTCTACATCCAAATTAGTCACATGGGTACAATCCAATTGCTGCAAAAGGCCATAAAGAGTTAGTTTATGAATTAGCTATGAATGAGGCTGGAACCTTGCTTGTATCTAGTGGAACAGAGAAGATTCACATGAGTAATGACATTTTATTGCATCCTTAAAACAATTAACAAACTATTAAGTGAGGTTCGGGAAATTAAATGATCTTTATTTTTAGTGTTAGTGTAACGTCTGGGAATTTTTTAAATTCCTGAAGTCGTACATGTGGAAATTAGGGTGCTAGACCTCTTGACATTTTCATTGGAATAACTTAATCATCAGTTGTAAGTGGTAGCTAATGTATAAATGGATGGAAAGTAGACAGAAAGAGCTTCGAAACGCCACCAAGAACGCACAAATCGGAGTCCGAATGAGGGAGATACAACCGTCTGAAGTTGAACATATCGTGCAGGACCCGTTTACCCAAATTGAACGTGCGGTTTGCCCATTTAAGTCACTATACGGGCCCGATCAATTACTATTTCGAAATTGGGTTTTTGGGGCCTAATTTCTCATGGGATTAGGAGCCCTAATCCTATGCCTATAAATAGAATTAATTAGGGCTTTTTGGGAGTCTTTTGCCCGATTAGGGAGCTTTTGAGCGGTGAAGGAAGGGAGGAAATTTTCCGGTGAAACTCCGGTGAAGCATTGGTGACGGTGAATCGACAACAACTCGGCCGTTTGAGGTAGGATATAAAGTCAATATTAGCAGAGATTTGTAAATTATAATATAAGTCATATTCGTAAATTAGATGAACAGTAACTGCAGAAATTACTGTTCATGCAGTTTTGTTTTGAGACGTTTCTTTTATTTTACTGTTCAACTGCCGGCGGTCGGCCACCGGCCGACTGCTGGTGGCTGGATACATTACGGGAGAGGTGCGCCGGCCCTAGCTCTGGCCGCAGCGACCCTTGCTCCGGCGGGGCCTTGGCAGCGGCGGCTTCGGCTGCCGCTCTGCAGGCCACCGGGTTTGTTAAACAAAAATGAGAACTTGCGGCGGCGCAGTGCAGCCGCCGGTCGGAGGATGGACCAGGGCTGCCGGAATTGCCGGACTATGACTATCGGCTCAAGCCCGGCCCATCGGCCGGCCGTGGCGGCCTACCGTCGCGACGCCACCGCTGGGTTAAAAAAAAAGGGATAGAGAAAGAAAGGGCGGCCTTTTGGCCGCCGGCTGGCCACCGGGCGGCGGCGGAACCGATGTCGTCGGTTCCGCCGAGCGCTGGCGGTCCGGGATCACCTGGGCCGCCCCTCCTCCGCCGCAGTGCTGGCAGCGCCGCCAGAGGCCGAACGGCCTCTGGCCGGACGCGGGGAAGACGACCCTCGTTGCGGGTCGTCGACCCAAACCGACCCGGTCTGGGTCGGTTTTAAAAAAAAAAGGAAATAGAAAAAAGGGGGGATCGAACTGTGTCCGGTTCAAGGGCCTTTACTTGTCCGAAAATTTTAGAAAAATTACTCGTATACTTTGAGAGGGTTATGAGTTTCTTGACCAAGTTTCAGGACCGGTAAAAATCCCAAAGTCTCTAAAATGACCTTTTTACCCCTGGTAGTTAAATCATCGTGTGAAAACCATTTACCAGATTTCGGGGCCATGGTTCAGAGGCCTAGGAGTTTATTTAAAAATTGGGAAATTTCTCAATGAGATTTTAATGGGTAAAATATTTATAGACCAAATATCTTGGCGAAGAAAAATACCAATGAGTGGTTAATTGACTATTTTACCCTTAGGGTTTATAGTAAACCGTTAGTCAAGACCTGGGTCGGTTCAAGGGGTTCACGACCCCGTCACATGCTAGGAAAATTACACAGAGTCCATGAAGTCAAGTAGTACCCTTGACCCTAATTTTGGACCCATTGGATGTCATTAAGGCCTTAAACCAAATAACAGAAATACCCTTTGAGTGGACCCGCCCACATTCGTGTGAATGGAAGCGTGAGTCGGACTGAGAGTGGAGCCTTGTGAGAGGTCAATGACTTAATTCGATAAAGGGACAGTAAAATGACTAGAATGACCCAAGGGAGGGTATCATACCTTAGGTGGTAAAAATACCCTAATGCCCTTAGGGGCATTATGTCTGTTTCTGATGAAACAGATGACCTAGTGAATCAAGAGTTAAGGTACCCTATAAATGACTTCAGAAGGAAGGGGTGTGACCGGTAGGTGACACGAAGACCTTGATAGGTCACCGTGTCATGGGAAACAATTGAAAAACCGTAATTCTCAGGGTTTAGGGCAGTGTATTGCACGTGTCCGTAACACAGCACAGAAATCCACTAGGGCATTATATACGTCACTCGTGGAATATGTTAATTTACATATCGGGCTTGAAGTCTCTGAGCCCTGGCCTTGCAAATGAATGCAATGGGCCTCCGTTTATTATTTATACGTTTGTATGATTACATGATTATTTATGCTGATGCATGCTTTTGATATTGATGCATTGATTTATATCAGTAACTTAAGATTAATGAAAATTAATCAAGAGGCATGGGTTGCTGTTGGTTTGAGGGGAGAACACCTAATAAAGATAATGACTAAAATACCCTCTTTAGGGTTGGGACCAGTTCATGGAGTGAACGGGGCCCTGACATAGATCTTACCTTGGTTAATGAACCGATGGTGGCTATGGGATGTTCTCTGGGTAATAGCTCAGTGGATGAACTATTTTGTGGGCCGATTCACAAGGTGAAGAAGACCCACAAGGTTGAGTGGTTACTTGACTGGATGGAAATAATCTAGTATAAGTTTCAGATGTGTGTGGGAGTCAATGGTCATAAAGACCTGAGGCTTCTATGGATATATTAGTAATGTCTTATGAGACATTTTCTCCCAGCGTTGGGAAGGTGGAGATTGCAATATGCATCTTCATCGCCATGACGGTTTGGGTATTGACTAGAGGGTCTTTATTGCGGGTCTCCCGTAGGTCTTTCCAGGACTATTTAGTACGTACGAAAAGCGGAGTTACATGAGCATCATGAAAGGCTTGTGTTTCTTGCCAATCTGTGTCCATGAGCACAGTTGGGATCCTCTTCCCCAGATTCGTGGCAGGCTATTGAGAGCCCTGGGGATTTGGGTCAAGCTGCTGTTAAGCAGTCGACTCCAAGGTTGGAGTCCTTTGTTTGGAGATTTCTCGAGGGGCGAGATATCTTTGAGTTACAGATTTGGTAGTATTAATTGTCGAACAAGAGTTGTGAGATAATTAATAATAATGTTTGATTTTGCTTGTTAATTAGACAAGTGGAACGGTTAAAGGACTTACTAAAATGTAGGTTAAAAATATCTAAGCATTGCATGTGTGATGCTATGCTTCTTAGGATAGAGTAGTTTCTAGGCAGAACTACGTTTGGATCCGATCTTGTTGGAAACATTGGAGATGTTGTCTGATGAGTACGTAGGCAACTAACATCAGGTGATGTTGGCCCGATCCGAATAATATTAATAAAACCTTTTGTCCTTTGGAAGCTCTTCTCCTATGGGCGGAGATGCTCCATTGTGGTTGTGGTTGTTGTGTGGTTTGCTGTGATGCAGATTCTCCAGGCGAGGACAAGTGAGATCAAGGAAGGCGTGCACAAGAGGATTCCACGTTTCTGTAACTCCGGTATGCAAGTGTACCTTAAGCATGAGAGTCAACTTATTATTTATTTTCAGACGGACGATGGACTTGTACTTAGATGGATGAGCTGGTCTTTATGAATTTTCAGACGTTAAATAATATCGTAAGATTTGATATTCGTATTTGTGAACCCCAGTTATCATGACCTGGATATTTAATTGAAGGGTTTGTTTTGTATTTAAAGAAAAAAAAATTTATCGCTACTTACTGTTCGTGCTACTTTAAAATGCTTTTAAAAATCCGGGTCATGACAATTAGAATCCTTCTAGCTAATTTGCATCATGGAGTAATGTTGCTAGGTTGGTGTTTCTTCATTTAATACCTTTGTCCAGGTGGTTTGTGTCTGGGATCCAAGAACTAAGTCAAAGAATATGAAGCTAAGAGGCCAAACAACCGATCAAAATTATAGAATAGAACAACATAGCAATGCAAAAGTTAATTAAGTCTTGAAGATAATATAATATTTGTTGTAATTATTTCAATCCAAGCTTTGTTGGAATTATCTACTTCATTTTTTTTCTTTTTCTTTCTTTTTTCATTTATTTTTTTGTTTTTGCTTAGTAGCTCATTTGTTTGATTTGTCTCACATACATACACCTTCTTGATCATATTTTCCTTAGAGGCTTCTTTTCCTTACCTTGTAGAGCATATTAGACTTCAGTACAACTTGAATGGTGTGACCTACTGGCATTACAATTTGGATTAACTGGCTTCTGCTTTTATTTTTATTATGGAAAAATATAGCATAAGTTGCTTCTAATATGTATGGTTTGTTTTATTTAATGAGATTTTGTGATGCTAATGCTTCTGAACTTGGATTAGAAATTGATGAAGTTGATTCTAGTATGAATGAATTTCTAAGTGCATACTTTACAATTCCTCTATTAAGTTTCTCTTTCTGATTATTGTTTCTATTGTGGTTCATTGCCTGGTTTTATAACAACAAAATTTGTCTATGAATTGATCTACTAGCCCCAAAGTATAGCACTAGGAAAAGTTTCTTTTTATAATGCTAAATGTTTTTTATGAAAAATTATAACATAAGGTGGTGCTTATATTAAGTATGCTTTTGTTTGCATAATGAGATTTGTTGATGGTAATGCTTTCTAGCCTAGATTAGAAACTGATGAGGTAGATTCCAACATGTAAGAATTCTAAAAGCATACTTCACAACTTCCTATAATAAGTTTTTCTTTTTCTAATTATTGTTTTCTTTGTGGTTCATTGCCTTGTTTTATAACATCAGAATTTGTTGGTAGACTTTGTTTGTGGAATGATCTACTAGCCCAAAAGAGTAGTAGGCATAGTTTCATTTTACTTAATGTTTCTTTCTCATGGTAGGAGGCTTTTGTGAATACTGTTTTAATTGTGGGCTTGGACTATCAGTGACAACATTCATTTTTAGAGAAATCTGTAGAGAGTGTAATTTTTTAGTGTCATTTTTTACCTACTCACTTTTTTCAAAGGTTTAAGTTATTATTGTACATTTGTATATATGTTAGCAAAGCTAAACATACTCTCTTACAACACATAAGGGATAGATGATGTGTAGGAACTTTTGAATGTTCTCCATGTTTCTACCTAAAATGGAAGTTTACTTATTGTGAAAGCTTGGTTTGGAAATGATATTCAATTGGCACGAAAAATTGACAAGAATGTCTAGACTACATTGCATATGGTTGTCAAGGATCAAAATTGTAAAGTGGTGAAATTACTGCTTGAGGCAATTGACTGACAAGTTTGGGAGCAAAGCTCTGTATGTGGCCACAAAGAAGAAGAGAGCAAAGGAGTTCATTAGTCCAATGTTGCACTAAATTGAAATCCTTATTGACTTTGCTTAGTTTTTTGTTGTAAAGGTTTTTTCTTGAGATTAGTGTTTAGTAGCACTTGTATTTTATTTTGCTACTAACTCCTGTTATTCTATGTAGTCTTGTCTTCAATCTCCATTTGAATATTTGAATCTATGATTCTCTAAGCTGAGATTTGTCTCTCAATATTAATGTAGATTCTTAATCAACTCTTAGGTATCCCTAATATAAATGTTAATGCTTTAGAAAGGGCAAAGTTGCCTTGGATATTTGCAAAACATCTCAACTATTGAAAAATTTCCAACAAATAAAAGATTGCTTATTTGTGTCTCTCTCAATGCCTATGTACTGAATTAGCAAAGGGGGATTAAAGAAAACAATTACACAGATTAAGAAAGATGTCTTTGTTTTTTAGGTTGGTAAAAATAAATTAGCTATGAAATAACCATTCCTTTGAAATGATCATGTTACTTTATTTGAAAAAAGATGATATAAGCAATACTAAAGTTGCTATTATAGTTAGGACTACACAGATAGTTTACTACTCGTTCTATGGTTATTTGTTTTCGACTTTCAGAAGTTTATTCTAAAACCTATATTAAAAAATAATACATTGATTTATCACCTTAACGCATTGTTGAAATTATATATATATTTTTTACCATTTTATAAAGATCATCATTACTTTAGTTAATATTTGTTTTTTGAAAAGTAAATCTTTTCGACCTAAACTTTGCTATACAACCTACCTGTTATGTAGCAGCTATATAGTATATTGTTTGGATATTATATATCCAATGCCTTTTCCCGTGTACACAATGACAATTTTTTTGGAAAGCCTTAATGCCTTTTTTTTTACATCCAAGCAAAGTTTAAACAAGTTTCATGTTCTTTTGCATGTGTGTTATTCCTACTAATTAAAAAAGGGATTGATGTCAAGTTGATGCTAGACTGACATCAACAGAACTGATGCCTGAGTTCTAGCATCGGCATAGTTGACACCAGGCACTAGTGTCAGTCTAATACTAGTGCAATGGCATATGGGTGCCATGTCATGCATGGAGGCGCATGGCGCACTAAAGTGTGCCAGTCAGCTGCACTTCCCTATCAAAAGGGGAGAGTTTTTCATATTTAAAACACACTTCCAACTCATTCTCTGACCATTATTAGTCTCCAAACCTTATTTTCCTCGTTGTGAGGTAATTTAAGGTATGATTGAGCCTATTCAAAGTATGACCCTAGATAATTTGAGGGTCTTCTATGCCAAGGGAGGACCAATTTTGTGACATATGCACTCCTTCGCTTCCTCTTATCCATTTACCCACCTCAAGACCTTCTTTTCATAATTTCAAAGTCATTTTAAACTTGTTTTGACCCATTCAAAAAGAAAACCGAGCTAAGTTGAGGGTGCTCTACACTGTGGGAAGGCAAATTTATGAGATAACCATCATAGAGAGGGGAACATCTTGAGGTAAGGGGAGACTATCCATTGCCTTCGAAAAGTTACCCTAGTGAGACAGGAGTCTAAGTCCACCACCTTCAAACGCTCAAAAGGATAGAGTCCTAGGTGAGAGGGAAGATAAAGTCCCAAATAAAGGGGAGACTCTATCCACTGTCTACAAAACCTCATGAGAGTAAGCTTTTATTAATTTATGGCTTTGATGCATGCTTATTGATATAAATGTGCATTTATTGACTTGTATGGTTTCAAAATTATGTACAAATGCATGTTGTTCTTGTTTTAAAAAAATTCTGATTGGCTTATGATTATTTGACAAAATTTTCATCTCATATAGGTCTTCAAACTTTTTGAATTTAGATTTTTAAATTTTAAGGGTAGTTTTTTAGATGGAAACCAAGGAACGATTAAAGTTATGATTCTTAGATATTGCTTATTGAGGTATATGATGCACTCATGAATTGGGATATGGTGGGAAGATCCTTTTCATTTTGATCTTGTTGCCCTACAAGCATAAGTGTATATTGCTTTAGTATTAGTTGCATTCGGTCAATGAATGATTTATTGGATTATGTGAATGAATGAATTTTTTTTATTCCGTGAATGATTTAGCAAATTTTGTGAATTAATGATTTATCTATAATTATTTTTCTACTTTGAATTTGATATATGAGTGCATCTTTAGTTGAAAATACTTAAGCATTATAATGCTATGCTATGTTAAATACCCCTAGTTGTTAAGTAGAACTACATGTGGATCCTATCTTATTGGAATAAGATTAGAGATGTTATCCAATAAGTACGTAGACAACCAACATCCTAATAATGTCAGCCTTATCCAAAAACTAATTATAATTAATCTTTTTTATTCTTTTAAAAATAGGTGTTGGATGATCATTACAACTCTTGTACACATATGATGATCCTATTGGTGATTGAAAAAAATCAGTACCGTATTTTGAACCTTGAGTCAGGTTTTGCCCTTGCATTTGAGTTACATACGGATCCCGGGCATTACAAAAGCAGCACGTAAGTAGAGCATAGGGTCATAGGACCTGTAGGTGCAATGGCAAGACACATCATTTTCCTATGGGCTTTGACGAGAAACCATGGCCAAGGGAGCTTTATTATCTTTTCAAGGATCAAACAAAATGATCCATTAATCTACCAATGAAGGGATGGAAAAGCAATAAATAAAGGCTCAAGACCTTCAAAGTGGGTTTTGGTTCCAAAAAGGATTTTCTATGGGAGTAAGGGAAACTATGGTCAATGGAGCTTTTATCTCTTTCCAAGGATCAAACAAAATGACCCATTAATTTACCAATGAAGGGTGGGAAAGGGATCGAAGAAACTCAAAACCTTCAAGTAGATTTTGGTTCCACTAAGGATTTTCTTATGTGAGTAAAGAAAATCATGGTCAATGGTCTTTGATTTCTTTTTAAGGATCTAGCAAAGTGATCCATATATTTTCTAATAAAGAATGAGAAGAAAATTAAAGAGGCTCAAGAAAAACTCCAAGGGACATTGGTTTTTCTAAACATTTTTATATCGGATTTTGCGAAACCAAGACTAAGGGACTTTAATCTCTTTCCAAGGATCAAGTAAAGTGATTTGTAGATTTCTTAATAAAAGATGGAAAGAAGATCAAGGAGACTCAAGGCCATGAAGAGAATTTTCTAAATCTAAAGATAGGGCGAGAGACTTTGAAAGAATGGCTAAGGAACCTCTATTTGTGGAGGAGGCAGGATGCTAATTCGAAGGAATTTGTGTCAATGGGCTTAAAACTTTTGGATTTTCCATTTAAATACACTTTTACTCCCCATCGGTTCTTAACCAGGTAGGGCTCCTAAAGGCCAACTAAAATGTGTAAGATTAGGAGATTTATATCTTTGAAGTGGATGTAACTTTTGGTTGGTAAGGTGCTGATGAGTCTTGAGTCAAGAATTCAAACTTAAATTTTCATTGGAAGAACTTCACACCTAATTCGTAAGAAACAAATATTGACATGAAATCAATGAAACAGGGTTGGAGAATACAGTATTTCCCTGTGGCACTAGCACCTCTAAGGCCCAAATTTGAGAAAGAAGATAGAGCTTTAAGAGATGGCTTGATGCCATGACTTCAAATTGTGTGGGACGTACCTCAGCAAGGCAGGTAAGCATTAAGTAATCATCGCCTCGAGAAGAAGCCCGTGAAAAGGACAAACAAAACCAACCAGGTAAGACCACCATAAGCATCCAGTATATTGAAGAAAAAGAAAGAGTGAGAAGGCTAATAAATATTAAATAAATAACAAAAGATGCATAAAGTTGGGAGAGGGTCAGGCAGGAGCGAGGTAAGATTTTGGCGGGGGAGCGAAACAAGGAAAGGTGCACACAATAGAGGGAGAGAAAGGGGGTAAAATTTGGAGGATGAGAACATGATGGGAGCAAAAACAAGAAGATGACTTAGATACAGGAGAAAGATTGGGAAATTGTAGAGGTAGGTGAGAAGGCAATTGGGTGGATGACACAGAAGATAATCGAGAAATAAATATGTCATGGATGCCTGGACCAAACACAAGATGATGATGCTCTCTGGGAAGGAGATACTACCGGCTTCACAGAGAAGGGAGGATTAGTTGTCTATGTAAAGTGCCTCCGTTTTATGGAAATCGAACAGGTAAGAGAAACTCGCTTATGGGTAATAGAGAGAGAGATGAGAGGTGGTACTCTTAGATTGATCTCTTGTAGTGCAATTTTTGTGGGGTTCACCATAGAAACGGGTATGGTACTAAAGGGATATATAATAAAGAGAAAATTATTTAAATAATATTTTAAAAAACATTTACTAAATTGAGAAATATTTCTCAAAAGTGGTGTTCTTTTTATCGACATAGGCATCAGCTATGCACTGGCGCCTGTGTAACTATTTTTGGAAAATTATTTTCGATTTTGCCCTTTAGAACGATGAAATCATCTTTAAGTTGATTTCGTCTTTCCAAAGAACAAAATCCTACCACTTCGCCTTTCCATCCAACTCACTCACGGCCAGGTGCTTTAAGTGGATTTCGTCATTCGCATCATTCGACAAGGCTGCCATATTACCGACTGGGTTCTACATCATATAACATATATTGCTCAATGGGATGATAAGAGAGTCATTATAATCCTAGGGGAGATGGCTACAACTTCTCGAGATGTTCATAGCCTGTATATGCAATGGTATTTACCCATTACGCGGTGATATATTTTACCCCGCAATGATGTAGAGGAGATGACATATCAGCCTAAGGGTGATTCTCAGGTAGTTGTGGTAAGTATATCGTAATTAATTTTTTAATAATATTTTCTTATTTCATATTTATTATTTATCTAACTTTTATTTTAATTTTTATATAGCTTAGATTAGCGAGATAAACACTTACCAATTTGATTAACGCTGTTAATACTTATACTTCGGGTGAGATTTTATTAGCATCATATCAGTCAATTATTAGGCAACATTAGGATGTTCGTAGTAGCTTACCCCTCCTTCAGTCGATGATTACAGACGTTTATGAATATTATCATACTAACGAGGCAGCTCAGACATAACCGAGACATGATCCATTCCTTGATATTCCATCTTCATCTGCAGTACCTAACTCTCCTCCACGTTCATCATTTCCAGTTGTTCCACAAGTAGCTTACCCCCAGCCAGATCCGATAGTTATTATAAACAACATTGAACAACTCATGTTGAGACATATGTTATTTATGCGGAGCCGGAGCAGGAGAAGCAGGTGGACTATGAAGAGTAAGAAGAGCCAGTACAGCACCGTCAGAGTTGAGGTCATGGTCAAGGACGTAGGGGTAGAAGAGATTGAGTGACTTAGAATTGCGATATGTTTGTTTTGTAAACTAAAATATTTTATGAACATATGTGATGTTATATAAACATTGATTTATATGTATTATGAACATTTATATCTGATGCTTATGCTTTGTATGTTTTGTGTGGATGTTATTTGATGTTACACAGGGACATGTGTTATTTTTAATTTTTAGGTTTCTAAAAAAGAATTTCATCAAATTTCATCATTTTAAGAGAAGAAATCATCACATTGGGATTTTATCCTTTGAAAGAACAAAATCAGGAGCCTTGACCCACACTAAAATCGGGTTGGGTCATGACCCGACCTTATTTTTAAGTCGGGTCAAAAACCCTAAGCCTACTTGAGTTAGGTCAGGTATGCGGATAACCTTACTTTTTTTCCTCATTTTTTTTGTTAGACTCATATTTTATACCTTTTCTTTGCAAAGGCCAAACACAAAAGAAACTTAAATACATTACAACATTCATTTATAATGTTTGGTTCTTTGGCTGATTTGTGGATGACACGCTTTAGTAGTAGCCATCAAAGAAGACCATAAAGGTATAATGTTATTTTTCTTACATTCTAAGAGAAAGATAACAAAACAGACCTTCAACATTTGTTTACTCAAGATCAGCCCACTTGGCTTTTGATAACTCGCATACAAACGGAAAATATATTAAACATTATTTCCTTGATGGATAGAGAGTATCATGTGAGCATTTCTTAATTCCAAAATTCTTGTAACTACTTCTCTATGAGTGCTCCTAGCCCTACCTTCCTCAGTAGCCAGTGACACATGTTTACAATTTTCCTCCTTAGAAAATTATCCCTCGTTGAGCTTTTTCATCCTCTTTTCTAGTTACATGTTCCTAACCTGCTCCATATTATGACTATCATGCCTTTCACACATAGATGAGTCTAGTGTGTAGTGTGTCCTATCGAATGAGAGAGGATGGGTAATAAATACAATAAAATATGATATATTTTCATTTCATTCACCATACCCAAAAGAATAATATAAAATAAATTAAACTATATTGAAATTAACCACCTTGAAGATACAATTCTCTGTTATCCCAAAATATATGTCTACCACAAAGCAAAATATATGTGATCACACCTATGTTCCAAACATTTTATTCATGCCCAAAATTGTGTTTAAGCACCTTTGATTTAACATAGTATGTACTAAACAAACACCATAATAATATGTATAAATAAGTCTAATATACCAACACTATAATAATCTCACAAAAGTTACTAATTAAGTATCAAATACAATAAAATCTAAGAGCTAAATTTAAAACGGGTTAAAAAGCCTAAACCCTGACCTTGACCCTACCTATAGTTAGGTCAGGTGCAGGGTTGGCTGGTCAGATAAACGGGGTCAGGTTGGATTTTCCCAGCCCTAATTGTTGTTGAAAAGATCAAGGAGAAAGAAGATTAATTCTAAAGGAGGTGGACATAAAATATATTGATTGATTAGAAGCACAACAAAGAGAGAAGATCAAGTTGATGTCAGTAAATAACAAAAGAGTGGTTGATTTAGTAGAGTGGTATGAAGGACCAGCTGTGTGGAGAAAAAAAATCTTTTATCCTTGTAAATAGTAAGTGCGTAATTTTTAGTTTATATAGTGCATAGTTAGTTTATAAGCTGTGTAGAGTGATTTGTTTGCTTATTTTTTGATAGATTACATAGAAATTAAGTATGTTAATTGAAGCAAGATCTTAGTATTTTGTTTTAAAAGAGGATAATAAATCTTATAACTTAATTGTGGGTGATAGATTTTATTTTTCTTAGTTTGTATTGCCACCCACTTATAATCACAAATCATCACCCTTTATTAATGAGATTGATGATGTACACACTACATAGTGTACGCCATTGGATTTTTTAGAAACAGAAATAGAATTTTTTGGAATTAATTCTAAAATTTCATCATCGAATGTGAATTACACTTGGCAAGGAAATTTTTTAGAATAAATTTGGATGTCGCATCAAACCTAATTTTAAAACTTAAAATTAATATAACTCTCTCTCCTGAGCTCAGAAATACATGTTCTTGGTACTATTATGCTCATAAATTCGAACTCTATCAAACAATATCCACAAGGGTAGGTAATTTTGAATTTTTAAAGGGGGCTCTACCTATATGATATATTTTTCAAGACAAATCGATATGACAAGGTAACTGTTGAAAAATAATGGAATTTGTAATTTTTGACACGGTACCTCGTAAGGTGATTCTGCCGATTCTATCTCGAAACAACTTATAATTAACTTTCAGACATAATTTTTAATTGTACTTACCTTTTATATACAAATATAATTTCGATAATTCAAGTTAAAATTGAGGTAAAATCTAACAAAATTTTACATAAATTGGGTAGACAAACCCTGCTCATTATAAGTGGGGAGTATAAAAACACGAGTGAACAGTTTTGAAGAGGTGAGAAATTGCCAATTCTTTGTTTTGAACCTTCATCAAACTGATTGGTACAATTCATTAGAGGGGCATTTTAGGATTTTCAAATAAATCATCTTTGCAGTGACCACCCTCCCCCTAAAACTAAAAGCATAGTTTCTCTGCACTGCTCGCCGCCGCCGCTTCCTCCGTTCTCCGGCCTCCTCCGCCACCTGCACCTCCTCTTCTTTATCTTTCGTTTCGGCTCTCGAGCATCTTTTTCTCCTTCCGCCTTCGTTCCCTTCCACATTTTTTATTCTTCCCGCCGCTTCAATTTCTGAAACTGAGTTCCCTTCTCGGTTCTACCGTTTTCTTCTCGGCCATCTCAACCTTCTGCTTTCCCAATCCTGTTATGAAGTAATTGACGACTGCCCAAAGCTTCTTGTAAGCCATTTTTGTCGAAAACCCAAAAAACAGGTCCTATACTGGTAAAGGTATAAATTTGCTAACTTTCGTATGTTTTTCTTTTGTTGATGGTGTTTCTGCTTGAAGTGAACCTGAAATGCTCATAATTGTGTGAGGAAGATTCTTTGCTTTGTTAAGACTAAATTCAAGTAGAAAATTGGCTCAATTCTTCTGCTGTAATTTTTTGTTGCTTTTTTTTGTAATTCTGTTATTTATGAGGGGTGAATTTATAAAATTTACTAATATTTGCATTCTTTCACGTCTATCTTAGTGAAAAATGATTTCAGCACTATGCTGGGTCCGTAAGGGGGCAGCAAAGGCAGAACCGGTTGTTGCAGAGCCACCATCTAAGGAAGAAATTGAAGAAATTCTCAAGGAAGATGTTTTAGAAACAAGGTAAACTGGCAAAAATCTAAGTTCCTTTTAATGTTAGCTTCCTTATTGATCCTTTTGGTGTTGGGATTTGAAACTTCCGCGTCAGGATGATAAAAATTGGATTTTGTGCTTTTGTGGATAAAACAAACTGGTTATTTGATACCAGCTTTATGGCGAAGAGCCAAAACAACATTAGGATTAAGACGATGGCTATATGTTCATCCGGTCCAAAAAAGCACAAATACCAGCGTGGTGATAAATGCCATACAACATAATCTGGGTATGGTGTTACGACAATTTTCAAAAAAGAAGTACAATAAGGGGGATACATGTATTAAATAATTATTTTATATATATTTTTAGGTGTATTTTAAGGTAGTGCTAAGAAAAATAAATAATAAGCAAAAAATAGTTTTTAAACAAAATTAGCTAAAAGCATATTCATTCCACGAGTTATGTTTAGAGTACAAAATAAAAATTTTACACTGAACAAATTCAACTTCAAAATGAGAACTTAGAGTACCAATACATTCAACAATAAAATCCCATCAACAAAATGAAAAAATAACTAAGAAACAATGTTAAATAACATCAACATCACTAAATGTAACAACCTCCAATTGTGGTTCATCTAGAGAAAGACTTGCAATGTCAAGACCCGTGCACCTCTAGTTGGCTCATCCCAAGTGTCTCTTGCAATATCTCAGATCGTGGTTGCTCCTCTCTTGTAATTATCATTCTTTCTTGTCAAAAGTTGAAAATTATTATGTATTAATACCAAATCTTTAGCACATTTTGGAGTAATTTTGTTCCTTTTTAAGGAATATATGAAGGAGTATGTACTCTAACTCCTCTCACAACTAGAGGATGGACAAGGTTGTCCAAGAAGCTTGAAGGCTTGACTTTGGAGCATTCACAAGGAAGATACTGTTATGATTTCGAATTAAGATTTAATTAGGACTTCTTTATATAAGTATGCCTTAATTTAGGTTTACTTTCCTAGTTAGAAGTTCTTGTGTTTAGGTTTGCTTTCCTAGTTTAGAATTGCTTATTAAAGGTAAGATTTTTATTGTTATTGCTTTCTTAGTTTAGATTTGCTTCCTAATTAGAGGAGGCTGAAGCCTATAAATCATGTACTCCTCCACTTTCATGAATTACGAATTTGACCAATAAATTAGTCTAGTTTATTAATCTCTGCTCCTCCATAACTCTCTTCTCCTTCTTCTTTACCACATACATTCTCTCCTTAATTTCACACCTTGTAACCCTAGGGTTTACAACATTAGTATTGGAGCATACCTTTCCTGCGCCATTGCTTCATTGCCACCATGAACGCCCAAAGAAAGCGGTTTCCAGTTTTAGTGTCGAGCCCTCGGATGCGGTTGTCTCCCACGTTCAGACGGAAGTTGATGCACTCTAGTGCAAACTGAACACCCAAGCCCTAGAGTAGAAAACAGAGACCGATAGGTGGGCAGAGCAATTTCAAAAGCTCTCGGACACATTTGTGGTCGTCGCTCAGTTGCAATGCGAGGTTGCTGCGGCCGTGAAAGCCCAACAAGATTCCTTGGCTACGCTCATGGCCGATGTGACTCTTGGACCACCTCCGTCCAGAAGCTCGCCGACCGTTTGCCCTCTCCACCGCCAGCCGAACAGGGACCTCCAGCCCTGACACCAAATCAGGGGTCATTGTCTTAAGCTCCGTTGGGTGTTTCTTCTCCTCACCGGCCCCTTATCTCAGCCTGAAAATTACAACCGGCTGTCTACTATTACCCTGTTTATCTGGACCCCTCTTTCCATCACTGGCTCTTCCCAAGATACATGCATTAAACTAATATCAATTAGCAAAAACAATATGTAAAAGATCAAATCAAGCATGTGAATATAAAATATTAGATTGATACACACTGACCTGGGCTTGATCCAGCCCTAGCACACCCTCCAAATCAGTTTGTGTACACCAAACACTAGATCAAGAAGAGGAGATTAAGGATTACCTCTCTTATGTGCAGATCCCTCAATACCGTGCTTGGATTGATGAAGAAACTTAGCAAGATTAGCCCTTCACTTTAGCCTACACAGCCCAACCTAGGAAGAGATCCCTCTTCCTCTTTTAGCCTGCCAAACACACCTTGGAGGAGAGAGAGGGAGGGTGGCCAGCAGTTTTTCTCAAAGAAAAACCAAGCCGCACCAAAGGAAGATCAAGGGAGAGCAAGGGGAGATCTAGAATTGGGAGAAAGGAGTAGAGCCAAACACTATTCCGAAAATCAGTTCTCTAGATCCACAAAAGAGGGAGGGCGACCCTTCATATGGAATAAGAGAGAATATTCTCTCTGATTCCCTCCCTTAATCACTCCCCCTACCTTCCATTTAAAGGCGGGTCATTTAATAGGCAATATCTTATGGGCTTTTGAGTGGGCTGAACCAAATGGGCCAACCTGCAAAAATTCTTCTCGGTTTCCCTAGAGGGTCTAACACAACGAGAGCATGCTTTGTCACACAGAGCCCGCGGAGGCCTGGACCCCCTGCACACGGCCAAGCCCGTGACAGGGTCGACCCTTCGCTGAACACGTGGGTCCCACCCTCATCACACAATTCGTGCGTCTGGGCCCCACAATGTGTAAATGCACACTTAGATGTATGTCTAGTGTACGTGTGTGACATGTGTGGGTCCTACTCGAATTATGTGTAACGAAGGTACATGTGGGGTTGGCGCGACCGCCCCCACCACTCTTGGACGCCGTGACCCATACCGGCTCACTCGGATCGTGACACCGTTGGACCAAACCGGGCCCGAGCCCATACCATGGTCCAACATCCCCCACTATGGGTGAAGGGCTCAAATGGTCCAATAGCGACCAGCGCTAGTCCTGTCGAAGACCAATGCTATGAGCATGTTTAGAAAATAGATCCATTGTTAAGGCCTTAGTGAACAGATTTGCCAACATCTTAGAAGTAGGAAGAAGACTTAGTCACTTTTCCTTTTTGTAGCATGCAAAAGATTTAGAGGAGGAGATTTACATGGAACAACCTGAGGGTTATGTGATTCCCGGAGAGGAACACAAGGTGTGCAAACTCATAAAATCATTGTATAACATAAAACAATCTCCCAGGCAATGATACTTCACTTTTCACAAGGTGATTAGTGAATATGGGTTCATAGTGAATGAACACGATCATTGTGTCTATACCTTCCGGGATGGGACTAGGTATATGATGTTGTCTTTGTATGTGGATGACACTCTTGATGGGAATGATTTTAGTATGATAGTCAGTTTAAAGGAATGGCTAAAAACCCAATTTGAGATGAAAGATATGGGTGAGGCATCCTACATTCTAGGGATGAAAATTGACAGAGATAGAAAAACTATGAAGCTTAGTATATCTCAAGAATCATACGTAGAGAGCGTTCTTAAACGCTTCAATGTCATTGGTTGGAAAACCATTGAATCCCCTATATATAAGGGTGCAGTGTTGTCTAAGATTATGACTCCTCGGACAAAGGAAGATCGACTCCGGATGGAGTCAGTGCTATATGCACAGGCAATTGGCAGCTTAATGTATGTCATGACTTGTACTCGACTTGATCTGAGTTTTGTGGTAAGCTTGTTAAGCTGTTACCAAGCAGACCCTAGTCTTCAACATTGGCAAGCAGTGAAGAGGGTATTTCGGTACCTTTTAGGGTCTAAGAGTTTAAAACTCACCTATCAGGCGGAAAGTCTGTCATTGGCTGGATATAGTGATTCAGACTATGCGGGGGATCCAGATGATAGAAAATCCACTGCTGGATGTCTTCATATTTGGAGGCGGTGCTATATGGTGGGCAAGTAAGAAATAGAAGAGTATTTCTAAGTCTACGATGGAAGCTGAATTTTATGCATGTAGTATTACAGCTTCCCAGGCAGTTTGGATTAAGGAGTTTCTAGCAAAATTGGGGCTAGAAAACTGGATTGATGCTCCTGTCCAGATGTATTGCAATAATCTGGCTACAGTGTCGACACTTAAGAATGGGGTAAGCACATTGAGGTGCATTACTATTACATCTTCGACATGCTACAAAGAGGAAAAGTGGTTGAGTCATCTTTTGACTTCTGAGATGTTGGCAAATCCGTTCATTAAGGCCTTAACAATGGATCTATTTTCTAAGCACGCTCATAGCATTGGTTTTTGACAGGACTAGCGTTGATCGCTGTTGGACCATATGAGCCCTTCACCCATAGTGGGGGATGTTGGACCATGGTATGGGCTCGAGCCCGGATTGGTCCAACAGTATTGCGGTCTGTGAGAGCCGGTACGGGCTACAAGGTCCAAGGGTGGTGGGGGCGGTTGCATCGACCCCACATGTACCTTCGTTACACATAATCTGAGTGGGACCCATACATGTCACACACGTACACTAGACATACATCTAGGTGTGCATTTACACATTGTGGGGCCTAGATGTATGAATTAGGTGTTGAGGGTGGGACCCGCGTGTTCGGCAAGGGGTCGACCTTGTCGCGGGTTTGGCCGTGTGCAGGTCTAGGCCTCCGCGGGCTTTGTGTGACAGAGCCTACTCCTGTTGTCTTAGACCCTCTTGTTAAACTGGAATGATGTTGTCAGCTTGGCCTATTAGATTCAGCCCACTCAAAAGCCCATTAAGAGAGCCAATTTCAAACATTGTCTAAATAAAGAAGGGGGGGTTATAAAGGGAGTGAATCAAATGGATTTTATTTCATGCCATATTTGCTTGGGGCGCCCCACCCCCTTGAATTGGATCATCTTCCCAATTGTGAGATCTCTCTCACTCCCCTCACTCTCTCTTTTCTCTCCCTTGGATCCTCCATTGGTGCGGCCTACATTTTCTTAGAGAAAAGCTGCTGGCTGCCCGGGTTCTCCCTCCTTCAAGGTATGTTTGGCGGGCTGAAAGAGGAAGAGGGATCTCTTCCTAGGCTGGGCTGTGAAGGCTGAATTGAAAGGCTGATTTTGCTGAGTTTTTTCATCAATCAAAGCACGGTATTAAGAGATCTACACATAAGAAAGATAAATCTTATTCTCCCCCTCTTGATCTAGTGTTTGGCGTACACAAACCTATTTGCAGGCGTGCTAGGGCTGGATCAAGCCCAAGTCAGTGAGTATCAATCCAATATTTTATATTCACATGCTTGATTTGATCATTTACATGTTTTTGCTAATTGGTATTAGTTTAATGCATGTATCTTGTAGATCTATCGTGCAGCCAGGTCCGTTGGACTAAGACGACTTAATCCGCCATCGCCAAGGTCCAACCTTGCTAATGACATCCATAATTAGACCAACATTGTAGTGTTTGTCTTTGTACCCTTTTGTGCTATCAATTGCTTTTCGAAAAATTGGTCCCGCTTTTTATGAAGCCATAAAATTGATTAGTGGGCTTTTTGTGCATCAATCCACCCATTAGACTCTATACTCACACCTTTTCTATTCCAAGTCTCTTTGATTGGTCGCAATAACCTCTTAATGTGAGCCTTTTTTTGTAAGAGAATAGTTTTTAAAGAATTATAACCTGAAGGAGTAACACCAACAAGGTTTTGTTAGCTGCAAATTTATAAGATTCAATATAGTATGCATTGCTTGCAAAATGGAATGGTAAACCACTAGAGTAAAGCGTTCTTGTAATTTCACTTGTCAAATGATCTTCATTATTCCATGCCTTCTCCAAAGGAGAATCCCCAACCAATTTTCTTTTTATAAGCATCACCCTCGCACTTGTACTACTAGCCAAACTGAGCTACCTTGGCTATTGGACAAATGAACTTCTTTAGTAATATTCTTTTTGTCAGCTTCTTTTAATTTTTGCATCTCATGAAAATATTGTGGTAGTACTTTAGGACACACTCTAATTCCTGCATTTTTTATCTTGAGTAAATGTGCCTTTATTCTCGAATAAGAGTATAAGATCTGCTGAAAGTAAGATGACAATAGTCACAATTGAACTTTGCATTACCACCCCCTTCACTCGTTTTTTCTGCTTTAGTAACATGCCTCCATAGTGGAGCATTGTCGCCACTTTCACTTGTGACAAAGTCATTAATAAATTCCATATATATAGTAAAATGCAAATTAATTATGGTAAAATGGAATTAATTTGCAATTCAAATAAACTAAATAACAAACCATTCAGGGATAGTCAAACCAAACAATTTGCATGATCCCAAAATAGAAAAACAGTGTTCCACACCAACAACAAAGATCAAACCAAAAAAACAAAACACCGAAACTTTCCAACTGATTGAATAAAAAAACGTCCCCCAGCATTATAATCTCAATAAAAAGAAACCCCCAAGATTTAATCCAAAAAATCCCAGAAAATACAAACTAAAGGCACAAAATCAGAAAAAAAACAAAGAGACACTACCTAATGAAATAGTGGGAGAGCCGAATCCAAGGAGACTTGCATGCTTCTGATGCAGCCCAGAGAGCTGGCTATGACTCTGGCCCTTAGATGTGAAAGAGGAAAAATTTTGAAGTTGCACAAGGGAGGCGATGGGCAGGCCCAGGAGGGGGTCAATGCAGACATGGCGGTATGGGAAGTGGAGAGCAGGCTGGGTGGAAGTGGATGCTGGCTGGAGGTGAGGAGGAGGCTGCTGAAATGGGAGTTGTGGCTGAGAGGGCTGGAGGTGGAGAAAGGCCAGCGGGCAGAGTAGTTGCAAGAGAGAAGAGAACAGGAGCTAGGGGTGGAGACGGAGAAAAGGCCGGCTGAGAGGGCTGGTGTTGACGCTCAACAAGCAGGCAACCAGGAGATGGTCGGAGATTAGATGGCCATGGCAGGATGTGTCTGGTTGGTGGAAGAGAAGAGGAGAGGATCAGACCAGGAGCTACGGCTCTAGGGGAAGCTAAATAAGCCAGTTAGTCGCCCAAGATGCATATCAATTTTTTGTTCCTTTTTTTCTTTTTGGAAATTGTCTAGACATGCAAGCAGGAGTATCGTCTGCATAGGATGTATACGATGCATATCGGATATGGATATGGCACCCAAATAAGCGTATCCCTGCTTTGTAAATCTGGGCTTTTACATCATTATTCCAGTAGGAAAAAGTTTAGTCGAAATATAGAATTACCAACCCCACGTAAGCGAGGATAAGATGAAGGTAGTTTTGACATTAGAGTATAACAAAATTCTTATAAACAATGCTATTTTCAATTTACCTCCTTTGACGATGGTTACTATTATTCCAGCTTCCATCTTGTCCTACTTCAGATTTAGAAATGATCCATCAAATTTTACCTTCTCCCCACTAGGTCTCATCTTACCTCATTCTTCAGTAGCTGAACCCTTTTAATAATAGTTGTGGGATAGACTTTGCATGATTAATGTTTCTTTAGTTTTACATTGAAATTTTATTAGCATTCTTCTGCTCATTTGTTGCTGAGTATGATTCAAATTGTCTACCGTTCAATTTGGTTGTCATTTTACATTATAGGAGTAGTTTATGCATTAAACATCTGGCAGTCATACATTAAAGAATAATAGAGCAAAAACCTATTTATTACCAGAAGTATATTGAATAGACTTTGTTACTGCCATGGCAGTGCAAAGTGATGCTGCTTCATTGGAGTTGAATTATTTCCATGTAAATGCAGACTGGTTTTGTTTGCTACCAGCTTTGTGATGGAAGATGACTATATCAATGTTTCATATGAACCATCTCTTGAAGCCAATCCACATAATTGGAAAGGCATATGATGCATATGTTGAAGTTAGTAATATTGAATCCTCATCTCATTGTCCCCTTGTTAGAGGGTTGCGCCAGGAAGGGCTTCTGTCTTGAAAACTGGCCACTATATTCAATGGATTTCGTACCATCATTTTGATTCTAATACAAGTCAAATATGGTATCAAATTCATGTCGCTGACTCCAGATAGCTGGGATAACGTGGTTGTTGTTGTTGCTACTTTATTGTCTTTTTATTACTCATGAAGTTAAAACTGGCAGCATAGGCAGAGCTTAACACTGGCATAGAAAGGGAATTATTCTTATGTTAATTGCTTCTTTGTATATATAAACCATTAGGTGGAATTGTTACTTAATATAGTTTTGAAATTGCCTTGTCCTTTCATACTATGTTATAAATAATGCAACTCTTAGTGAGTCAAAAATACGAAGAGCATATTTACCTGTTTGTAATCCCTTCAAATCATCCTTTGTGCATCTTCATAATTCCAGATGTGCTATAATGAAGAGCATATTTGCCTGTTTGTAATCCCTTCAAATTATCCTTTTTGCATCGTCATAATTCCAGATGTGCTATATGAAGATGTCTTGGAACTGGAAAAAAAAGTGACGGAAATAACACTCCATGGGAAGAAAATTGATGAATGAGAGGGCTAAATGGAAGCCTGAATCTTAGTGTCATCACTTTCCACTTAAATTATTAGAAAAATGTAGGAGCTAGCTGGCCAAAACTGGTTGATTCTCTTTATGAACAGAAGTAACATGCAAGCTTCGTTAGATTGGCAATAGATTCCTTTATTATATGTTTATAAAGGAATGTAGTCCTTTACAGTAACTTGTCTACTGGTTTACTAGTGATGATCAATATGTGCAATACATGGCAATGTTCATATTCACATTGTCATGTGACATACACCGCTTAGTCAAGTTCAAGATAGCAACATTAGTAGATGCAAGTGACAAAACCTGAAGTGAATTTAAGAAACATAATTTTCAGCAAGTCATGAAGCTACTTGATTATTTCTTGAAAAATATTCCTCGTTTGTAGAGAGGAGAGTGATGGTGAAGAAGATGACAACCTGGATGTTGATTCCAATAGACAGTTGGATGAAGTTTCTCATGCATTAGCCGCTGCAGATGCCTTGGGAAAGGCCTCTTCCAACAACTTTCATGACATGGCTGATGCCCTAAAAGAACTTGACATGGATCATTATGATGATGAGGATGATGGTATGCTGCAGCTGCAACTCCTGGAAATTCGTCCTCTGATACCTTAAATAGTTTAAATACAAATACCTATCAAAGAGTGACAGATACTTACCATTTTGTTTTTGTTATATCTCAGGCATCCATCTATTTACACCTGGAGTAGGTGACACTTACTATCCTAGTAATGACTTGGACCCCTATCTCAAAGATAAGGAAGTAAGTTTTTCCATACATATGCAGGAATAAATATGTTCTCGGACTATTTTATTTTATGTTCTAAAAGGGCAGTTCTAGCATCGCTAAACTATGGGGCAATATTAATATCAGGATGAAGATGATGAAGAGATTGAAGACATGACCATAAAACCAACAGATGGAGTTATAGTATGTGCACGTAATGAGGATGGAATTGGCCATCTGGAGGTATGTTATAGAAATGCAATGAAATATCACTGCTATTTATATTGTGCACATGTTTTCTGATGAGTACTATTGTTTACTCTTGTTTCTGTAGGTATGTATACTAGAAGAATCCGAATATGGAGAATTAAATATGTATGTCCACCATGATATAATTCTCCCAGCTTATCCTCTTTGCTTGGCTTGGCTTGATTGTAATCTTAAAGGGGGAGACAAAGGTAAGAAATTGATACACCCCATAGTGTAATAAATAAAGGTTCATTTTACTATAGGCGATTACCAATTTCTTTCCTCTTTCCCTTCTCAATTTTACATTTAAATGCTTTTCTTTCCACTTGATCGGCAGGCAATTTTATGGCTGTTGGCTCAATGGAACCTGCTATTGAGATCTGGGATCTTGACCTTGTATGTTGTGTTGGTCATTATTTTTCAGTAATTCAGGAGTTTCTCTTCTTTCATGGTTAGATTTCACAAAACAGTGGTAGCTTGTTCCTGCATTCTTATGTTTTTTTAATCCTCTTTTTGCTTGTCAAGATTGATGAGCTACAACCATATATGGCACTGGGTGGAACTTTTGACAAGAAGAAGAAGAAAGGAAAGAAGGTGAGAGTGTGTGTCTGTGTATGTTTCTTTTTAATGATTAAATCAGATGTCAGTTTCAATTTATTCTGCTTTCCCAGTTAATTTTTTCCTTAAATTCTTGGATGCATCTTGGGGACCAAAAGCCTGAATGTCTTTCTTGATTTCTTTTCCTTTGTGTAAACTTTTAATAAGGAATAGAGGAACAGTGTGCATAATAAATGCATGCATATTTGCCTATTATTGCTAGATGCATAACGAGTAACTGAATTACAGTATTGTCCATGACGACACTAACTAAATACTTAAGCAACTAGGACTGCTGATAGCCACCTAAGTTATGTTACCCCACATGACTTGTGGGCACTATCTAACATATCTTGTTGCCATTTTCTATAATGTTTCTCATTCAGTTGACTAGTACGGTGCCCTTATATAGATTTGCACTTGGAAAAAATGCTCCTTGTTTGAACAGTTTCTTATGGAAAATGTGATGATATTCTTGTCCTGCAGGCGTCCATTAAATTCAAGGAAAATAGTCATAGAGATGCTGTGCTTGGTCTAGCATGGAATAAGGAGATCAGGTATGCTGACATCTTTTTCGCCTTCTATCCATTTGCCAATTATTTGAGCTTGTGTGGTGATTACCATTCTTCTATAATAAATTACTTTTAGCACTTCTCATGTCTAGGAATGTTCTAGCAAGTGCAAGTGCTGACAAATCTGTCAAAGTCTGGGACATGACTACTGGAAAGTGTGCTGTGACAGTGGAGCGTCATACAAAGGAGGTAGGATCTATTTTAGTTTAGCTTGTAGATCATATTGCAACTTTTCACTTTGTTGTGCTACTCAATTCCATGCTTTAAGCTCCGTGATAAATGAAATTTCCAATTGAACAATTTCCCATAAGACTGATTTGCTGCTATTGTTAGCTATGCAACTGATGCAGATTATTGTATTTGTGAAACACTGTTAGGTGCAAGTCACCTCGTCACCTGAAGGCCACTAATTAATCTTTAATTATCAATATATTTATTGCTTTGGTGCTGGCTGTGGGTTTATATGTGGTATTCCACCTAGGGTAGAGCTATTGAAACTGTGAATCTAGGTTCTTGAATGACAGATCGATCAAATACTCATATTTGAGTTTTCACCTGACAATTCTAATTCATTATAATACAAAAAAAGGACTATTTGTTTCACAAGACTCTGGCAGCTAAAACTCCCAATTGTGATTGTTTGGTAGTCTCATACTGTTATTAAGCTGACAAGCATAATTTAATATTGTTGTTTGCAGCTTTATTTGATGCTGTGTTGATTTTCCACTTATAATGGAACTCTTTTATGGGCACTTGTAATGCTTCTAATGGAAAACAAAACTCTTAAAAGTATTTCATATTATGTAATGATGATGTCTCTGGCTTTAGTAGCTGTTGCACATTCTCTACCATTTTTGTAGTTAAGAGAAATTTATGTTATTCAGCAGTGATGTATATAGTGTCAGCTATTTGTGATTTTCTTTGGATGATTTTGCCCTCTCTGACCATTTTTTTTTAATTGTAGTAGGTTCAAGCTGTTGCTTGGAATAGATGTGTGCCAGAAGTTCTTCTAAGTGGATCTTTTGATCATTCTGTAGTCATGGTATTCGTTCTCATTCCTATAACAGAATCATATGTTTGATCCGTTTGCAGTTATTTCCTGAAATGATGAAGAGTTGGACACATTTTCTTGGATAAAAAAAATAATACATTTTCAGAGCTGTTAAAAAGCTAGCAATGGGCAGGGCCTAAAGTGGTTACTCCATGATGCCTACCTGAGATGTACTTAGCAATTTTTTAAGCAATTGCAGTTGATTATATGGTATTTACTTTTAATGTAATAATGTGAGGAGGTAGTCTTAGTTTAGCTTATGCATGAAGACGACCTTTTTTTTTGTTACTGCATTCTGCAGATGGACATGAGGTCTTCTTCACATGATGGAATCAGGTGGTCAGTTTCTGCTGATGTAGAATGCTTGGCTTGGGATCCACACAATGAACATTCATTTGGGGTAAGTTTTTCGTAACATGAGTGTATTATTGGAAGAAAATACTTGTTAATCATGATATTTGAATTTGTGCGTTAGAGGTTGTAAATTATTTACATGTTAATGTAAAATGTCTGCTGTAGTAACTACTGACAGAATGTTTCTTGTGGTGACCAGATTGTCTCAAGATATCCACTAAATGAGGGTTAATTTTAGTTATTAATTTTTGAGAAAGATTTACATTATATGTGCTTTATATATTTACAGGTTAGTCTTGAAGATGGTACAGTGTTAGGATTTGATGTTCGTGCTGCTGCGTTGAACCCGAGCTTCACTCTTCATGCTCATGATAAAGCTGTTTCTACATTCTCATACAATCCATCTGCTCCTAATGTATGCACTATATTCACAATTTTTTCTTTTATCCTGTGAATAAATGGTCTGAATTGTTGTTTGCAGAAGTTCACCAATCGTTTTTCTAGCTTAAAATTTAATGTTTTATCATAATCATAATCATAATCATAATCAAGACGCTTATTTCCTCAACAATTTGAGGTTGGGGACATGGATCATAAGTAAATGTTATCATAAACATAATCATAATCATAAAAATTTAATCTTTTATACTGTGAATAAATGGTCTGAATTGTTATTTACAGAAATTCATCAATCTTTTTTTCTTGCTCCTGTTTCTGAAAAGTGGGAACAGAATTAATTTTTGGGGAATTTCTGTATAATTTGCTTTAATGAGTGAGCGTCTATAAGTTGTGGTTATGTTATATTCTTTCCAAGTTGTTGTAATGTAGAAAGCTTGCTGTATAACATAATTGACTTGCTATTCTTTTCTGTAACAGCTGCTAGCAACAGGTTCTACTGACAAAACGGTAAACTTCTTAATTTGCAGAAGTTTTTTCTATGGCCATCATTTTTACTTTTATCAACCTTAGTTTGATCGTGTGAACTGCAGGTCAAGCTCTGGGATTTGTCTAATAATCAGCCTGCCTGTGTGATGTCCAAGAATCCCAAAGCAGTAAGTTTACATTATTCTAACAGAAAATGCATGCCCATGCTTCAAGGTCGCAGAGGGAAGGGGGGTGAATAGGACCACTGAATAAAAATCTAATTTGTAAAACTAATCGGCCAAACCATTCACATGCAAGCTCTTATAAAAATAAATCTACCCATCTAAACATTGAGAGCACAAGAGGAAAATAAATTTGAGCATGCAAGCATACAAATGTGCAAGTAAATTAGACACACAATTCCAAGGCTAACTGAAAACTACTAAATATACCCACAGCTATCCAACAACTCATACACACTTGATTTTCTAAGGCTAACCAATAACCAATTCCTAGCATGGTATAGGCTAACCAAGAACCTTACAAAGATTTACAAATTAAAATTTAAAGAAAGAAAAGCTTATATTCTAATTTGCCTCTTAAGTGAGGGTAAGTTCTTCAGCTTGAATGGTCGTTCAAGCTTGGGGCTTCCACTCCTCTCCATTGGATTGATGCTCAGATATTAGGCTTGATGAGGCTGAGAGGTAAAGAGCTTGGTTTCTAAAGGTTTGCCAATTTTCTATCCTTGAAGTCTAAGCCAAGGTCCCAAATATCTCTCTTGGGGATAAACATATTTCATTTGCCAATTTGAAGCAAGAGAGAGTTTTTGGGAGTGCTAGGACAGCTAAAGGAGGTGCCTAAGGTTGAGAAAGGTTTTGGAAGCCAAGGGAGCCAAGTGGTCGAAATTAAATTTACAACAAATCTTCCAATGTTTATAAAACAGCTCTCTGTCGATTGGTCGACTCTGAACAATACACTATTAAAAAAATGTTCAAGGCCAAGGAAACTTATGGTGTTTTCTCCAAAATTTAAGGTTCCTAGTGCAAAAACTAATATATAAAGGCTCAAAAACGTATATACCTTAGGGTTTGGATGGAGGTCTTCATCTTGGATAAACATATTTCATTTGCCAACTTTGCATTACGTCTTCTTCAAGCATAAACCTCTAAGATACAAAGACGTTGTCATGAAATTGTAAAGACATTGGGACTCAAATTTTTGCCTATGGAGTCAAAACTAATTTTTTCTTAATTTACACTCATGCCAAGAGTATGTCTTTTCTTTCTGAATGCTGCTTAGTTGGATTCCATGTAAGCTCTTGCTTTAAAGTTAATTTCTTTACTTTCTTCCTTTCGCTATATTATTAGGGAGCTGTCTTTTCAATTTCCTTCTCTGAAGACAGCCCTTTTTTGTTAGCTATTGGAGGTTCCAAAGGAAGATTGGATGTAAGTGGATGATTCAAATAACTTTGCGGTTTTTCTTTTTATTCTTTTTTCTATATGACAGGTTGATGTTTTGTAACCTTACAGGTATGGGATACAATGCAAGAAGCTGAAGTCGCTGGAAGATTTGGGACTTTCAACAATCGAAGATGATATTCTAAGGCAATATATTGAAATAAAACTGTAGCGAGGTTTAATTTATTGGGCGGCTATTCAGTTTAAGTTGGAAAGCATGTGATGTAAAATATAGTGTTAAAGGTGTAATTTTTTTTTCTAGAGTAGCTGATGTTATTTAGAAACTGTTGGAAAGTTTCATCTGCGCATCCGGTTATTACCTTCAATCTTTCTAACACTGCAAAAATAGCACCAAAAATGGAAATTCCGATTACCTGATCAATTTTGAAAGCCTCTCAAGTGTCACACTAGCGTTTTTTCAAAAAGTTATTTGTCATATTTATGTGAGGTATCCACCTGTTATATGATTTGCTAGTTTAAGATGTTACCATTTATTCTCTATAAATTCCTTAATCAGTGTATGGAAGCCATGTTTATTTGCAGTCATGTGAATTAGCATGCGGTTTTAGGAAAATAGTTCTTTACAAAAAAGAAAAATTCTTCGGCCAATTGTTAAGAAAACAATTCATAATAATTTAATTTGTAGAAGGGACGCCTTTTTATTTTCATTGATTGGAAAGTGTCACTAATACTTATATATATAAAAGTTGTACTTGTTTTAATCTTAAGAGGGAAGGCCCACGATCTATTTTTATTTAATGTTTTTTGTTGAAAGTTCTGTACGCATGATGTTTAGATAGGGCTATATAAGTACCAACAGCTCAAGCTTTGCTTGAGCTCAGGTGGGTGCTATTGTGTTATTTCATCTTCTTTTCTCCTAACTCTCATATCCTCATTACCCAAAAGTTGAGTTTTTCTCACCACGAGTTCTCATAAATTGAATGATTTGTTCACCTTATTGACTAGAGTAGTCTTTGTGAACGATAAATAAAGGACAAAAAATAATATCTTTAAACCCTATTTTTCTACACTATAAATTTTATACCACCTTTAATTAGATTGGGTCTCACTAATAACATGAGAAACTTTTCTTATCCAATTATAAGTGATATAAGGCCTAGTGTAGGGATATTTCTATCCATAGTGGAGAGTTTTATGTATGTAAAAGTCCTAAAGGTTTTCTCATTCCTCCATTAAAGGTGATGACAGATTTAGGACCATAAGAGGGGCTTTTGGATTTATCTCCATTAATGGTGCAACTGAAGCCCATTGTCCATGTGGACCACTTCCCCTCCATCCCTGACAAGTCCAAGAAGGACATCAGGCTACATCGCCTCTACTGGTGGCACTCCTTCCAACTTCCTCATGTTTGCCTTCTAGTCCTTCCTCTTATTCTCCCTTTTCTTTTGTCTGGTTGTAAAGGCCAAACTTAGGGCTAAATACAGTGCACTAGTTCAAATCTTAACTTTAAACTATGAGATGTATTCCCGCTTTGTGTTGCAAAAGTAAAAATATATATTTTTATACTATTCACCAAATATCTATGTGTCTAGCAAATAATAAAATCAATTAAACTATGACACAAAAGATTTTTACTTGGAAAACCCTCATTGGGAAAAGCCACATGATACTCTATCTAGATCAATTAATTCATTATTGTAAACAAAATACAAAGTTATTGATTATAGTGAAAGTGTACATTTCTTCTTCGGTTGGTCTTCACACCACTCTTTTATATCACCACTCTAGCGGTTTACTTGCATTCAATTGTTCTCTAGTCTGAGCTTGCTTCAAATGATCACAATCTTTAACATAGGTTCATTAGCTTGGAGGATTTTCCTCCTTATGATCTTCTAAGCAACTCTTCAAATATGAAACTTGCAAGAAAGTTTCAATCTCACTCCTCCTTTCTTCAATACTTAACCCTTGAAGTGTTTGTGCAACATATCCTCACAAACAATTCATGAAACTAAAGGCATAAACATGAATTCTCAAGGATTCTTATGATATTTTGATGTTTCTCTTACAATTCAATAATCATGGAAGTTCTCCTCCTTCTCAATTCAATAGAGAAATCCCTCAATCATCCCTCTAGGTTTTTTTCACCTCCTCTTTTCCACGTCTAAACCCCTCTTTTCATAGACTCCAAAGTGAATTTAGTATTAGATTTTCAATAGGAAACAAAATTCACATAGAATGTCCTATTTCTTACAATTGCGCATCATATTTGATTGTTTAACAGGACAATATATCATTCCTAGTCTGTTTGAAATCTCAATTGATCAATCCTAATATAAATCATTCATTCATTATTCTGGAATCTTACAAGATGAGTTTTGATCAGTCTTTTCACTTAGGGATCGATCATTCAATCTTCTAGAGAACCTCTTGAACAACATTTAAGGCCGATCAATTAGGAATTCAAGAGCAATCAATTATTGATGAACAAAAGTATATTCTTTTGCAAATTTTCATCCATCTATCTTCTACACTAGCCCACATATTAATATGATAATTCCCATCACTCTCAATGTATATGTAATTATGTGTGTATTTTTTATTATATGGTAAACACCTCTTAGGTCTTCAGTTTTGCCTCATCTTCATCATTTGATCTTCAGCAATAACCATAAAGTACTTTGTCTCAAAATTACATACTTGACATTATTTTGATCATCAAAATGAACCAAGATGTTATATATATCTCAATATATACTTACACCCTTGTTCTCTTCCCGTGTCACCCTAGAGGTGGCAATGAGCCTCACCTGCGCCTCCAAAGTGGAGGCCTAGCACAACCCACAAGCATGATGTGTCGGGCCGGGTCTAGGGGTGCTCACAGACAAAAATGAACACGGACATAGGGTTGTTTGTATCCATTTGCCATTTTCATACCTTTTATCAGTGTCTATTCGTGTACGCCCTTGTCTATATTATGTTTTATCCAATTCCATCCGTTATGGACAAAAACGGACACAGATGAACATTGGTAAATACTTTAACATCTAAATTTTATCTTAATTCAAATTGTCAAGTACTTATGTTGCATGTTAAAATTTTTCTAACAAGCTACCTAGGTACTAGACCCATGTTTTCAAGTTGTCTAGTACCTATGTAGCATTTTAAAATTGACCTAACTTGCTACATAAGTTTTGGATATATTTTTTCAAGTTTTCTAGATGTTAAGAATGTCCTATTATGCTACATAAGTACTGAATTCATGTTTTTGAGCTGTCAAATTCCTATGTGGCATATTAGAACTGTCCTAACATGCTACATAGGATTAGATCCGATTTTTCTCTTAGTAGTTAGTAATCTCCCCATTAGGGAAAACAAAAAACTTAGTTCGTGTTCATGTCCATGTCCAACCCAACACAAGAAATTGTCTGCTCTATATAAAAATGGACGCGGACACATGAACTTCCAGACTCCTTGAGTAGCCGTTATCGGGTCGGACTACAGTTCCACTAATTAACAAAAAATAATTAAACTTTTTTCATATAAAATGTTGTAAATTTATGATTTTTAAATCTTAGGGATGTGAAAAGTGCATCACTATATAATGAGTACATCCCAACTAGGTTATATCTCTACTCTAAGATAAACAATAAATAAATTTGAACTATTTAAGAAATTAAAAATCCATTAAACTCTTCTTTTATCTCATCTTCTAACTTTTGAGCTTGTTCCCTGTTTACTGCATCTATCAATCCTTCAAGTAGATGCAACAATCCACCTTTATTTGATCTAAGTGACTCCTCTGATCGTTGAGTATCATGTTTCCTACACTGAAAGCTTACTCCCAACCTACTATAGACAATGGAGCAATTAGTAAAACATACACTATGACGATAAGCACAGGATAATGTTTTCCATGACTTCACCACCAAACTAAAGGAAAATGATATTTCTACACTGTTTATGTGGCACCCCCACCCCCCTTCAAGTTTTGGAGCATGAATGAAATGGTAAGCAAGCCCACCCTCCTGCCCCTTAATGTGGAATTCAAAGCCCTCCCTCCTACATCTTCCTACCCCTTCTCTCCTTCTCATCAGCCAGGTCCACCAGTCCCACCCATCTTCCTGACCCAATTCCTTGACTGTACCAGGTGACCGGCACGTGAACATCGTATCCCTCCTCTGCCGCCACCTTCTTGAAGGTGAACAGTCATACAAGGCTGCCAACTCTAGTAGGATTAACAAGGACTGCATATTTCTTTTCTTTTGGGCTTATAAAACTTCACCACTTCCATGGAAAACCCCAATGGGATCATTTTCTTCCTTTTCGGGCCTCCACACAAAAACCTCTTTAGTACTAAATTCCTCCACTGAAGAACAACAACAAGATTGGTCTCTGCTTGCATTGTCAAAAAAAAAGTTTTTTAGAACGAGAAGTAGAAGAGAATTATCAATAATCCCAGAACTTTTCATCATATGTAAGAACAAGGAACACTTTCCTTCCAATTTATAATCAAAACACTCTGCCTCCTCCACCATTATGATTCCACCCACCTACTCCTCTCTCCCCACCCGCCCCTCTTAGTCTCCTCCTCCTTAAAAATTTGCCCCTCTCTCAGCCTCCTCCCCCTTCAAAATCTGACCCCCGCTCCCTCCTCTCCTCTCTCACATTCCTCCCCTTAGGAATCTCCCCTCTCCTGCCACCCCACCATCTTGTTAAAGTGGACATTAACAATGAATACATGTGTGTTCACATGAGTTAACACAACTACTTGTATTTCCATTTATGTGATAAAAGAAAAGATTCCTCATGTTTATTTTATACCTACTAGAAAATCTAGTGACTAATGGAAAAATTATATAAATAATATTATCAAAATATTTACCAAAATAATGGAGAGAGGAAAATAATTACTATATTTGTGTTCATTTTGGCCACGTAGGCACTAGCCAAGCACTAGCGCTTGTGTCATTTTTTTTTAATTTTTTAAAGATTTCATCCTCAAGGACGAAATAAATTTTTAAGTTGATTTTGTCCTTCACAAGGACGAAATGCTCATTAGGGTGATTTTGTGTGGAGGATGAATTAAGTTCACTTCGTGTTTTTTCGGTTTTCGGTTTTCGGCTGAAGTGGAAGTGGGTTGGGTTTAAGTTGATTTTGTCCTTTGCAAGGATGAAATGACAAAATCACCTCACTCAGTCCTTTTTTGGTTGAAATTAGAGTTCACACTAATTTCGTCATTGCAAATGATGAAATCAAATTAATTTTTTTTAAGATTCAATAAACCTAGAAGCAACCCCTGCCCATGTATAACATCATATATAACACACTAATATCCACGCAACCAACATATAGATTACATGTATTTCCACACATCAATTGATTAGAAATTCTATAAAATATATAAATAAGATACAATGTTCTCAAAATGTTTGGTTTACAAAGCAAACATATAACAACTCTAAGTCGCTCTACCTCTCCTACCCCTACGACCATGACCCCAACAGTGTTCTACTAGCTCCTTTTGCTCATCTTGATCCTCCTGGTCCGCATAAGTAACAAATGGCTCACCCAAACACGACTCTGAAGATAATGGGATAGGATCCGCACGAGTTGCCCGCTATTGTCTAGTATATACTATCAGATCAATTACTATATCAACTGGCTAGGGATGGGCTAGATCTAGAGCAACAAGAGATGATGAACGTGGATGATCATGCGAAGTTGAAGCTCGCGAAAACAAAGGAGAGCCAAGTACTACAGATGAAGATGGAATATCCGTGAATGGAGCATGCCTTGGTGGTGTCTGAGCTGCCTTGTTGGTAGGATAATGTCCATGAATGTGTCTAATAACCGAATGAAGTAGTGGCAAGTTACGAAAGGATATCCTCATGGTGCTTGATGATTGACTAACATGAAGCTAATAAGACCTCACTCAAAGTATAGGTATTAACTGCGTCAGCTAAATGCATAAATGCCCATCACTCTAAATTAAGCTATAAAAAATTAAAATGTCATATAAATAATAAACAAAAAATAAGAAAATATTATGATATAATTAAGATATACTTACTAAAGATGCCTCGGACGTGCCTTGTGACTAATAGGTCATCTCCTCTGAATCAACACGTGGTAGAATATATCTTTGTGTAATGGGTAAATACCACTACATATACGGGTTACAAACATCACGCAATGTTATAGCCATCTTGCCTCGGATAATAGTGGCTCTCCTATGATCCCATCGAGTGATATATGCTGCATGATGTACAACCCAGTCGGTAATGTTGTGGCCTTGTCAAGTGATCTGATGGATAAAACCAACCATACGAGGAGGTATATGTAACGCCTGAGATTTTTCATACATTTTCTTTAAAATTCACGGAAATTTTTTGCAATATAACAGTTGTAAATCAGATAAATGATGAATACAAAACCTGAGAAAGTAGTTCAAAATTTTAAAACATCACACACCAATTTTTCCCATACAAAATTTTGCCCATTCGATCAAACATTTAACGGCAATACCAAACATCCTCAGGTACTACTAAAAAAAATGTACGAGTAAATTGCTATAATCATAGACTTTAAATACAAATCTCTCCCAAGCATCCCTGAGTGCAAATCCCATAACAGTCCACAATCTAATCCAAATTACAAGTCCAGAAACATAAATACTTTAATTGTCATCTCACCCAATACAAGAGATCGTGACACAAAATAATACTCGCAACGAGTAAAGGATATACATGAGTCAAAGGGAGTCAAACCATCACTAAAACGAGTATCCATCTCCAGGAGCTCTGCATCACAAACCTGCAAAAGCCTCCTGAACAATGGGGCTAAAAATAGGATAATGAATATTTTCATACTCAGTAGGAAAATACTAGTAGGGGAGTTCTAAAGAGTGAACTCAATAAGTCCATACATAGATGCGATCATGTAACTCAAACATGAAGCAAGCAGGCATATCATAATCATGCTCATATGCATACAATCATGCCAAACACACCAACGAATCAAACTTACACAAACGCCCTTATTTAGGGTCTTACATACTTACTCGTACCATCGTATACTTACTCATACAACACATATTGTACAACCTTACTCGTACAATCATATGCTTACTTATATAACTTACACATACTCGTATGACTTTACTCAAACAATCTTACTCGTATGACCTTACTCGTACATTCTTACTCACACGGCCTTACTTGTACAGTCTTACTCAGAATCATACTCTTATAGTCTTAATAAGAAACATACTCTTACAATCGTACTCATAATCATACTCTTACAACCACACTCATACTCATACTCTTACAATCATACTCATACTCATACTCTTATAGTTGTGCACATACTATCGACCACTAAAGCTCATTACAACTAATAAGCTATAGCGTTAAAATAGAAAAGAATGCCATTGGGGCATGACCTTAACCTCCGGGGAGTGACTAGATGCCATGGACTTTTATGAAGGCAAGACACACCAATGCTCATGGGGTATATGATCAAACAGGTAAGAGCAGGTCCATGATACTACTTACCTCAGCTCGTAAACATAAACACCCACACATAAGGGGTATACAATTGCCTTGACTTTAGGGGTCTTATAGTGCCATACAATTGCCCACCATTATGGGTCTTATAGTGCCAGTGCCACTCTTGGGCAGAAATTATATAGTGTCACTCTTGGGCGGAATCATACAATGCCACTCTTGGGCAAGAATCATACAATGCTCTCAATAAAGCATCAAACGTCTGGGCTTAATACAACACACAGACTAAATCGAAAACATACATTGCTCTCAACAGAGCATCAGACATCTATGTGCTCAATACAGCACATAGACACCATCCCGCAGGATAAACACCATGGCAAGACATGAGAAATGCTCAGCTGACTCATTATCGGCTATCTCAAACACGAAACTTAATCCATCAAACCCACAGGTCTCAAACTCATAATGCTATCATTAGCTTTGCTTATAATTGAAGTTTGAATTAAGAAAATTATGCACTACAGTTATGCCACACAAACTCTCAAACATACAATGCTCTACTTATCAAACTGAAGCTGAGCCCGATCCGAAACCGTAGTTCGTCAGGGCAACAAACTTCCTTAACCCGTCCAACTCACAACATAATTCACCATACAAAAATCCTTGTGTATTCATACAATCGCCGCCATCCATCTTATGGTCAACACATCTCACTCGAAAGTCATCAAACCAAGCTCCTCATAGCCAAACTCAATTATACCCCCATACTTATACCTCACTTATTATGCTTACTTTTCATTTCATAATATGTATGTTATGCTTGTACAATTATGTACACTCTTCTTGTCTAACAATCCCCCAACATATGCTCCGATCCAAACCAAGCAAACTGCTCCAATCCTCGCCCTTCAAACTTACCTTCTTTGTTTGCCGTCATAAGCTTACTCATTCACATCCAAATTCATATCCAGATCCATACCAAACACTGTCACTTCTTATTGTCCATCGCCCAGACCTCTGCCCACATACACATTCACATATCCATAGCATAGGCAAATAGCCATCATACATACATATGTCTATCACACATATGTATAACATACACATACTTCTATACATAGCTCACCAACATACTTGCTAGCCATCACTAGCATATACATACATATCCGAACACGTAGCTTACCAACATACTCGCTAGCCATCACTAGCACAAACATACACATCCATACTCACTAGGCGTCACTAGCACAAACATACACATCCATAAACATAGCTTACCAATATACATGCTAGCCATCACTAGCACATGCATAATCCATATACATAGCATACCAACATACACATTGGCCATCACTAGCACACACATAATTCAAACATACTTACAACACACACACATGTCATATGCTTTTCAACATGGCACAATATATCTTCTTACATCATGCAAACGGATCATGATTTAGCATCCAAAACATTGAATCATACAATCCTAGCATGGTGTTACTCATTTAAAGTCTGCTATCATGAAATTATTTTTTCAAAGCTCCCCTACCTCTTAATCATGACGTTTGTTGGAGAACACATGACGGTGGAGATGGTGGAGTTGGCGGCCAAAAGCATTGCCGATTAGAGAGAGTTGCTGTCCCGAGGTTTTAAGAAGTGCCAAAAAAAATCATGGCCAAATGGGGTGACACAAATCAGTGCGGCAAAATCCGCAATTGACAGTGGCACATTAGGGCGGCCAAGAGAAAGACAGTGCCAACATAAATGGCGGTGTGACCAGAAGTCGAGGGTGGACTCACTGAAGGTAGTCGATGACTGAGAAGTACTTGGCCAGCTGCAAGACATTGAAATCGGCTGCGGACAGCACCCAACAGTGGAGATTTCGCATCAACAAGGGCCCACATAAGGGCGGAGGGCATGGGGTGATGCTCTGGGACAAAAGAGAGGTAGAGAACTCTAGTGGTCAAATCCAGATGATGGTGGAGCCATCCAACAGTGAGGTAGTGCCAAAGCAACACCTAGACCCTAAACTGCATGCATGGCTACATGTACACGCGGCCAAAGGTAGTCACTCGAGGAGGAGATGGGTGGTCAGTGGGTCTGGAGATGGCTCTAGGCTCACAAGGGTGGCAGAGCTAAGACCATGATGTGGTGGCTAACTGAAGCGGCGACATCGCCGTTCACCACCCACAACCAAAACAAATGGTGTAGGTGGCTATGCATCTAGCATGGTCAAGCGCAGAGGGGTAGGGCTGGCCAAGGATTGGTGAGGGCATCACTATGACAAGGCTGGCCAAACATGGCCGGAACAGTCCTCCTTTGACCGGTTCACACTACACACACTAGGAAACAAGCATAAGGGAAAGCGGCCCATTCTGGGTGACGGCTAAGATGGGGGCAAACAAGGCTAGCGGTCTAGGCCAGAGCAGCCATGTCATCATCGCCGGTCCAAGGCGGAGCCAAATGGAAGACGACAATTTTCAGCAGCTCATCGGAGAATCAAAACATCAACATGTCGGCGAAACAAAATGTCTGCCCCCATCTTCAGCTCATTGGAGAATCAAAACGTCGACATGAAGTTGCTTGACTAACTTCAACTTGTCTGCACAGTGCCAAATAGTTCACATTTGAGCATCTACAGCTCACTTACATCAGCCCAACATGCTAGCGAAACAAAATGTCCTTTCATACAAGACCTCCCAAGGGTTGTCCAACATGTGCAAGAGACTTATTCTCAAAAGTCGATCAGGTTAATATACAACGTCGATGCATAAACGTAGGATACAACCTACTTCTTCACTGACAAAAACCAACATATCCCCAAGATCATACTCTTGGTCAAACGATCCTTATAGCCATAAGTTGTGATGACTCATCCTTGAGTTTGTTCCACTCTAGCAGGTTGTCCCGCACGATGCCCTAGAGGTAGACTGCACTAAGCACTAACTCAATGAACTCCACCATTCTCTTAGGCAGAAATCCCGGTAAATCATCAGGGAATGTGTACGAAAAATCCCGACAGTCTCTAGCTCTTCTAGACTAAATCCCTGAGATTCTCGAACAACCCACCAAAAGGCTTTGCAACCTTTAGTCGTGCATCTCTTGGCTTAAACAGTTCACCCAAAGTATAGGGCTGACCATTTTCAAACACCTTGAGAACAACATTCAAACCTTCAGGGCACACAAACATCACTTGTTTCTTATGACAGTCTACCACTACTCTTTGAGTGGTCAACCAATCATCAAAACCACACCGAACTTACACCCTCCTTCCCAAAATCGTAACCACTACACTCACTAGTGTTGAAGTAGTTACCTCAAAAGTCGTCCATAATCTTGGAGGCTCAAACACTAGCATTAAACCGCTCTTAACCATGAATCTCTGGAAGGAGGTGAAAAGAAGTCTCATACTCCATCACTTACAAACTCCCTTGCTTCTGGCAAAAGGAATTTCAAATCCTTTTGACAACGAAGGTCGCATAAATGTTCTCCATGTAGGCCATAAGATGACCAATTAGGAAGGATATGCCTAACATATTTTACTAGTTAGAGCGTAAGTGGATATAACCACTCTTTGATCATTCGGAACTTACAAGACCTCAACAAGGTGCTTCGTAATCTCCATTCGACATGAGCAACATCTGGCTCTCTTAACAGCCGTTAAAGGTGCTAGCCAACCTTTCAGAAACCGAACACGTTCCTTAGCAGTCAATGGCTCTCCTCAACCAAAAAACGTGCAATCCAACTAACCAAATCTCTCGACAATAGAGGCACTACTGCTAAACTCTGCCCAAAGGCAGAAACAAACGGAATCAAGGGACAACTTCTACCTTGATTCCATCCAAAACCAAATCTCAACTTACTCTTACATGCCACGACTCTGGAATTGCGATTAGTCAAATTGCCTAGGCTCTGATACTAACTGTAACGCCCAAGATTTTTCATATATTTTCCTTAACATTCACAAATTCTTTTTGTAATATAACGGTTGTAAATTAGAAAAATGACAAATACAAAACCTGCGAAAGTAGTTCAAAATTTTAAAACATCACACACCAATTTTTCCCATACAAAATTTTGCCCATTCGATCAAACATTTAATGGTCATACCAAACATCCTCAGGCGCTACTTGAAAACAAATATACGAATAAATTGCTATGATCATAGACTTTAAATACAAATATCTCCCAGGCATCCTTGAGTGCAAGTCCCATAATAGTCCATAGTCTAATCCAAATTACAAGTCCAGAAGCATAAACACTTTAATTCTCGTCTCACCCAATACAAGAGATTGTGGCACAAAATAATACTCGCAATGAGTAAAGGATATACCTAAGTCAAAGGGAGCCAAACCATCACTGAAACAAGCATCTGCCTCTAGGAGCTCTGTGTCACAAACTTGCAAAAGCCTCCCGAACGACAAGGCTAAATGTCCCGTCCCAGGATTTTGGAAGCATATAAAATTTCTTTTTACAAAAATATTGCAGTTTACCCGGGGCCCGCGACTGGAACCACTCGCCTTATGCGATAATAAAATAGTAATATCCCCAAGAACCATGGTCTATGTACAAAAACACACAAGAGAAAAATTATAAAGAGAGTTCTTACTCATTTCGGTGCAGTTAAAATCCTCGAAATCACATTGATAAAACTCAGAGTAGACCCTTCTACCCGCACACTAAGCTTCGTCAAGTCCTACAAAGTCTGGGGGGTGGTGAGTATTTTAAAATACTTAGTAGGGAAGTTTATACGACCAGGCATGAATAAACACATGGCAGTTTCACAACACATATCATATATAGTATTTTTCATAAAAACAGGGTGTGCCTCTCACTGAAAACCACCCATAATGCTTCTTCTTATGTATTGAAGATGCTTTTAGGGCTTGTAAGCTCTCACGGCTTACTACTAATGTCCCACACACACACACACACACACACACACACACACACACATATATATATTAATAGGAATTTGCTATAGGTACAAAGCAGTGACCTCTTACTCCTCCAAAGATCATCTCAAAATATTTTGTGCTTATGGATAGAAGAGCCACCTATACTCATGGGGCACTAGGATCTAGAGAGTAGAGAGTCTTCCCATGATACTCTCTACCCTAGTGTGTGTAGCCTTGATAGGTGCCCTTCGTTAGGGGCTAATTAGGGGTCTTACCCTTCGTTAAGGGCTCACCAGGCTAAAATAGGTATCGTGCATCCAATTTTGAACTGGATTAATTGTGCCCTTAACTAGTCAACGAAGCTCTATCGGGGTGCCCAAAAATAGCTCCAAACAACTAAAACACTCTTGAGTCCCAGACTCAATCAAAACATCCTAGAGTTCACAGACTCCAAAAAGGGCTATTTTCTTTCAAACAATTCTATCCCAATGTTTATCCTTTTGAAAACCCTAGCTCCGCCTTTACAAGCCATGGGAGAGTCACTATCAATGACTACAAAGGCAAGGTTGGTCACTCATTCCAATGAGACAGCTACCCCTTCTTTGTCCTACTTCAATGACTCGATCACCATGCTTATACGTCTTTTAAAAAATAATCTTAAGAAGCTTCCTTTCAACAAGGACGAGTCGTCTAAAACTGACTTTCAAACATAATGTATTCATTCGCAATGAAAACAATGGTGAAGCTAGTTTGTCTCTATCTCACACGCTCCAACATGTATAATTTATTTCAAAATCCATAGATAAACATTCAATCAAACTATCATATATGAGGCAATTGTAAATCATGCAGTATATAAAACATATCCGCTTTCAGCGGCAAATCATTTGACTAATCAAATATACATAATAGCATTATAAACATACGATCCATAAATCATATTCTATCTCAACGATTATCCATTCAATAGATCGAATATATGTGCAAAAATCATAAATCATAACTTAAAAGTAATCTCTAACGCATAACATGTGAGAGTCATATAAATAATAAGTTAAAAACACAGGCAAAGTTTATAATCAAGCCTTAAGAAAGGATAAAAGCCCCTAGCTCGCTCTCCGCATGAGTTTGAAACCGATAAACTGGACACCACGAAATTGGATGTCCACTTCTGGGGTTCTGGAGGTCTCTAACCAAGAAAATAACCCTGCCACGACGTCCGGCATGCTCAATCTAAGTAAGAACGCCTCTTCAATGGAGGAAAACGGACTTAGATCAACTCCAGAAACTCTTTCCGTACCCATAGGCTACGGACAGAACCTCCCCTTAGCCCGAAACACTTTTCCTTTCCATGCCCATAGGCTACGGACAGAACCTCCCCTTGGCCCAAAACACTTTTCTCTTTACGTGCCCATACACTGCGGATAGAACCTCCCCTTAGCTCGAGACACTTTTCTCATAATTCACACCCATAGGCGACGGATAGAATCTCCCCTTACCCCGGGACACTTTTCTCACAATACGCCTATAGGCGACAGACATAACCTCCCCTTGCCTAGAGACACTTTACCCTTCACGCGCACAACACATGTCATGTGTTTACTGGCTGAACGAACAACACTGCAGTGCATTCGTCTGCACGTCGCGTGGCTCATAAGCCACGCCTTATGCCGCGCGCAAGCTGCTGGCATCATCAATGACACCAGCTATTTTGTCTATTTCTTATTTTTTTAATAATATTTCAATCAAATACAGTTCTGTTAACCCCTTAACATGCTAGATGGGAAAAGGGGGCGGCTATCCCCTTACTTAGTAGCAGACAGCCAAGTTTGCTAGGCAACGGACAATCTAGGTAGCCCCTTGGGCACTGACGGATGCTGGGACATCACGGGAGATGTTCTGGATGAGCTACTTGCCTTGTGGAGCGGGCTGAGTAGGAATTCTTGTGCGGATAGGACTCTTTCAACGAAGCTGGGCGCTACTTGGACTTTGGAGAGGACTCCTAAGGCGGATGGGATTCACCTTTGTTGGTTCCCTACATTCCTAGTTTGAGTAGGAGTCTAGGTAGTAGGTTCCTAGGATGGACAAGACTCACACAGGCAGGCTGATCACACTCCTAGGGTGGATTCGAGTTGGAGTGCCTAGTTTCCTTGGATGGGCAAACTCTTGGAGGCAGCATGGCACTGGACTTCTAGCAGAAGATGGACTCTTGCAGGTTTCCTAATCTATGCTAGGGGTGGCATGATTATGGGAAGGGAAAAGAGTGGCTGCTGGCTGCTTGACGTAGCCAGGCCATCACGTGTGCGAACGCTAGACAAAGCTTCATGCCCATGATAGTTGGTTCCATTGCCGGGATATTGAAGGAGGTGAAAGCTCTGTACGGTCTCTACGAAGGAGTTGGCTGAAGGTGGCTGAATCGCTGGGATACTCGAAAGGGGTGAAATCCTTGCAGGTTGTTGTCAGACAGATCGGGAATCCTAGCTGTGTGCACCCCTTTCCTTGATGAGTTGCTAGAAAATAGAGAAATTTGATGGTAGGCTCAATGCTTACTCACATTATTAAGCTCAAGGTGAAGGTGGATGCGATGGCCACAGGGAATGGGACGTTGGCTGAAGTACAGACCTCTTTGTGCAACATCAATGAGTGTTTGGCCCTCTTCAACCAGCGAGTGTCCCTACTTGAAGTTGCACCACACCTTGACTAGTCTCAAGAAGAAGGCAGTCCGAATGAAGGGGCAGCACGTCTCACCACATTAGCGGCTGATGTGGCTACGACGATGGACGATCTTAGGTAGTGAGTGCAACAAGTTGAGGAGACAGCGGCAACAAAGTTGGGTGAGTTGGTGGATGAAGTGTTATTGCTGAACTGGGCAGTTATCAACACTCCATCCTGAGATGGGGTGAGCCTTCATCTCAGCAGGTTGCAAAGAAGAAAAAGGTCCCTGAACCGAAGGCGTATGCTAGGATGCTAGGCACGAAGGAGATTAGGAACTTCTTTTGGGACATGGAAAGCTACTTCACGCTGGTCCATACCCAAGTGGGGGAGAAGGTTATCGTGGCAGCGATGTACCTTGAAGGGGATGCAAAGCTGTGGTGGCGGACACAGTTGGAGGATGATGCAACAGCAGGTCAGCCAAAAATAGGGACGTGGGATACTTTCAAGAGGGAGTTGCAGGCGCAATTCCTTCCCAAAAACATGTCTTGGATGGCTCGAGAGGCGTTGAGGAACCTCTGGTATACGGGGGCAGTCCGGGACTACGTTAAGGAGTTTCAGTCCCTATTTTGGGTGTGAGGAACATGACAAAGGATGACAAGCTGTTCTACTTCTTGGCGGGCTTGCAAACTTGGGCTCAAAACGAACTGAGATAGAGGGAATTGGAGGACCTTCCCACAGCGATTGCAGTGGCTGATAGCTTGGCAGATTTCAAACAAACTCCCGCTGAGCCAGTGAAGAAGAATGGGGAAGCAAAGTCATTCAACAAGGAGGGCAATAAGGGTGGTAACAGTGGGAAAGTGAAGGGTAGCGACCTAATAGAGGTGGTGGCTGTTTCATATGCGATGGGCCGCACCGTGCTAAAGAATGTCCAAAACGGGAAAGGCTGAATGCACTTGTCGCTGAAGATGAGAAGGAGGAATCTGAGCACGAGGAGGTAGCCCGGATGAGTCCCTTGCAGTGAATGGGATGTGTTCGGTTGCTGGAGTCCCCGCTTGAGGAGGCAGCTTCGGGTCATTGAGGATTCAAAGGAAGGAGGGGAGCGGGCTCCCCAAACCTTGGCTGATCGAAGCAGCTAAGGGGGTGAACTGATGGAGACGTTCGCAGGATTCATGGGCAGTGGGTGTTGCCCAAACCTGGCCGAAGGATGACTTAGGCTGGGTGGAAGTTGACTTGGCCATGGTGTGATGGTAAGTGTTGGCTTCTTGCGGACAAGTTCAGCGAGGCGGATGGCTTCATAGCTTCAATCGGTACACCTGGGAAGTTGGGGCTTCGACGAGGGCGACGAAGAATCAAGTGCAGGAGGCCTGTTAGCCCCTTAACATGCTGGATGGGAAAAGGGGGCGGCTATCCCGTTACTTGGTAGTGGACAACCAAGTTTGCTAGGCGACGAACAACCTAGGCAGTCCCTTGGGCACAAACAGATGTTGGGACAGCACAGGAGATGTTCCGGATGAGCTACTCGCCTTGTAGAGCAGGCTGAGTAGGAGTCCTTGCATGGACGGGACTCTTTCAGTGAAGCTGAGTGCTACTTGGACTTTAGGGAGGACTCCTAAGGCAGATGGGATTCACCTATACTGGTTCGCTGCACTCCCAGTTTGAGTAGGACTCTGGGTAGCAAGTTCCTAAGATGGATTGGACTCAACAGGTAGGCTAGTCACACTCCTAGGGTGGATGGGAGTCGGAGTGGATGGTTTCCTTGGATGGGCAGACTCTTGGAGGCAGCATTGTAACAACCCGACCCGAGCCGGGCCCACAAAATCACTAATAGAAAACTTTCTTTTCCTTGAGCCAGGAATCATCGTCTATGGCGAGAGGTACAACATTCATCTACGCACTACGGAGCTTCAAGGCTTCCTCGTACGTAGACTTAGGTTGTAATGAACACATACACACAACGAAGCTTCATAGTTCATCGCGTGTAAAATAGAATAAAACATATACTTATAATTAATTTGGATCGGGCCAATGTTGTCTTATTGTTGGTTGCCTACGTATATATTAGATATTATTCCAACACAATCGGATCCGAACGTAGTTCTGCCTAACGGCTAATACATACATCAGACATCATTAAATCATATACGTTAAAATATGTATATACTAAAATTGAATCGAAATCATACTGAAACTCTTAATCTATCAGAGTAAAGCGAAAGTTAATAAATCAACGAAATTGTACATCTCGCTGTACCACCGAGCAGGATCATAACCACATATATATGTCTAGCTCTATCACTGAGCTGAGACCAAAAACACATATTATACGTCTCGCTCTAGGGGTAGAGCGAGACCACACACAACATGGCATATAAAGCACAGATCATGGCATGTAAGCACAACAAGCATATGGATCGTAGCATAGCACATATCATAACTAGCACCTGCCGTTCTATAATTAAAATGGGAGATCAGAAATGCTTACTCCCATCATGTCTCGTAAGGTATCGGTATTTAGAGTTACTTGCTCCTTCTGGGCGTCCTTCCTTTCAGATCTGGAGGTAGTAGACGGAGTTTCCTCTAGCCTTATATGCCCCTCGTCTTGCACTGAAAGACTGCGAACGAACGTTCTCCATACCAGAGACTCTTCTCATTTTTTGTACCCATGAGCGGTGGACAGAACCTCCCATACTCTAGATTGTTTCTCTTGTTGAGGCTCGGTAACTACGGATAGAACCCCGTCTTGCTCCGGGTCTCTTTTTATTGCTCCAGTGTTTGAGGATGATGGGCAGGGCCTCTCCTAGTCTCGGGGAATTTCCTCCTCATATGATTGCCAACTCAGAAAATGGAACCCTCCATCGTGTAGAACACATTTGATTTAGTCAAGAATGCCTCTTGAATCGACTAAATCGGAGTTAGGATGGCCAAAAATAGAGAAAACGAAGTTGGTCGGTGCACGAAGATAATAGGAAGAACCTCTCCTTGTCATGGGGAATTTCCTCCTTATACGGACTCCAACTTGAAGAAAGGACCCCTCCATCATGTAATGCACACTTGATTTAGTAGGAAACAGATCTTGAACAGCTTTAATCTGATTGAAAACGGTCAAAAGTAGGGGATGAGAAGTTCTAATTGAAAACAAAACAGAAATGGGGGTTTTATAGGCCCCCGGCACGCTGCTAATTCTAAACCGCGGCACCAATTGTTTCCCGCAACGCGCGTGCAGCGCGTTGCCCGTGCATAACACGCACAACGACTGCATGCTACGCTCAATGTGGTCATGCATACCACACGCGTCTATCATGCGTGCACCACTATTTTCCTTTCATTTCTCTTTTTCTTTTATTATTATTTTTATATAAGTCCAAATCTTCAAACGCATGTATCTCCCTACCCCGGATTCGAATTTGCGCGTTCTAGGTACCGTTGGACTTGTATCAATGAACCCTTCAATACTAATTCACTTAAAACAATAAATCATGCTCTTTCTAAGTGGGCCCCACCTATTTTTTACGATTGTCTAAGTTTTGCCCGTTCTTCGAATAGTTATGCTCGTTTCTTCAAGCACTAATCAATTACGGAGGTTTTAAAGGTTGAAACCATCTATAATTTATTAGGAAATTACTAATTACCTCTAACCCCCTTGGTTAGACGTAATCAAAAAGCGGGGTATTACAAGCATGGTGCTAGACTTCTAGCGGAAGACAGACTCTTGTAGGTTTCCTAATCTATGATAGGGGTAAAATTGTTATGGGCTGAGAGTTGGTCAAGGTGAGGACTCTTGTATTGGGTGGGTTTTGTACTCTTAGTAGCATAGGGACCGCCAGTTTCAGGCTGAGTCTATAAAAGGGGGAGAGTAGGGTGGCCATGGCAGTAGAGAGATTGGTTTTTCCTGCACAGTGAACCAGGGAGCAGAGAGGAGAGCTCTTAGCCTGGTGGATTAGCCTTTACCCTCTCCCTATCTTGTATTTCAGTGGATAGAAATATAGCTTGGGTAGAGACCCTTGCACCAGGTCGGACTCGTGTTGCTATTTTGCTTGTGTTTCCCTTGCGCCTATGAGTGGGAAGGGAAGAGAGTGGCTGCTAGCTGCACAACGTAGCCAAGCCAGTACGTGTGCGAATGCTAGGCAAAGCTTCATGCCTGTGACAAGTTCCAACTTCAAAACACAATAGTTTCTTATCCTAAAGTTAGAATTGCATGCTCTTAGTACCGATGGACTCATGTCCACGAGACCTTCGAAACTAGACCACACATAGGTAGGTTATCTTGCACTTTAAAGTGGGTCCTGCCCATGTGGCATGCTTCCCGAGGTCATAACTTTCGCTCCTTACCTCCATTTCATGCATTCCTAGGTTCCTTACGCTTGTCTCACTGAGCTCTATCATACCCATATAAAAACTCTCTAAAAATATGCCTCTAAATAATTTAAAATAATTACGAACTCGTAAAATAGTTTTATTAGAGGCAAAAAATCATACCAAAAATTTGCGGTCATTATACTAAAAAATAGGGTAATGAGTATTTTCATACTCAGATCGAAAATACCTAGTAGGGGAATTCTAAACAGTGAACTTAGTAAGTCTATACATAGATGCGCTATGTAACTCAAACTTGAAGCAAGCAGACATATCATAATCATGCTCATACTCATATAATCATGCCAAGCACACCATCGAATCAAACTTACACAAATGCCCTTATTCACGGTCTTACATACTTACTCGTACCATCGTACACTTACTCATACAACATACATTATACGACCTTACTCATACGGTCTTATATGCGCTTGTGAAGCTCCTGTTTAGCAGTGTGGCCAATTGCTTCCTTTCTTATCCAAGTAAATCTATTTGTCGTGAACATTATTTTGTTGTACCAGTTAGATTGAGGACACTATCTATCTCTATGTGCATATCATAATTCCTCGCTTATTCAAGTAAATCTGTTTGTCATGAAAATTGTTTTGTTGTACCTGGTAGATCAAGGGCACCGTATATCTTTGTATGCATATCATGTATGCTTCCATGATGATAACTTTGGAAAGACGATTAGAGAAAAATACATTTGTAACATAACAACTTCCTAGATTGTGTGACATCTATACCTACCTTCTTCCATTCTTTATCTCCTATTTGATTGTCATTTTTTATCTCCTATTGAGTTATGGCTCCACCTGATGGTATTCCTTCTCAAACATTGTTCTCCAGAATAAGTTAGTACCCACTTGCTGTCATTAAAAAGTGATTGTACGGAATGTAAGAGGTTTTTTTTCTATAAAGGAATGCAAGAAGTTTCAGAAGATTATTTGTGACACCCCATGTTTCCAAGAAGAAATTTATTTTTTATTTAATTAAAATTTTATGTTTTAATCACCAGCAAGCTATCTACACATCGGCGGGCTACCGACAATATAGTGCAATGTTACTTTCGACAGGCATCGATGCATCGATGGTTTGCCGATGGTGACTATATGCATCTATTATCTCTAAAAATGATGTAGTTTATCAATTACAAAACTCCATAAGTAGTTGTTTCAATATAAATAGAGTGAAATACATAATTAGGAGAAAGAAGAGAGTCTTAGAGGAGTCCTATCGCTGAAAGAATAGTGCCTGGGTGCAAATCGGGAGGAAGACTAGCGTTGAAGAAATGAAATTTTGCATCAATACATGTCGGATTGCAATCTCCTCTTGAATTTTAAGAAAATGTATTCTAATTTCTAATTTTCTAATTTCCAATTTTCTTCAAGTTCTTGATGATCATGAACTCATGTTTACATTTTTCTTTAAGACAAGCTTTGCACGAAAGTGGTTTAATGATGAATTCGGATTATGACTAGTTTAATACTTGATTTGTGACTCAATTGGCATATAACTAGTTTTTGAAAGATTTCCAATGGTTTTGGTGCAAGAGAAATGTGCTTAGAAAGTAAGGGGAATCTCTGATCATGTTTTCCCCATCATCGATGAGGTCACCAATGTGTCGGTTAATGCACCAGTAAAACGAAGAGGATGAGCAGTGCCCTATGCACGCATACAAAATTATGCATGTTGTCTATTCATCGGTAATGAGGGGTCGTTGAGGTGGGCTTATCTAGCCAACCCACTATCGGTGAGGGTTTAACACAACAGTGGATCTACAAATGGTCATTGGTGATCAAGCTTACCTGTCGGTGAGATGGATTTATATGAGATCCAAAAAATTTCTTATTATTATTTACTTTATTGTGTGATGGTTTGTTTAATTATGAATTTTCTTAGTCTTGTTTTGAATTTAGTTAGAAAACATTAGTGCCTAGCTTAAACCATGAAGTAACTACACTAATAGTTGTAATTTTCTATCTATTTTCTTGTATTATACAAGTGGGTTCCACTCTAGGACTGACAATCATCCAGGATGTCATGCCAACTTCTTGGGCAGTCGACCTTCACATGACATCTTAGATGGACTTGTGCCTTGTCAATACTAGAAAAATCATCTCATTTGTTCCAGCTCATGATCTGAACGAGTTGGGCCCATGCTATGACGGCCACCATTTTAATATCGCATAATAATCATAATAATTCTATCCGACACTCATAATTATCAAGCATGTGACCGAATGTTATTGTCATTCGTGCGGAATGGACACAAAATACTCGCATATATTGTCAATATGATCAATATAGCATAAAATGAAGTCATTACACAACTAAAAACATATATCATAACTACATAATAAAATTATCGATTTAGAGGAACATAATATAATTGCATAGACCAAGGACTATTGTGCATAGAACCGATAGTTATATAGAGTTTATGAATCTCTAGGCACATTGTGACTTTAAACATCAACCACATAAATAATTACAAAAAACTCTATTACAACAACTAGATAAATTATTCAGAATCTCTTCTGCTTCAACCTCTATCCTTGCTGCAACACCTGCAGGATCTGGGGGTGGGTGAGTATATTTATTCGGAGTAGGTTGAGTTAAAATCTAAAATAATGCTAAATAAAAATCCCCAAAAATAGATATAATCATTTTAAAATATCTTTTATAAAAAAATAGATTATTTAGAAGAAATCCAATTCAGAAACAAATCCACAACATGTCGATTTAACCTATGGAACGATATTCTCCCTAACGCTATGCTCCACACCTTTTAGCGCACATGCTAGTTTTGATTATTTTCTCAACATGTATTTAGGTAGAATAGTACATTCCTGGTTCTTCAGCCAAGGAACTACCATAGTAATGCATGCAATCAAAACATAATGCAATGCATGTAATCATTTCTCACAAGTATCATATTCTTTCCAAAAAATACAACGAACAAGTATGACCGAGAAAAATAGCTCAAAAGAGTTAAATTCTATGAGTAGAGTATGGATTTAAAGCACAATGAATAAGTATGACCAAATAAATAGCTCAAAATAATTAAATTCTACGAGTAGAACATAGATTTAGAGTTTAAAACCCCTACCTCACTTTACATGCGAGAATGAAGATAATGTACTGGACTCCAAGAATTTGGATGTCACATTTCTAGGGTTTAAAGGTATTGAATTCGAAAAATAACTTTGCCACGACATCCAGCATAATCGTTTTAGGTAAGAATGCCTCTTGAACGACTTAAATCATACTAAAATGACTTAGAATAAGAGAAATGAAGTTTGAGTAGAAGAGAGAAAAACTCAAAAAAATGAACCCTCTCACACTATTTCTAGTGCGTTGAGGTGGTTCGAATGGACACACATCACATGCACAATGTGTGACATGGGAATGCCACGTGACGCATGCAGCGTCGCATGCACAATGTGCGGGCCCTTGTCTACGTGTCTCCCGCACGATGTGCATCACACTGATGCGCATCCTGTTGGTGTCAGCGTGCTAACACCAGCTCAATTAAACTATTTATATTTCTGTATTTTTTTACAAAATTCAAAAAACTTTAAACATGTGTAACTTTCTCTCATGGACTCCGATTCACGCGTTCTTGGTACCATTTGCCTTGCATCGACGAGCTGTACCAAACCAAGTCCCCACATGAGTAGGTTATCTCATACTTTTAAGTGGGTCTGGCCCATAAGGCACACTTCCCAAGGCCAAAACTTTCAACCCCAGCATTCAATTCGAGCAATTCAAGATCCGTTACACTTGTCTTTCAGTGCTCTATCATGTCATTAATAAAACTATTTAAATAAAAATTCTAATTAATTAAAACTAGATAAAAACTTGAATATTAGCCTTATAAGAGGTAGGAAAATCAAATTGGAAAATCAGGGTCATTCCACATACAAAACTAACTTACTTACCCTTTAATATAAATAACCACATTAGTCATTCTCCCATTTGGGGTGTTGAGATTTTTGAAGGGTTTAGAGTGTTCTACCCTATCTAAAGAAGAAGGAAAAGCTTAATTCAAGGTAAATCAATCAAGTTTCTTTATGATTTCTTATGTTTTTACCTTCAATCTTATGCTCTTCTTCTCTTCAATGTGATTCGATATCCTCTCCTTTTCAAAACTTACCCATATTTTGAACACTTGATTTTTATTTCTTGCCTCTACTCTTGTTATTCATGTTTTGGGCACAAAGAAATGATGAATTTGTCTTCTATTAGTGATTTTGAGTCTCTATTTGGTGAAAAGGTGTGATTTTTGCTTAAGGCTAATGTGACTTAATTGGTTGGGTAGGTATTCCTTGAGCTTGAGAGAAAAATAAAAGGTCTACCAACTACTTTTAGGTAAAGGGTTTTTGTTTGATGAGGTTTTCCTTATATTAACGACATGGTTGAGTGTGGATTCATGTTCTTGAAGTATGTGAATGTGTGAGCTGAAATCTTCTTGAATATGTGTTTTGATGATATTTTGACATGAATACGTATAAGTTATGTTGGATCTATCATGTCTAAGACTTAAATGATAATTGCTTGATGTTTTTGATGGGGATTCAGATCAGTTTTGTTTCACAAAATAGAATTGTTTTTGTGTTTCTAGGCCATTAGATTGATCACCTTGTTAGGCCATTAGATTGATCACCTTGTCAGGCCAATTGATCAGCCAAATGGCATAACTCAAATTTAGGCAGACCGATTGATTACAAAATGGCAAAACGACTGTTTATTGTTCCTTCATGCCCAATCAATTACCTAAGTACAAATTGACTTTTATGGTTATTTTTAAACCAAATTTTGAGGGTTTCTTCATGTCTCTTACATGTCACTAGTAGAGTACAATTATGTTGAAGTATGAATACTTGCACACATGCGATGTTATTACGTCTGAACCAAGACTATGAAGTAGTCAAATTCATATTTGTTTTACTTGTCAATTGCAGTAGACAAGGTTGACCCAAGTGATGTAGGACCTGTTTGCCAATTCCACGTTTGCCAATTCCACTATTCTATCTCGGATTTTGGTAGTTACCCATGAACTAATAATGAGACAACTTGACTTTAGTAGTTTGTTGATCTTGTGGCCATAAACTAAATGGATTAATGTCATTGGAAAGCTAAAACTTTTTTTACTGTTATAACTTAGAACACACCCCCACCACAAACAACATGCATCAGAGCCGAGATTTGACCGTGGACCTCTTTTTCTACAGAGAGAGTTCGAATTGGTGCACCACATATTGGATCGGTAACATATTTAAACTTTAACATGAATTGAATGGAGTTGGTGGGCAGGGATTCAAATAGGCATCCTTTTAAATTCCAAGGGCAATTTTGAGCTCGATATGGAATAGTTGCCTAGCAAGCTAGTTGCTCTCCTCTCGCTTTCTATGTCAGTGGTGCTATGAGATACAACCTGCCACGCTACAACTATGGATAGCTAAAGGAGAGTGGAGAAGGAGTGGCAAACTGAATCTATCGATGGAGGTGAAAATGAGGGTATGACATTCGAGGAGAAAGAGGTACATCATCTTTGACTCATCCATAACTCCCTTTATGGTGGAGGAGTTGGAAAAAGAGCCCTTTGAAGATGATGAGGTAGAGAGTTGGGTGGAGGGACCCAAGAGTGAATGGTCCTTCGACCAGGTTGAAGAGTTCCATCTGAGGAGTCAGAGGTGCCCCCATCTGCAGAGGATACATCGGAAGAGGGTGAGGGTAAGGGTAAGGGTAAGGCCTTAGTGTAATGTCCCTAATTTTTTTATGATTTTCTGTGATTTTTTTTTATCATTTTCAGTGGGAAAATGTGACACTTCGATGTATTTGTATTTATGTATTTGACCTCAGTATTATACCCATGAGTCAGGTGTGGAGCTTAATTGTAGGCCGCGGACCTCGACACGCGCTTTCGATGCAAATTTTGGAGGTACAACGCATAAACAGGAGGTTAACGCGTGTTGGGGACATAAATGAAAGAAAAAGATATATAAATCTAAAATCCATCGACCGGATTCCAGAAAACTCAACGTCTAGAAGTTTTGACATCCAGTAAGTTTTGAGAGAACCCGAGATAGTTTCTGGTCGCTCCATCATCGAATTCTGTCGATTCTTGCCGGGATGCACTTCGCCTTACCACCATGAGTATGTTGGTACCAACTATGATTGCCACCATGTTCTCTTCGCTCCTCCAACAGGTACCAGTCTTTTCTTTGGTTTTTCTCAGCTCTCAAATTCATTTTTGGGTCATAGGAGGGCGATTTTGTTTCCATTTTCACTGCCCTCAACTAAACTTATCTTCGTTTGGCCGCTAGGAACCCATAGGCACTGACTAGAGCCATCGCCTTGCTCTTCTTGCTCCTCCATGAGCTACCGGTGCTTTGTTCAGTTTTCTTCTTCTCATTGTCTGGTATATATTTTTGAGACACCGTTGTGTTTCCGATCATCGTCCAGCCTCCCGATCACCACCTTCCATTCATTTTTGGGTTGGCGAAGGTATGACCACCACCCTAGCCTAGCCCAGCTACCTCTATACCCACGTTGCCCATCGCTACGCTCCATCTCCTTCGCCCAGTTAGACACTTTGTGTGCATCTCGAATTGTTGTCATTAGCGAGCCATGGGCCATTTGGCCATCATGGGCTCTACCCTAGCTCAGCGACAGCGAGGGCCATCCCCACTTGGCCCGATTACGCATCTGCCCGAAATGGGCCATTGGCCCTATACCATGTGAGATGCACAGCTACCAGCATGAAATGTGTTGGTTGTGGGTAGCGATTAGCAATGTTGCCATCTCAGTTAGGCACCACCTCCTAACCCTAGCTCAGTTGCCCTTTTGTGGGCCTTGGGCCACCACAGTCCAGCCTCTTCCCTCCCCTTTGTCAGCGTGTGCAAGGAGTCATGCGTGAGATTTATGGTATATGGGCCGCTTTTGTGCTGCCTAACCATAGGATGGCTTTGTCATCAATTGAGTTGACCACTAGAGACCTCCACCACTCCTCCATCATTGAGCATCGCCCCATGCCCTCCGCCCTTATGTGGGCCCTTGAAGGCGCAAAATTGATGTTGTTGGGTGCTTTCCACGGCCGATTTTGACGTCTTACAGACAATCAAGTACTTCTCAGCTGCCAGCCGACCTTCGGTGAGTACACCTTAACTTCCGGTCCCACCTGCCACTCATTGGCTTGACCTTTCTCCTAGTCGCCCTTAGTGTGCCGCTGTGGACCAAGGATTTTGCCGCATTGATTTCTGACACCCCGTTTGGTCATGAATACTTCTGTCACTTCCTAAACCCTTGGGCCAACAACTCTCTCAACTTGGCAACGCTTTTAGCTACCAACTCCATGGTCGACACCGCCACCATCGTGTGCTCACCATCAAATGTCATGATTATGAGGTAGGGGAGCTTTGAACTCGTAATTTCATGATAGCATTCTTTGAATGAGTAGCAACATGCTAGGATTGTATAATTCAATGCTTTGGATGTTAAATTATGATTCGTTTGCATGATGTAAGAGGATAATGCAATGTTGAAATGCATATGGCATGCATGTGGGCTATAAGTATGTTTGAAGTATGTGTGTGCTAGTGATGGTTGGCATGCTCGTTAGTAAGTAAGTGTGTGGATTAAATATGTGCTAGTGATGACTGACAAGTATGTTTCTACATATGTGGATTATGTGTGTGCTAGTGATGGCTAGCGTGTTTGTTGGTAAGCTAAGTATGTGGATTATGTGTGTGTTAGTGATGGCTAGCGTGTTTGTTGGTAAGCTAAGTATGTGGATTATGTATGTGCTAGTGATGGCTAGCTAGTATGTTTCTATGTATGTGGATTATGTATGTGCTAGTGATGGCTAGCGAGTATGTTAATAAGCTATGTATGAAAGTATGTGTATGTAAGTATGTGTGATAGACATACGCATGTGTGATGGCTATACGCATGTGCAATGGAAATGTGTATGTGTGTGTGGGAACAAATGGATGGGTGATGGACGTTAAGAGGTGACAGAGGATTTGGTATAGAGTTGAATGTGATGTGTAAGTGTATGACAAAAGAGAGGATATGAGTTTGAAGGGCAAGGATTGGTTTGGATCAGAGCGTATGTTGGGGGATTGTTAGATAGTAAGAGTGTTGCATAATTGTACAAGCATAATGTATAAATTATGAAGTGAAAAGTAAGCATAATAAGTGAGGTATAAGTAAGAGGGTATAACTAGGTTTGGCTTTGAGGAGCTCAGCTTGATGATTTCTAAGCAAGATGTGTTGGCCATAAGGTGGATGGTGGAGATTGTATGAATATGTAAGATTTTGGTGTACGTGAGCTATGATTATGAGATGGATGGGTTAAGGAAGTCTATTGCTCTGATAAACTAGGGTTTCATATCAGGGTCAGCTTCAGTTTGATCAGTGGAGCACTGTACGTTTGAGAGTTTTTAGGGCATAATTGTACTGCATAATTTACTTAATTCAAACTTGAATTATAAGCAAAGCTAATGATAACATTGTGAGTTTGAAATCTGAGGGTTTCAACGGGTTAAGTTCTATGTTTGAGCTAGCCAATAATGAGTCAGTTGAGCATTTCCCATGTCTTGCCATGTTGTTTATCCTGCAGGATGTTGTATGTGTTCAGTATTGAGCCCTAGACGTCTGATGCTCTATTGAGAGCGATGTATATTTTTTATTTGGTTTGTGTGCTTTATTAAGCCAAGATGTTTGATGCTTTATTGAGAGTGTTGTATGATTCTATCTAAGAGTAGCATTTTATGATTCTACCCAAGAGTGGCACTGTATGATTTCTACCCAAGAGTGACACTTGCACTATAAGACCCCTAAAGTGTGGGCAATTGTATGACCCCTTATGTGTGGATGTTTATGTTTGTGCGCTCAAGTAAGTAGTATCATGGAACCACTGTCACACCTCGGCACTGCTCGACCCAAGTCAAACCCGGTCCAAGGGCCGGTTAAATGCGCGGGGGCGATGAAATTGAAAGAGATTAACGGATAGCGGATGACTTGCCCCTCCTACGGGCGGTTTAACTAGCGGAGTTACACACCACAAGATCTTTGAGAAAGAGTAATAAGTAGAACAAAAGAGGACTTTAACTTTGAACTAGTTCACAAGTCTTATTACCATATACTTAGAATCCTGAGCCAACACACATGGTTCAAATCAAGGTCTCAAACAGATCTAAAAACATAATATAAACACAAGTCTGAAATAAGAACCACCATACATGATGTTCTATCAACATAATAGAGTAATCAAAGAAACATCACAATGTCTAGAGGCATCCACGCCTAATCTCATGCTCTCCCTGACTGTTCCTCATAGAGAGGATCCTGCCTGATTGCATGTTGCACCATGCAGCCCCAAAACATAAACACAAAATGTGGGGTGAGTAAAACTCAATAAGGTTTCAATATAGCGACAATAATAAGAGATCCTGGCATGACAATATAGCAATTCAGATTCATAATTGACATGGTATACCCTTTTCTGATCATTCCCTTACTAAAACCCAAATTTATCCATAAATATAAGAGCAAGCATGCATATGACACACCTATCAAAGTCAAAGCATAAATGATCAAGTTATAACCTAACATCCATCCTGCATAGGTAATAGTTCATATCTAATCAAATCAAGCATAATATCACACATAAACCGCATGAGAAGTATCTTTCAGACACTTTCTAATCATGTAACCATATCTCATAAACCTGCATAATAGTATCTCAACCACACCATTCTGATCATGAAACCATATCACATAAATCTATATAATAGTGTCTCCATCACACGATTCAGATTATGCATTTATATCACATAAATATGCATAATAGTGTCTCTAACACACATAATCACATAATGCAGATTCATATAATTCATTCATAAATCATTCACCTTGCACGATAAATGTCTCAATCACACTATTCTAAATCATGCATAATAAATCATATCCACATGTGTCACATAATCTCAAATATCCCTACACGTCCTGTGTAATCTAGGCATAATATTATTCATAGACATGCATCATCAACAAATGGTGAATGCCTCCATTAGGGAGTAAACACAATCATTGCCACAAAAGGCTAAAACATAGTCCAATTTCCTAACCAAAAACCTAGGGCATTGCCCGCTCTTGACACAATCCGAATCCCTCACGGGAACTAAGATGTAGGGGTAGTTAGCCCCTTTGCTCGCTTAAGATAATCCACACGGGAAGTCCAAATTCCCAAAGGGAAACCTAGACCTGCTCGCCAAAAACAATTCTGGCCAAGAATGTCCAAATTTCTACATGGGGAACCTAGAGCAGTGTGTTCGCTCAGGACATCTCTGCGGTGGGGAGAGTCCCAATTTCCACATAGAGAACCTAGAACATGTGGTAGCCGGTGCACGGAGGCGTACCACTCTGGGTTCTCAGTGTCTAGATGTGACTATCTCAATAAATCTCAACCGCAATACGAGTCCATCCTTCATCTCCATTAATCTCAAATCAACTTAACTCGACTCAGATCGACTCAACTTGGGGAATAACTATGTTCCATACAGGAACTTAAATCAAAATCATGTCCTTTCAGACCAACCAAATTGTGATTAAGCCAATGATCGATTAATCCGGCACACAATCTCACATCATTGCATACAATCAATCAATCACGATTAAACATCAGTAGAATCTCTTTCATGAAGTTCGTTCCATGATGCATGAAATCATGATAAATCTGTGAGCAAGATCTACTTAAATTCCAACACATGAAATGTGCTCCCATCAGTCCCTACATGCATCATATTCGAATCATAAATAACCACGATTTCATAGCAAATACCCCACATGTGTGTGTTCATACATCTCTGAGCACATGGCCATACTTTGATAATAGCTCATAAGACAATCCACACAAGCTTTGATAAAAATTCTAATCATAATTACCAATTGAAATCATGAGTGAAATCTAATGTAAACCATCATTTCATTTATATGAAATCAAAAGCTCAACTCTTACAAGCATGATTATTTTGCACATGATGCTAGAACATAATATCACCATTCACCCACAATTCATACATATTATAAGATAACATATCATCTCATTATCATACAATAACCTTGCTGGAAGACATGCTTAGAACATAGAAATTTCATCCACCATAATTTACAATAATCAATGCTAAACATGTCTAAACATAATCATGTAATTCCACAAAATCCTTAAACATGCCTCATAAATCCCAACCTAAATAATATATATCATTCCAGTAGTTTATTCCAACTCAAATTACTCCAAATAAACATTAGAAATGCTAGGTGGAATTAAAATACTGAAATAAGCATAAAAATAAAAAATTACCAAATCTACTGTGTAGCCAAATCGTTATCGGCTAGCCTTAAAATTGGCCAAAACTATTGTGTAGCCTATCAATCGGCCTGGCAGGCCGTTCGATCTGCCATATCGATCAACCAATATGCCCGATCGATCGCCAACAAGGCATATCGAGGTCTTCTTCTTCCTTTCAAAATTTAAAACTGAAACACCATTAATGGAGCTTAAAATCTTCATTTCATACACCATCAAATTAAATTAAACATTCTATAACATTAAATCAACTCATTTCAAATCAAAACTCTAAGTAATCAAGGCAGAAGATTAACTTTTTGCAAATCTACCATTAAAGTTGTAAATATGAAACCCATTCAATCAAAACACATAAAAATCAAGATTTGCATGCTAATTATGGTTGAGATAAAACTCATTACCTCTCCACTTGATTTGACTCGGATTTACTCTTCAGTCACCTTTGAAACCTTCCAAAAGCATGATTTTTATGTTAAAACACACTTAAACTCAATTTAGACTTGAAAATCATAAAACAAATCCTGCATCTAGAGCTTAGGAGGCATAAAATCGAATTTGTGAAGGTTAGGGCTTGAAGTAGATGAGTAAAACAGTGATTTAATGCTTTGAAAACGGATTGAATTAATAGAGAAAGACAAGATCAAGAGGATTTTAAGAAAAATCTTAAAGATTAAGAATTAAGAAAATCTTACCTCTAATCACTTCCTCTTTAGGCCTAATTGGGGATTAGGCTCTAATTCCCTGATTTAGCCTTTTCATAAATGGGAAAGGGTCATCCCCTTTCCTTTTATAGGAAGGAATGAGTTAAAACCTAATTAAAACTTGGGGTGAGAATAAAGTTTTTAAATAAAAGTAGGTGTTTTGGCAATTTAAACTCTAATTAGGGCTAAAAAAATTTTGAATTTTTTTTAATGACTTCCTTTGATGTCTGTGACATTTTAGACCAAAAACCCCAAATTTGATAGTAGGCCCCATAGGGGCTCCCGCAAAACCCTAATTTTAAAAAAATTAAAAATTTTAAAAATTCCCAAAAATTCACAAATGATTTGGAATCACTTAAAACTTATAAATATGAATTTATTTTTGTTTAAAACCTTTGGAAATCACCTTTATTTCAAAAAATCATCAAAATTAATAAGAAACGGCTTAAACCACATAAAAGCAATTAAATCAAATAAATTTAAACCAGTTCAAGTTCGGAGATCTTACATCCTCCCCCCCTTTAGGAATTTTGGTCCTCCAAAATTCGCTAAAGGTCGGCATCGAAAAGATTAATATAAAAGTTCACAAGTCTTCTCATCTTTTCTCTTCCACATAGCCCCTTCGACCTCGTGATTCCGCCATAAGACTTTCACAAGTGTGATCACCTTTTTTCGGAGAGTTTTCTCCTTCCGGTCTAGGATATGAACAAGTGTCTCCACATACGAAAGGTCATCTCATAACTCCAACATCTCATAACTCCAGCCTAAGCTTGGCAATCCTTAGATCGTGGAAGTAAGAATGGTAGATTTGGCCCTTGTTGTCATCATCCCTCAATTTTTCATAAGCCTTATTTTGAGTAGCTGAACAACACTATGGCAGTGACTCAATAATATGCTTTATGACATGAGCAAGATTAGAGAGTGTGAGGATATAATGTATCTCCTCTTCCATACCAAGTAGTTATCAGCATTCAACTTTTCGATCTTCCCTAATTCTAATGTGACCATCTCCAAAGCCATTATAAAACTATAAAGAATGAGGCAAAGAAAAATAGAAATTAATACTATGGTTGGCCAAAAGTTTCTTAAGTATTGTTTAGACTCTCTTAATCTAACATATAAGAAAAGAGGCAAATTATATTATGTTGAGTTACTTAGCTTAATTGCACCTAAATTAGGTTTAGGTCAATCTCAAGTGAAAATCCCTAACTACCCCTTAAGTCCCTTAAGGAAAGTTACCCTAATTGTACATTTATGTGTTTATTATTTATGCAATCCTTTAAAACACCCCACTTAGCACAAAAAACAACAAATAAACACCTCTATTGTTGGAATTTTAATTTCCTGTCCAAAAAAAATTTGGTGCAAAATTACCAACTATTTTGGTCTTTTCACCCTTGAAAAACACACCAAGACTATACTCCCAACAACTATTTAATGAGTATATAACACAAAGAATACATTGGCACACGCAGCCAATGTGAATTGTCCAAAATGCCCTTAGGGCTAAAACGGTCAATGTACATAATTTTTCAATCCACTTAATTAATTAAATCTAAAAAAATAATTAATTAATCTTTCTAGACCAAAAAGTGTGCATGTGAGTAGGAAGTAATTAGAGAAATTAATTGGGCAAAAATCACAAGGGCGAGATGACCCTTTTGCCCCTACAAGTGCCCAAAAACACTAAACACAATTAATTATCTAATCACCAAATTTCCAGCAAACAAATCATGCAAAATAGTCCCAAATATATTCAATTTCAACTTAATTACAAAACCCCTATGGATAGAACAAGTAGATCAATCAATTCGATTTCTAATCAAATCAGTGACCAAATCCCCAATCCTAGGCACCAAATACTGTAACGTCTGGGAATTTTCTAAATTCCTGAAGTCGTACACGTGGAAATTAAGGTGTAGGACCCCTTGATCTTCCCATGAGAATAACTTAATCATATGTTGGATGTGGTGGCTAAAGTATATGTTAATGGAAAATAGACAGAAAGAGTTTCGAAACACCACCAAGAACCCATGAATTAGAGTCCAGATAAGGGAGATACGACTGTATGAAGTTGAACATATTGTGCAGGACCCGTTTACCCGAATTGTACGTGCGGACTGTCCGTTTAAGTTGCGATATGGGCCCGATCAATTACTATTCCGAAATTGGGTTTTTGAGGCCTAATTTCTCATGGGATTAGGAGCCCTAATCCTATGTCTATAAAAAGGCTTAATTGGAGCTTTTTGGAAAAGGAGGACGAGCCGCCATTAGAATTTTCCGGCGATGCTCTGGCGGCGGTGTATCGACGGCAAAACGGCAACTAGGTAAGATTGTTGTATTAGTTAAGTAGTGTTGTATTGAAAAATTAAGATTAAATTGTGTTATTATCCGTTCTGCAATTTAATGAATCAACTATAGTAATTTCTGCAATGATTCTTTAATAATTTTATTTATAAGCTTTCGATCGCCAGCCAGCCACTAGACGGACGCCGGATGACCACTTGATGGCCGCCAGTCAACCACTGGATTTCCGGCCAGGAACCCCGATCATTGCTGGATGAAATTGACTGGAGGTGGGCGTTTTCCTTATGGGCAAATCAGAACAAAAGAACGATGGAGAAGAGCGGCAGCCCCGCAGCCCTTGGACACGCGGTCCATGGTCGTGCTGGCCTTGGCAGCACTGGTCAGGCTGCACTAGACTTGGCCACGGTGGCCTCGGCGGTGGTGGTTTCTGCCGCTGCGCAGAGGAAAAAAAAGGGAAAAGAGGAAAGGTGCATTTTTGGCCCCGGCTGGCCATCGGGCAACGGCGGGGGGCCAGGCCCATTGTGATCACCGCATGGCAGCGATCCGGTGGACCCCAGCCCGCTGCCCGGCCATGGTGGACAGGGGTGGCACCGTCAGAGGCATTTTCTCCTCTGGTCAGACATGGGGAAGACGACCCGCGTTGCAGGTCGTTAACCCAAACCCACCCAGCCCGGGTTGGGTTTAGAAAAAAAATATAGAGAAAAGGGGGGATCGAACTGGGTCCGGTTCAAGGGCCTTTACTTGTTCTAAAAATTTGGAAAATTACTCATAGACTTTGAGAGGGTTACGAGTGTCTTGACCAAGTTTCAGGACCGGTAAAAATTCCAGAGTCTTTAAAATGACCTTTTTACCCCTGGTAGTTAAACCATCATGTGAAAACCATTTACCTGACTTCGGGGCTCCTGTTCAGGGGCCTGTGAATTGGTTTAAAACTTGGGAAAATTCTCAATGAGATTTTAATGGGCAACCTATTTATAGGCCAAACCTCTTATTAAAAGAAAAATCATAGTGAGTGGTTAATTGACCCTTTTGCCCTTAGGGTTTATAGTAAACCGTTAGTCCAAACCTAGGTCGGTTCAAGGGGTTCACGAACCCGTCACATGCCAAAAAAATTACATAGAGTCCATGAAGGCCATTAGTACCCTTGGTTTTAATTTTAGACCTATTGGATGTCATTAAGGCCTTAAACCAAATGACAGAAATACCCTTTGAGCAGACCCGCCCACATTCATGTGAATGGAAGCGCGAGTCAGTTTGAGAGTGGAACCTTCTGAGAGGTTAATGACTTAAAATAAAAAACAAAGGGTAGTGAGATGACCTAATGACCTAAGGGAGGGTAGCATACCCCTAAGTAGTAGAATTACCCTAATGCCCTTAAGGGGCAATATATTCTGTTTCCGTTGAAACAAATAACCTAGTTAATCAAAAGTTAAGGTGCCCTATAAATGACTTCAAAAGGAAGGGGTGTGACCGGTAGGTGACACAAAAACCTTGACAGGTCATAGTGTCACGAGAAACCAATGGAAAACCCTAATTCTCAAGGTTTAGGGCAGTGTATTGCGCGTGTTCGTAACACAGTGCAGAAATCCACTAGGGCATTATATACGTCACTCGTGGAATATGTTAATTTACATATCGAGCTTGAATTCTCTGAGCCTTAGTCCTGCAAATGAATGCAATGGGCCTCCGTTTATTAATTATATATTTGTATGATTACATGTTATTTATGATGATGCATGTTTTTGATATTGATGCATTGATTTATATCTGTAACTTAAGATTAATGAAGATTAATCAAGAGACATGGGTTGCTGTTGGTTTGGAGGGAGAACATCTAATCAAGATAATGACTAAAATACCCTCTTTAGGGTTGAGACTAGCTCATGGAGTGAACGGGGCCCTGACTTAGAACCTTACCTTGGTTAATGAACCGAGGTGATTTTGGGATGTTCTTTGAGTCATAGCTCAGTGGATGAGCTATTTTGTGGGCCGATTCACAAGGTGAAGAGGACCTATATGGTTAAGTAGTTACTTGACTGGATAAAAATAACCTATTCTAAGTTTCAGATGTTTGGGGGAGTCAATGGTCATAAGGACCTCAGGCTTTTATGGTTATATTAGTAATGTCTTATGAGACATTTTCTCCCAAAGTTGGGATGCGGGAGATTGCGAAATGCTTCTTCATCGCCATGATGGTTTGGGTATCGACTAGAGGGTCTTTACCGCGGGTCTCCCATAGGTCTTCCTAGGACTATTTAGTACGTACGAAAAGCGGAGTTGTATGAGCATCATGGAAGGCTTGTGCTTCTCGCCAATCTGTGTCCATGAGTACAGTTGGGATCCTCTTCTCCAGATTCGTGGTAGGCTATTGAGAGCCCTGGGATTTGGGTCAAGCTACTGTTAAGCAGTCTACTCCAAGGTTGGAGTACCTTGTTTAGGGATTTCTCAAGGGGCGAGTCATCTTTGAGTTATAGATTTGATAGTATTAATTATCAAATAAGTGATGTGAGATAATTAATAACATTGTTTGATATTGCTTATTAATTAGACAAGTGGAACAGTTAAAGGACTTACTAAAATATAGGTTGAAAATATCTAAGCATGGCATGTGTGATGCTATGCTTTGTAGGATAGAGTAGTTTCTAGGTAGAACTACGTCTGGATCCGATCTTGTTGGAAACATTGGAGATGTTGTCTGATGAGTACGTAGGCAACTAAGTTTGGGTGATATTGGCCCGATCCAAAAAATATTAATAAAACCTTTTATCCCTTGGAAGCTCTTCTCCTGTAGGCGAAGATGCTCCATTGTAGTTGTGGTTGTTGTTTGATTTGCTTTGTTGCAAATTCTCTATGAGACGACAAGTGAGACCAAGACAGGCGAGCACAAGAGGTTTCCGCATTTCTGCAACTCCGGTACATTAGTATACCTTTAGCATGAGAGTCAACTTGTTATTTATTTTCAGATGAGTGACAGACTTGTACTTAGATGGATGAGCTGGTCTTTATGAATTTTTAGACGTTAAATAATATCATATGATTTGATATTCGTATTTGTGCCCAGTTATTATGACCTGGATATTTAATCGATGGGTTTATTTTGTATTTAAAGAAAAAAAATTCTCGCTACTTACCGTTTGTATTATTTAAAAATACCTTTAAAAATCCGGGTTGTGACAAATACTACTATAGAGTGGCTGGCTAGCAGAAGCTTGGTGGTCCCAAGGCCTTGCGGATGGTGCAAAGATTTAAAATCAAACCTTTTTATGATTATCTACACAAAACAACATGCAATTGCAAATCTATAAGCAATTACCTATCCAAATCAAAGCATGCATAAGTTGAAAAAGAAATTAACAAATACACACTGACCTTGGGCAGATCAACCCCTATCATGCCATCATAGTCTTCACACCATCATTCATTGGCATTGGATTACAATAGAATCAAGAAGAGAAGGGGATTTTACCTTTTATATGTTGATCCCTCTACCACCTTGTTCTTGGATGAAAATCACCTCAAAGATGACATCCTAAAGCCCTCCCTTGACGTCCCAACTAGTGAGGAGAGTAATCTCCTTCAATTAACTCACCAAAGGAGCATAAGAGAGGGGCGGCCAACAAGTTTTCTCACCAAAACCTAGAGGAGGATGAAATCACCAAGGGAGAGGGGGCGGATTGGGCGAAAGGAGAGGAGAGGGGGGTGGACTGAATTAGGGTGCTCCTCTCCTTCTTCTTTCCCTTAAATACCCCTCCTCCTTCTCTATTAGTTGGGCTTATCAAGTAGGCTTAACTGAACGAGCCTTTGTTGAATTTTCCAACTTAATATTAGAGGGTAAGACACAACGGGAGGGGGCTCTATCTCTCAAAGCCCGCAGGGACCTAAACCCTTTGCACACAGCCAAGCCTGTGATAGAGTTGACCTCTCGCTAACCAAGGGCCAGACCATCAACACATAATTCATGAGTCAGGCCTCACAACCTATTAATGTACATCTTAGAAACATACCTAGTGTGCGTGTGTGATAAATGCGGGTCCCAATAAATTAGTGTCATAATGGCTCAAGTGGGGTTGGTGTGACCCACCAACCTTGGACCCTATGGTCCGTACCGGCTCACCTGGACTGTGATTAATATGGATAAAAATAGGCCAAGCCCATACCCTGATCCAACAGTTATATGAACATGTTAATCATCATATACATATGGGTTCATTCAAGTGGTCAAAAATTGCATAACAACTTCCAGGAATAACAGATAACAAAATAAAAATACGTCACAGACTTTGTTTGTCTGTGTATTTTACTATTTACAAAATGACTTATTAGCATAATTATAAGATATTACGGTAACAAGTGGTTAGAAATGCTCATGGCTTGTACAATGCACACTAAAAAATTTCTCTTTAGACCTCAGCCAGGGATGGTTGTTAAAGATTCGGAGCATGGCGGAGGAAATCACCGCATGCAAGGCGAACTCTCAACTCACAGTATGTGCTATTCAACCAGTGGCTCAAAAGTGACATTGCCTTTTAGTTTTATAAAAGGTGAATAAAAATATTTAAAAACTTTTATTTAAAAAAATGCCGTGCTCTAAAATGCGTCAGTTGTTTTCACGTGGAAGCTGTCTGCATGAAAACACGCATTAGCATTCACTATTCGGTTCCTTCCGCAAGTCAAGAACACTAAATAAAACAGCTGTGGGACCACTTAGAAAGGCCAATCACGACACAAGTGGTTGCCTCGAACCCTTTGCTGACCGCACAATTATCCAAATGCCACCAGCTGCAGTGGGCCCCACTCCTGACTCCTAACTTGGAAGCCAGGGAATCAGCTGGGGCTCCGCGTAATCTGGTCGGGACCAGATTTATGTGACAATTCCAAATGGCATGGTCTGAAAAATGCGAGAAAATGATGCTCTTTTCTGTACGCCGTTGGGTGTAAATTAAAGAGTGCTCACGGATAGAAACAGACCGGGATATAAGGTTATTTGTGCCTATATTTAGACTAATAAAAATAGAGATAATCATATCTACATTAAAATGAAAAAAAGGTGGAAAGTTTTGGTCCACCATTTTAGTTTTTAATGCTTAATTGATTACAAGATTAACGAATCAACTTTACATGTATATATTATACACAAAATTGTCATGTTGATATGGTTTTTTATTTATAATAAATAAAACAATTGACAAGCAACTTTATAATGACTTAATAAGTATAAAGTTGTCTAAGAGAATTCAATGGATGCAAAACTCCCAACATAGTTGGATAATTGGATACTGACTCAGTAGTTATCGTATGATTCGAGTGCCTTAAGCTTAAAATTTACAAGTCTTTTATGCTTTCTTGATAATGAGTCTAACATAAGTTAAATATAAAGAACTGTTAATATTTTAAATTAACAAAAATTAATATTAATATATACTAACATATATATTATTAATTTCTTAAATATTTATGAATAGTTTAAACTGGGCTGTGGGAAAAACGCCTTCCGCTTAGTTGTGAGTGACAAGCCTTGTCCTGACTAGGGTTGCCGACGTAATTACGTGTAAAAACAAGGGCATTTATGAGCCCCACGTCAACGACTGGGTCTGCTGGGTCGTTAGCTTGGTCTTTTTAACCGTAACGGTCCGCACGAGAAATCAAAAACCACGTCCTGCCCACTATTCCCGGCTCGCCCCTTCACCCACCAAGTCCACTGGGCCCCACTCCCTCCCACCCCATGTGTCGTCTTCCTCTTAAAATCCCCCCACTCCCTCCACCTCCACGGCTCCACCTCCGCCCCTCTCGCCTCCACCTTCCCTGCCACCGGTGGAAAGGGCACCAAGATTCCTGGCCGCACCATTTTCCCAGAGTTACTTGAATTCCATCTTGTTCTCATCTGGATCTCCGCTTGCTGCATCTGCCTGTTAAATCTGTTTTGGAATTTTTTTGCCGGAGATTGTGGCGTGGATTTCCCCTTCTTGAGCTGATTTGTGGGTATTTTTGGGTGTCCATTTGTTGGTGGTTGGGGCATTGGGTTTTGATGAGTAAGGGGGGAAATGCTGGAGGAATGGCTATGTGAGGGTTTGGAGGGGTTTATGCTGTGTTTGAGGTGAGGATGGATTGAGAGGGATCTTTTGGGTAGCTGTCTGGGTTTTCAGAAGGGATGTAATTGGTTTTGGGGCTGGTGGTTTTAGGACAGGTTAGGGTTTAAGTAGCTGGTTTTGCAGAAGACTAGGATGGGCTAGGGGCTGAAGTAGGAGGATTTGAATGAGCTATTTAGAGCTCAGAAATAGGATATTTTGGGATTTGAATTGGTGAAAATTAATTTTTCGTTGAAATGGTTCAATGTTTATGTGTTGGTGGGTAGGTTGGACTGTACTTCTAGATTAGTGTAGTTTAGCAAAGTCTTCGTAGTAAGGAATAGGAATTCAGCTTGTAAGGTAATTTGGGTGTAATACAAAAGAGCATCAGAACACTTCGATTTGTCGAGCTTGGCATTGGGAGACAGATGCTAAACAGACATGCCAAGTATTAGAGCTCCAGCATCAAGACAAACTGCGACACTCTCAGTTAGTTTTTCATCTCTCTAATATTTTACTTATTGTTCAGTTGAATTAAGAAAGTTTTTTCTGATACTTGGCCATCAATTCTGCGTTGTATGTTGTAGGTAGCTGTAAAATGTAGACCATTAACTGAGGGGGAACGACAAAGAAGTCGTAATATAATTCAAGTGACGGATGAGAAGGTAATGTCTTCTGAAAGTTATCCTTTCACCTGCTTGAAATTGGTAATTTCAATGTAATTTTTAGCTGTATAAATGAGTGGAACTTACCATCTTAATTTATAAAATAGGGCATTACAGTATTGGATCCTGATCTTCAAAAAGATTACCTTGATCGCATCCAAAACCGAACCAAGGAGAGAAGATATTCTTTTGACTATGCATTTGGTCCTGAATGTACAAATGAGGTAGGGAGAGCCACGTCAATGTACTCCTTTTCACTAAGGAGAAGAAATACTCTTTTTACCATGTATTTAATCCTCAAAGATACTCCTCTTTATTCCATATGAATAGGATGATAGAAACTCTTTAACAATCTATGGTATCAGTTCTTTTGTAATGAAGTAAATATATACCTGTTCGTGAGGGCTTATCTGATCTCCGTGAACTCTTGGAAACCATTATACATAGACGGTTGAGTATTGCTTTTGAATAGGAAGCATATTGCATGGGTTCAGCACCCGCTTCATAATAACTTTTTAGTAGGATGCAGGTTAATTTAATTGAAAATTTCCCTATCTGCAATATACTCTTTTTTGTTTTACCGGAACAGATCTGTTATGAAGTTTCATTGTGGACTTCATCAGGATGTATACAGAAAAAGTATTTCTTCAACTATTGCTGGAGTCCTTCAAGGTCTCAACGCAACTGTATTTGCATATGGTTCGACTGGAAGGTACTAGCTACATGCTTATTTTTTTTTTTTGTCAGCTTGTAAATTAATGACTGGCAAATCATCATGTTGCCAATAGACACCCTGCTTGATAACCTTTGGTTGCTAATCATGTATTTCAAATTTTCTTTCTTTATTATCACTGATAATAATTTTATTAGTCATTGTTAGTGTTGTTATCGTTATTCGTGTTATTGAAAATCTCACCTTCACTGTGTTAAAAGAATTTTGCAACATTATTTTTGCTATTTTTCGAGCATTGCTTTAGTTACAGTATTATAAATAGGTTTCACATTATACATATCCGGTTTTTGGTGTATAGTTGTGGAGCTATTTTCCTCTTTTTCATGGTAAAATCCTTGTAATAAATCCCAATCCTTATTCCTTTGCTATTCCCTCTATAAATAGTCATTATTTTCTTTTCTTCTTTAGTGGTGGTAAGTTTTACACTAAGCTGGGGGCTTGTTAGTACCCGGACCTTTCTAATGGAGCTTTGCATTTTTCTATGCATTTTATTTGGCAGTGGAAAGACATATACAATGGCTGGGACTCCCAAAGATCCTGGACTTATGGTTCTGAGCTTGCGCATGATTTTTGATCTAATAAAAAAGGATGAGAGCTCGGATGACTTTGAAGTCACTTGTTCCTACCTTGAAGTGTACAACGAAGTAGGGTGTGCATTTTATTGTGATGCATGTTACATCTTAATAGTGCAGTTTGGAATTTATACTCATTTGACTCTGATGTTATCTGACATCACCGTTTTCTGAGGTACAGATTATCTATGACTTGCTTGAAAAAACATCAGGCCATTTGGAGCTCCGGGAGGACCCAGAGCGAGGAATAGTTGTGGCTGGGCTTAGATCTATAAAGGTGTTTTCTCAATAGTAGTCCTTCCATGTTTCAATTGCTCAGTTGTTTTTTCCATTTTGGGAAGTAGATACTGACAAGCCAAGCATCTTCTTATCTTCTTTCCAAGTGTCCTACTTGGGTTTGCTAAGTACAGTTTTTAAAACCTTAACTATCTTGACAGCCTGATGAGTTGGAACTTGGAAACCACCTCATATTCAGGCTTGAGCCAAAATCAAGACAACCTCAGGTTTAAACATATGGCTACATGATACTAAAGTTAGATGGTTTAGGAGAAATATTTTTCTGAAGAATTCCACAGATAGCAATTAAAGCCATTAGTTTTGGTTTAGAACTAGGCTTAAAAGTTTAAATGTCATCATCATATTTACCATCTCTTAATTGTCCGCTTTTGATGAAAGACTGATTACATTAATGATATTTTTAATTGTCCCAATCTTGTCTGAATTCTTTCACCCTAAAACCGACCTAAGAGTTTTTCATTGTTTAATTATCTCGTCTTACATTGAGAGCCTTTCACCAATTCACATGATTTCTTGGATTGAACCAGGTTTTTTTTAAGGGTTGGGTTGATGGTGTTAAGTAAATTCTGAAACAAGTGGCAACTTTCCTTTGTCTTCCATTCTCCGACTCATATCTATATGGAAAAACTTCCAGCATGCTGCCAAAAGGCCCAACTGGTAGCTAAATTTAGTGATAGTTGAAGGTGGAAACAGTGGAAGCAGCTGTGAGTCTAGCTTGATGCACCCTTGTCCATGTAGTTACTTAAATAGAATGCTAACTTTATGATGCTTATGTTCTATAATTGTTATTTGATTTTTTTTTGTCTGCTCAATTGTTTCCACGTTCTTGTATTTTGCCAAAATTTTGTTGTACTTATTGCCTGGGGTCTCTTTACTTTTCGAGACAAATTTCTTCTATTTTTAGTTTCTTCTTTGATTTTCTCTGTTGAATTATTGGAAGTTAACAAAATGCACTGAGGTAGTGATTTGAGGTGTATTTTGTATGAATAATAATCGTTTTATGGGTTTTAGTACATTGATTAAAAGTTTAAAGAATTTAAAATTATAATTTTAATGGAAAAGAGCCTTGCAGAACTCTGCTCGAGTTCAGCTTCATTTGGCAACATTCTGAAACTTTAGATCAAGCTGACCTCGTGCCAGCCGAAACTCTACTTGACGTGGCTCGTTAGCACTTCTAGTAGTTTTTGCATTATACATTGACATGACACAATGAATGGATGTTTTGTGCCTTCCTTTCTTCAGGTACGTTCAGCTGATAAAATACTTGAACTTTTGAATATTGGAAATAGTAGGCGTAAAACGGAAAGCACAGAAGCAAATGTGACGTCTTCTCGGTTAGTAAATGATCTCTCTCTCTCTCTCTATATATATATATATATGATTTTTTATAAGCTTAGGTGACAAAAGGTAAGAATTGAAGCATCAGAATATTTGTGGGTCCATATAATTTTTCACAAATTTCACAATATAATTAGCTCTTGTCTTTAACTAAACCTTGCCTTCTAGGTCAAAATTTATCTGTGAAGCTTGAGTTAATTAACAAGAAGTTGAATTATAGTTTTTTCAGTGCTGTTCTCTTAGCATTTATGTAGACGATGTGCCTAGTGGATGTTAGATAGCTGGTGTAATGTGCAAATGTTGATAAATTATATATATATATATATATATATTAAAAGTTTTTAACAATTATTTTATAAAAAGAATAATTGTTAGATTTCATGATATTAAGGGTGTCATCTTTTTGTGTTACTGATGTGTTTGCATTATCGATTAAATTATCTGTTTTTCACATCAACATTGCAGATTTGCAGGCAATATTCCTCCATCATAAGTATTTTTCCATCATATTTTAGCATTTTTACTTTTTAGTTGAAGTGGTTAATAAAAAATTCCGTTGATTGTTATACAGCTCACATGCTGTCCTGGAAATCACTGTGAAGAGAAAACAAAGAAATCAATTCCGAAGTCAAATATTGCGTGGAAAACTTGCACTAGTTGACCTTGCTGGAAGGTGGGTGATGTACTTCTCACATATTTACAACATTATTTTTCATGTATTATTCCAGAAATATGTAACTGACATAATTATTGTAGTGAGAGAGCTTCTGAAACAAACAGTGGGGGCCAAAAGCTAAGAGATGGGGCCAATATTAATCGATCGCTTCTTGCTTTGGCAAATTGCATTAACGCACTGGGGAAGCAACATAAGAAGGGTCTGGCATATGTTCCTTACCGGAATAGGTACTTGTTTCATTACTGGTGCATGATATATTTCTGCAAAGTATTGCCTTTTCAGATCTACTGTTTCTCTTGTGCAGCAAGCTGACACGAATTCTTAAAGATGGTCTTAGTGGAAACTCACAAACAATTATGGTTGCCACAATATCACCTGCTGATGATCAGTACCATCACACTGTAAATACCCTGAAATATGCGGATCGAGCAAAGGAGATCAAAACACATGTTCAGGTGCAGTATTTTTAGCTATGTTTATTCCTAAATGTCTGACATTATTGAATAGTTATGTTATGCATATTCCAAATTGCGATTTTATGATTCTCTGGTCATTTACAAGGGTGGGATATTACAACTCCCACATTGCCAGAGTTCATATTATTTTTTATGTTTTTTTTTCAGTTACTTTGTATTTGACTTGCACACGGTGTAAATAATAATCTTTGTTGTTTCACTTCAGTTATAAAGTTGTTTGTCCTGTAGATATAGGACTTTATGAGCATTTTTGCCTTTTATAGCATTTTTTTGAATAAATGGCAGAAAAATATTGGCACTGTTGATAATCACGTTGGAGACTATCAGAAAATGATTGAAAATCTTCAGGTAAGCTACTGAAAGATTATTTCCGTTGCATGTAACACCTTCACAGTGAAATTATACTAAATTTAGCTTTTATCTGTGTCATCAGATGGAGATCTGCCGATTGAAGAGTGAACTTGCAGAAAAGGAGTCACAGCTAAGCATCAAGCCTCCTGATAAAACACTCGATGATGAGATGTCTTGGTTGAATGTTTTGAGTCAAAAGACCAGTGAGAATGTTCAGGATCGTATAAACCTACAGAAGGCTTTGTTTGAACTAGAAGAAACTAATGTTCATAATCGGATTGAGCTCCAACGTTTGGATGATGCTATTGCCCAACAACAGGTTAGTTACATTCAATTCGTGGTTATTCCATGATATTAGCTTATACTATAAACAAATATGTCCCATCAACTTTGTTCAAATTTTACAAATGATAACAGGCATGACAAGGTTTTCATATTGAGGGTTAGAACAGACTAGACTATGCCTGTAATGTTTCAGAGAGTATGTTCGTCTTTGGATCCATGTCAAAATGGGCCCTAAACAACTGTGTGTACTGTGATGCTTCTGATGTTAATGTGTAAATTTTGTGAAAATGTTCAACCATGTTGATTGGATTTTTTTCAAATTTTTTTTCTGTGCAGCTGCAGCTGCAGCTGCATCTGCATTTTTTTTTTCTCAAAACAAACACAGCTCTCGATCTGGATTTTAATTAGCTAATCTGACATCAATTCTTTTCCAGGCAATTGAGAAAGATGGCACAGTTGTTCAGGCTTTAAGATCAAGAAGGCAAGTTATTCTTGATAATATTCGAGACAATGATGAAGCTGGAGCAAACTACAAGAAGGTGCAATCTTTGTCCATTGGTCATGTAGTGCATGATTTGAAGTTAACAGTTGTAGACAAAGGATGTTATAATGCAAAAGCACTTAATTTTTTTATCTGTTGTCCAGGAGATTGAAATGAATGAGAAGCACCGGTGCCAACTTCAACAAATGATTGATGAAGCAATAAGTAACAATGGTAACAAAACATACCTGCGAATTCTCAGTCAGTATCGATTACTGGTAAGGAAAAAATTATGGTGTGACTAATGAGATTATAATTTTTCCATTTCTATCAAAAATAGAATACAGGGGAGAATGTGAGAAATTTTGGGAAAATTGAAGAAAAGAATTCCTGTCTGGTGATGGTATTCCAGTATAATTATTTAGCCTACTGTTGGCATATTTAAAGGATGTTTACTTTTGATAATATATATTTGAAATTACTTGTTATGAAAATTTGTGGCTCTTAACAATTGCAGGGAATGGCCAATTCAGAGCTCCAGATTGAAATGGCAATACGTGATCAAGTCATAAACAGTCAAAGAGAAGCACAACAAAACCTGTGGAATGTCATCATGGCGCTAGGGCTTGACCGAAAGCAGATAATTGATCTGGCTTCTAAACAGGGTATAACAATTGAAGATCTGAATGCTCCTCGCTGTGCATTGTTCAGCACAAAGTCATCTGTAAACCAGACTTTTTCCAGATTTTCTTCATTATGTTCTTGTTCTGGAACACATGGTCCTGCTAATTTGTCCCCCAGATGTGCGTCTCACCACCATCAAGGCTTTAGATCCATTGCATGTTTTAGTCGTCAGTGGGATGGTCGTTCAGTCTGCAGGGAAGAACACCATAGCACCTATTTCATGCTCTCTCATGACCACACTCCATCATATTTGAGTAGTAATAGAAGAAATGACCTTTGGTCAAGTGACCGACCAGTTCCTTACTTCAACCCGGAAATGAGAACTCCTCAATCATGCCTGTCAACTACTTCCTTCCGTGAAGGTGTCCAACAGCAGCTGGTATGTATCTGTACTTCCCAAATTTATCTTGTTCCAGATAGGTTATATACCTACTAGATGTCCGTGTGTGAACCTTCATACACCTAGTAGATATCCATACTGGAGGCATCTCTTTATTTGGACCTCCATTTGAAGTACTGAGACAGTGTCTTCAATCATCAATTGTAGTTTTGTCTTATGTATCTCACAATGCTCCTTGTGATTATTCGGGCTCCTGAATGATAAATGCCCATGCTGTCTTCTACTGGATACAGGGTACATGGAATCCAAATGGAAGCAGTCAAGGTAGCTCGCAGACGATGAGCACTAGTGGGCCAATCAGACTTCCATACGGAAGTTCTTCAGACCTCGGTTTGAATGTACCTAATTCTCATCATCTTATGTATAACCCTTTGTCAGGTTCTCCAAATGTTTCCTGTTTCCAGTCTCCATATCCAAGAACTTCCTCAGTGACCTTCAATTCTCATGGTCCTGATTACACAGGAAATCAATCCAAGTTTTTATAGCTGTTGGTTTCTTTTTCCTGTTTCATGTTACATATAATGTTCATAGCTAAATGCAGCATAGATTTTTGTCATTTGTACATGGGTAAGCTTGCTGCATATTTCATCGACATTTAGTGTTGTAGGCTTGTAGCTAAGATTTATCCCATGTAGATAATGGTTATAGAGTAGTATAGGCTCAGTGCTTGCACACCAAGATAAGTGTTTTTTCAAGTGTTATACTAAATTTTGTGCAAATAACTATTTTCCTCCTAGGAGCTGGGCATGAAATATAAAATTCTAGCTAAAATGTTTTTTTATTATTAATAGATAAGCCTAACTGAATAATCGATCCTTGTGTAGGTCCTGTATTTATATGTTAAGTGCCACATACTGTAATCAGCTAGAGGCTAGCTTTAAAGATTGATTCTACCGATTTTAGAATTCTTATGTCTAAAAAAATGAAGATCAAGATGAAAAGCTAATACTTGTTCTTCTCTAGGCATCTTGAGAATCCAAAATTTTCTTTTGACTGCTCATTATTGTCATTAAATAACTAAATAAATTAGTATTTGACCTGCATATATGGTGCATTTCAATTAGCCAGGTACATCATAATCGTGTCCTTTGGCGTTGTGGTAATGCTCGTATAGTGGCTAGTTACTGTTGATATTACTTTGAACTTTAAATGAAGTTTAAACAGTTTATGCTATAGTAGTTTGTTCTGTATAAACTTTGGTGATTATAACTCAATCTGGCCAGATGTTAACAACATATTGTGTTGCAGTAGATCCTATTGCGTGTGTTCCTATGGTAAAGGCTCCTATATTTTGTTTTTGGTTTGTGTTGCGTTGGCCTATGTCATGGCAGGCCAATCTTTTGATTTGACAATATTAAGCTGACTGGCTGATTGATAGGATCAATCTTCTGCCCATTTATGAATTACAATTCTTTGAAATATGAAAAGTTCAAGGCTGCACTTCCCAATTCCTATATACTTTCTGAGCCCATATACTTTCAACTTAGAGGTTGTTTAGTTATTGAATTAGCCTTGATTGTGCCTCAGTTATGCCCCACTTTTGCCTTGTTTGTATTGGGTGGTGAATTGTTATGAAATTGAAAATTCTAATTCCATTCAGTTTCTGTCCCTGATTTGGACATTCAACAGATTTCATTAATTATGCCTTTGATTCTGTTTTATACTAATTCTGCTTTTCACCATTATTGTTGACTTTTAACCACATTAGGAAGCCATAGTGGATTATTCCATTCTACGAAATCATACAATTTTACTATCAAACTTAATTTCGATTTCGATTCTATAGCCATTGCTTGTATTAATTTTAATAAATCTACATTTTAATTGTATTCTAATTTAATTAGAAAGATTGCATACGCATTGCAATTGTAAATGTAGATTAGATAATAAAATAAAATATATTAGAAATAAAGTAATATTAAATGAAGATCTACCTTATATAGTTTTAATATATACTTTTAAGATCATAATGATTATAAATTATATATATATATATATATATATATATATATATATATATATATATATATATATATATATATATATATATATAAGTATTATATTAATTTAAATACATTTGTAGTAGGCAACTGAGAGTATAAATCTTATATGTTAACAAAGGCAATGGTGTTGAAGGACTTCACATCGTGGAATGTGCTCTTTATTTTTATGATTAGTTTGGTGGGTCTTATTTCATAGAAATCATCAAGAGTTTTTCAATAGCATAAAAAATACATGAATTTGAACGTGTAAAATATAAGAAAAAATATAATTCAAATTCACTTGTGGTAAGCAACTGAGAGTCTAAATCTTAGATGCTAGATATTATGTTATAAGTCAGTAAAGGAAATATTATTGAAGGACTTTTATATTGTAAAATGCATTATTTGTTTTTATGCCCAATTTAGCGGTGGTTTTATTGGATAGAGCTCATAAGGAGTTTTTCGGTAGCATAAAAATTACATGAATTTGAACATGTGTAAAATATAAGAAAAAATGTAAAACAATATTATCGAGAAATGTGTTGCAAGCATAGGTCCCATAAAAAAAGATCAAGAAGACATATTGGATCTCATTTGATAGAGTTCTTCATAACTTTTTAACAATATGAAAAATGCTCAAATTTGAGTTTGAAAGTACAAAATATAACTTAACAAAGTTGAAACTAACATAAAGTAAAAAAAGTATTGGCCTATGTCATATCAGCAATTAGTATTTGCTTGATAGATGGTAGTTATCTAAAAGAATCTACAAAAATTAATTTTATTAGAATATATTCAAATAACATACTAATTCAAACTTGTGTTAAAGGGCGTGATGATATATATAAAACATGGGTAAAATAAATTAAGGGTAAAAAAGTTCAAGAAAAAAATCTATTGTCACCCAATTTACTTTATATAGTAATGTGATATCTAAACAGCCCTTGAGTAAGAAAGAGGTGCAAGCTAAGATTCGAATTAAATCGAGAGAAAAGTAGTGGAACTTTAGTCAGGGTTGTTCATAAAGTGTTTTGCTTGTTGATTGTGATTAAAAAATTTATTCTCACTCTCTCAGCTATTCATCAACTACACTACTAGTGGTTCTAGTTTAATAATTTATGTTTGCTCTCTTAGCTATGAAAGTTGAGGAGAACCTCTATATGCACAGGAGGGGAGGTGGGACATGTGAGAAACTGTTTTATTATGTGGGCACCTTCAATCTAATTAATTGAAGACAATGTTCGGAGAGGCCAAGTGGGGGCAAAATACTTTTATGCTTTTGTGGCTTAGGCCTCTTAGTAGGGCCCTTTCTAAGCAGGAAGTATTTTCTATGCTCCCCATTGACATTGCGCCCAATGTAAGGAATACATGGGAGCCCTTAATATTTGAGATCGATGGTGCATTGACACTAACTTTTGTTGGCTTGTGTGTCATCAATCTCATGGATGAAAGGCTCCTATGTATTTTTTACGCTAGGTGCATTGGCAATGAGGAGCATTAAAAATGCTTCCTTCCAGGCAAGGCATGCACAACCAAAAGAATGGTTTGTCACCCCCTCATTTAGGCTCCTCGTGTCATTAGCTTTCCCCACCCCTAAGAGAGTAGAAACTTAAAATTTCCAGCTCATCACCCTCTTTAACCTTTTGTTCCTTTTTGTGTCAATACATCTCACAAAGTCACTCCCCTACCCACCCACCTGCCTCGGCTTCCCATGAGCCTAGGCCTCACCCTTACCACCTCCTCCTTGCTTCCAACTCACGTATCCTTTATAAGGTAGATTCTTGTAGTCCTAGTTTATGGAACCACCAATTAAGAGGGATATAGGACAAGGGGGGTGTGTGGCAAATCATAGGGGTATGCTTCATGTAAACTTCAGTCTTATTTTGATAAGTGAGGCCCATTCATCAAAGGGTCAAAATTTTAACCTTTAACCAATCACAAATAACTAATGAGGTTAAATGAGTGAATCATAAATGGTGGAATGACTCCAAATTGAGTCAACTCTCATAATCAAGTGGGATCTTCAAATACTAATTGGTCCTCCTCCTTTTGTGACCTCCGTGGACTCAAATTTAAAAAATATAATCTCAATAGTTGATTTGAAGGTGAGATTTAATGGTATGATGAAGGGGTCCCACATGCCAGAAGGCTCAAAATTTGTTGCCCCCTATATTTTATGTTCTTCTTTTAACTCCCCCCCTTGTCTATCCTTCTACAATATTGATAAGAGCCACCGCATTTAAGAAACCAAGCTTATAGGAGCTCGCATGAGGTTGACCTTATGCTAAAATATGTCTATGTTAACCATCAATGGGTTAAGTTATTTAATAAAGAGGGCCATCAAATGATGATATGCTGCCCACTCATAGGGTAATTTCAGTTCAACTTAAGATTAAGGGGTTCATAACTTTTGAGCTCATTTTGACATGTGGCACCCTTCATCAAGGCATTCTAAGTTCACTTTCAAATCAATGGTTAAGATTGTATTTTTAATTTGAGATCCTAGAACTTTAAGATAGTGCAACAACAATTGGAATTCCAAGATATACTCTGATGATGGAGCTTAACAAATTTTAGGACATTCCAATATGTGGGGCACATGTGACAACCTTGATTTTGGTACGTTCTTTTTAACCAATAATATAATTTAAATATATTTTATTGATAGAGTACTATTTTAGAGTTAGTACCTAAAGAGTTATGGTAGAACGTTAGTACCTAAAGAGTTGTGGTACAATTTTAGTACCTAAAGAGTTGTGGTAGAACTCTAAAAGATGATCATAATGACTTTCGAATCATTTAAATTAGACTCGGAGCCGTAAGTATTAATCATGGGAAGTGTGCTTCATAGGTGGGACCCATGGTGAAACTGCGGTAAAACCTATCCTTGAGTAGTCTTGTTTTGAAAGGTTTGTCGATACAAGTCCATCGGTACCAAGAATGCATAATTATGATTTATGGTTAAAAAGTTGTCAGTTTTAAATTTGAAAAAAAAAAAGAAAAAATATTATTTTTGGGTCGGCTGATGCAAGCATTGCGTCAGCCGATGCAAGCCACGCGGGACCACACGCCATGTGTGGTTCCGCCACGCTGAACATGCCCAGTGCGCGACGTGTGTCACACACGCATCGTGCACCAATTTCACCGCATCGCCCTTTTTTTCAATGTAAACCGGAATTCCAAAGTAAACTTTCATTCTACCACGTGTTAAAATTTCTGACCCTTTGTTCTGAATCGTTTTAAGTCCAAATCAAGCTGTTCAAAAGGCATTTTCATCTAAATCAACTGTGTCAGACACTGTGACGGGCCAATTTTTCCATTGGAGCTCTCTAGAACCATGAATTTTCCACCCCAAATTTAAGGTAGGGGATCTTAAACTCTAGCTTATGCTCTACACGTATGCTTAACTTTTTATGCACTGTTTTCATTCCATTATGCTTTTTTGCTTGAGTTTTCAGATGAAATACTAAACGTATGTCATGTTTTACCTACACAAAATTATGTTACAGTACATATATTTTTTGGATAGTTTTGCGATTAAATTTAGAATTATATTTTGTGTAGATACCTACCGAGGAAAAAATTGGTATCTAGCGCGCACATAGGTGTGGAGTGTCATAGAAAAACTCATACCTTCTGAGCTTCTTGTTTCCCAATGAACATTAGGAACAACACCATTCCGTATCACGGCTCTGGATTTATCATCATCAGACGAACTTGCGTTTTTCCTAATTATTTTTGAATTCGTTTCTGTAATACATTCAGTTTAGCAAAAATTATTACCATCATAAGTACTTTTACTTAGCATTAAATTAGATTTTAATTCCACTTACTGAGTATAAAAATACTCACCCACCTCCAAACTCTACAGGTAGTGAAATAAAACCAAAGGTGTTAGCTGAGGAATTTTCTACTTAACTTCCTTAAATGTTCTAGTTAAATTTTGTAATAATATGAGTTTTATGTAAATGCTTGTTATGCCTATATTTTTGCATTCTGATTGCCCTACAAACGGTGTATTTGGACTGTCCTAATTTGCTGCTGTGTTGTTAAAATTATGTGTGTTATGTAAAATTTTGGTTGTGCATCAACTCCAGTTTGTTTTAAATTATTATATTTTATGTGTCGTTGTTTTTCTTTGATTCGTACTGATGGCCGTCACATTCGGTTTCACGTGTGATGTAACACGTGCCGAGCGGAATAATAATTATGCGTATTATGTCATATATTATTTTATGACGGTCACCCCAGCACGTCTATTTAACTTCATCAAATTTTAACTCTAGATTTAGGGTTGAAATTTTGACCAACTTTGATGAGTGGGTTCCACTCAATTAAATCAGCCTAAACTTGGCAAGGACAATACCGATGTAATTTGCTATAGGGAAAATTATTTAAATAATATTAATTTTTTTTTACTAAAATAACACACTTAAATATTTTTCAAAGTGGTGTTCTTTTTATCTAAGTGCCAGCCAAATGCTGGCACCTGCGTGACTTTTTTTTTTTGAAATCCCAGTCCTTTGTAAATCTCAAGCCCACGCTCGTGCTTCAAGTAGATTTCATCTTTTGGAAGGACGAAATCAGACCTGATTCCCAGCCCTAGCAACAATCTTTAAAACACTATGCCATATATGTATTTTTATGCTCTTATCTCACCTCTAATTACTCTTTTGATTAAGGTAAACAAACATCAATAACTAAAAGACTAGTTTTCTCTAAAAATATTAGAGAAACTCTACACTAGTTCTCTAAGATTTTTATGTATTTTTTTTCTCCTTTCACTTTTCTAACCCCTTTTATAGACTCCCCAAGTCAAAAATGAAGTTTCCCTCAACTAGAAATCTAAATTAACCCAAAAATAAAATCTAATTTATGCAATTCTGTTTGACAGTGATCAATTGTTTCCTTGTTCTGTACACAAACTGTTCATAATAATCAATCGGTTCACCAAGCGATTGATTTCAATCATCTCAAATAAATTTTTTGTACAAACTTTTAATATGTCGATCGATCATACCAAGCTAGCGATCGTTTGGTTATAAATTGAGGAGAACTTAGAAAGACATTCAAGGTTGATTGATCGATTTAATCACAATATCACCTATAGTCTCTTTGACCCTAAAGTGTGGGAATGAGATATGTGTGCATGTTTTTACCTATAAAAAACCAATTTGGGTCTTCCTTTTGCTCCATCTTTCGAATATGATCTTCAGACTTATCATGATTTAAAACTACACACATATAAGACATTTTTTTATCAAAGAGATATGCTAATACATGACATATGAACACATATATTCTTACAATATCCCCTTTTGTCTATTTCATTACAAAAAACTACAACCTATCAATCTAAAAAAAAATTACAACTATTAGTGCATACTTAGATTTCGACAGATTATCCAACAATGACAATAACTGTCCCCCTTAATCTATACCTCATAAATCCTAATGTAGTATAGTCTTCAACTTGTAATTAACCTACACATCACAAACAACAATACATTATTCCAAGAAATAAGTAAATACAAAATTCAATTGTTCTAGTAAGTATAAGATTAAGCAAGTTTTAACCAAAATATGAATTTTATCTTTTAATAATTAACTCAAATATTCTTTTTCAAGCTCTTTGTTATCTTTCTTCTCATAACCTAAATTTCTCCCCCTTATTGTCTTAGATTGACAAAGGTTAAATGAGATAATAAAGACAAAAAATAACAGAAAAATTTGAGATTTCAATTCAAAACCACATTAAAAATCAATTTCAAGGAGATTCAAAATGTTAAAAAATCAATTTGAAATCAAAGCGTGTTTAACATCTTATAGCAATACCATTAGTTAACACACTAAGTGTTATCATTATGCACTATTTGTTTTTCATGTAATCATAACATCATTGCATTATCAACTTCTGTAAAAATCATAATTCTAAGTTCCAAGCCTCATAATAGTAAGATATGCTAAAGTTTTTTACATCAAATCCAAGAATATACTATGATCAATCAAAATGACTTCTAGATATCACTAGATACTATAGTAAAAAATAACTTTTCCCTTCTACTACTTTGGCAAACAAGCCCATTGAGAAACTTGGTTCATGCTTGCATCCATATGATCATTGATTTACATCGAATAAGAAAGATTTACAAACATCAATACAATATTTGTGTTTCTTTTTTTTCTTTCTATTTGCACTTCTCCTTTTTCAATAATTTTAGCTTTTTTTGTCTTTTTCAAATTTTGGGCTTTCATTGGTTTTTTCTTAGTTTTTTCTGATCTGCCACTTTTTCATTTTTACATGCTACGACTTTTTCGGTGTCAAGGTAATAGCATCTTTCACACTAACACAATTCATATATGTAGGCAGCCCTATGAGAGTTTAGTATCTACTAGATGAGGATAATGGATCACTAGATTGCTTCTAACCATCGTACTTTTGCAAGTAAGCAATGATAGTTCTAGGGGTTGTTTGTGTGTTAAGTTTTTTAGAGGCAAAAGTAGAAATTGAGGTAGAATTTCCCAATAATGGACCACCGAATCAGAATTACGTTTGGTGATGGAAGTTTTTAGAATGAATTCAGATGTGCATCAAACCCATTTTTAAAACTTTAAACTAATATAACTCTCTCCCAAACTCAGATATGCATGTTCTTGGTACTATTGCGCTCTTAATTGAGCCCTATCAAATAAAATCACAAGGGTAGGTAATTTTGAATTTTTAAAGTGGGCCCCACGTATACAACCTTCTTCTTAAGGCTCAAATTGATATGAGAGGTAACCGTTGAAAAATAATGGAATTTGTAAATTCAAAAGGGGGGCTAGGAGCAAAAATTGATGGCATCACTTCACAAGGTGATTCTGTCATGACCTGAATTTTCAAAACTCTTTTTAAATAAAACACATGCGATGAATCACAATAAATTTTTTTCTTTCTTAAATACAAGACAAATCATCCGATTAAATATCTAGGTCATATTAACTAGGTTCACAAATACGAATATCAAAACTTATGATATTATACACGTGTTAAAATTTGATAAACAACAAATTAACCCTCTAAGTACAAGTCTGTCATTTGTCCAAAAATAAATAACCAAGTAAAGTTGACTCTTATGCCAGTAATTACAATTACTTACAAGATTGCAGAAGTAAGAAACTAGATCCGACTAGTGCAATGTCGTCCTCAATCGCCCACCGGCATCCTCATCTTGTAGTGTCCCTATCTAAAGAACCTACAAGCAAACAAAACTAAATAGTCAATAAAACATCTCCTCCCCTTGGAGGAGAATTTTAAAAGAACAAAAATAAAATTTAATGTTTTTCAGATCGGGCCAACATCACCCAATGTTAGTTGCCTATGTACTCATCAGACAACATCTCCAATGTTTCCAACAAGATCTGATCTAAATATAGTTTTGCCTAGAAATCTACACTATCCTAAGAAGCATAGCATCAAACATGCAATGCTTAAGTATTTTCAAGCAACCTACATTTTATACAAGTCATTTCATCGTTCCACTTGTTCTAATTAAACAAGCAATATCAAATAATGTTATTAATTATCTCTCGAACTATTGTTCGATAATTAATAACCTCATCTAATCCCAATGGTAGACAGACTCCTCAGATATCAACCTAAGTGACAAATGATAAACACATCACAGACCACCCTCAAAGGTAAATCCATAATGAAACACCCTGGAATCCACTAGGAAGTACCATCACCCCTCCTAGCCCACAAAGGACCTGACCAGAGTAGAAGGGCATAGCCCATGACTACACCTGAATAGAAGTGGCAGAAAAAGCCAACCAAGTAAGATGTCAACTAATCCAAATGCGTATACACTAAATAATCCTCAATAGATCGAAAGTGAGCCCGGCTCTCACAGAGCTCCCTCCAATGGGGAGGTGCAACTACACGGTCAAATCAGCGGCTCCTCAACAGAGCTAAAACTCAGGAAACCATTCTGAACCCTGTCTTGCTCAACAATAAGCTAGGATTTCGAACGACTATCCCAAACCCTATTAGTCCCTACTAGACAAGGGTTTAAAACTTGAAACTGTCATTGGTTCATCAACCAAGGCAAATCACTAGGTCAAAGGCTTTGTTCATTCTATGACTAGTCCCAGACCCCTCTGAGGTATTTTAGTCTTTATCTTGATTAGGTATTCTCGCCCAATCCAAAGCTAACCACCCCATCAATTAATCTTTTAATAATCTTAAGCTAGTGATAAGTTATTATCATAACATCAATAGCAAATATCGAAACAATAAACAACATAAACAATAAGAACCACACAGGTCCAAGCATATCATAATATCAATAACTAAATTAGATAATGATATTAGATTTTTCAAGCTCTAGTGCCCTAACCCTCCTTGGTATAACTTATTAAATCTCTTTAAGAACTGATCATAATGCACCTAAGGGCATTAATGTAATTATCCAACATTGGATATGGTCCTCTCTGATCTCGGGTAAGTCTATAACCCCTCAAAAGGTTTTAGTATGACATTAGCTCGTTAATTTCATCAACATGAATGCTGGCCAATATGCTCATAAGGTTATTTTTGTCTTTTTGTTAAGGGCTTCCCTGAACCTCAATGGGTCCAAAACTAATCTCAGGGTTACATCTCAACGTTATAAACCTAAGGTAATTTTCTTGTCATTTAACAGGGTCGTAAACCCCTTGAATTAAACCCCGGTTCAATTAATCATTTTACCTTAACCCTAGGAGTAAAATAGTTAATTATCTTTTTACTGGGATTTTCTCCTAACTTGTGGATTGGTCCAAATTTATGATACATATTAACATCCAACTGAGATTTTTTAAAAAATTTTAATTCACTCATAGGCCCCTGAACCGAAGCCCCTAAATCGGGTCATTAGCATCGTTCTATGATTCAACTCATAAGGGTAAATTAGTCATTTTATAGACTTTGAAAATTTTCTCCAATCTAAAACATGGTCAGAACACTTAGAATACCCTCATGGTAATTTTAAATTTTTTCCAAATTTTTATGACTACTCGAACGCACTGAAGTGAACACAGTTCAGAGAGTACGTATTGTTGTTTTTTTTATGTGACCGGACCAAATTGGGTCACGTAACCCAACCCGGTCCAGCGGCCGAGGCCCTCATCACGGGTCATCTTCTCCGTGACCAGCCAGAGGCTGGGCCACCTTTGGCAGTGCCTCCCTCACCGCGGCGGATGGGGTGACCCAAGGAATTCCAGGCTGCCGGCGCATAGTGGAACCAATGGTGTTTCCTTTTTTTTTTACAAAGCGATGAAGTTGCCACGGCCAAGGCTGTAAAAGCCCTGGCTGCCGAAATCAGGGCCCACATGGCCAGGACAGCATGGCCAAGGGCAACACAACCCTTTCTTTCCTTTTTTTTTTTCAATAACCCACGCGACGGTGGCAAAATCTATCGCCGGCGGGTTCGCCCCTCGGTCGCTTTTGCCCAGCGACCGGGGTTTTTGGCCGGATGAAGAACGGCCGGCTAGTGGCCAATTGGCGGCCAATCAATGGCTGGCAAGCCAAAAAAATGAAATTACAGAAACCTCACACTGTTCAACGAAATTACAGAACAATGATTTTTGCAATCACTACTCCAAATTACAAAGACAGAATTACAGAAATCGAATTACATTCAAATTTATTTAATAAAACTTTCATTAATATACACTCGAAGACAATAGCAATGATCCTACCTTAATCGCAAATTTGTTGTCAGTCCACTGCCACTGGAGCCTCCTTCTCAGCCCTTTCAGCTAAAGACCCCCCCAAAAAGCCCCCTTAATTGTGCCATAATCATCCCTTTTATAAGCATGAGATTAGGGTTCCCAATCGGGCCAATCTTCCTCAAGTAGGCCACCTAATTGGGCCTCTAAAAATTAATTTGGGAACCATAAACAACAGGGCCCGCAAAATGACTTAAAAGACCCAAATAAATGTTTAAATCGGGTAAACGAGTCCTACACGATATATTCAACTTCGAACAGTCATATCTCCCTTATCCGAACTCCGTTTCACATGCTCTAGGTGGTGTTTCAAAGCTCTTTCTATCTACTTTCTAATAAAATTGGTTTCAGATAGAAATTCTATTTATTAAAGAAGTTATTCTAATAAGAAAGTTAAAGGATCAAACAACCTAATTTCTACGTATTTAATTTTTGAAACCTAAGAAAATTTGGGACAGATTCGGTGATTCCGACCAATTCTGGCTCAAAATGACTTGGAATCAACTTTTGCACAGAATTTTTTAATTTCATCCACCTTCTTCACACAAATATGATTCCAATAATTCAGACCGCAATTGAGGCAAAATCCATGAATTCAATATTTGAACAAGCCCCTAGTCTCTATGCTCAAGAATTTGCTCTGAATTGGAATAAACAATATATAAACCCTAATTTCTAATTGTCATTCATGATTAATCAACCATCAAACAAAACATGCACACCACACAATCACACAACAATTTTCACATGAAAAACCCCAACTCGGGTAAAAACCACGACAACCTCAATCCAAGGCTAAATCAATGCACTAGAGTGATATAGATCTTAAAAAACTCAAAACAACCAACCAACTTTAAGACTTGACACAAACTCATTTTGTTCAATCTTCTCTTATTGATAACGTTGGCCTTCAATTCTTCCTCCTTGAATTCTTGAAGTTTTTCCTCTTTGTGTTCTTATCTTTGTTTTCTTCTTCTAGCAATTAACCAAAGACTCTTTCCTTATTTGATGATTTACCTCTTTAGATTACTCAATTCCTTTAAAGAACTTTGCTGACTCTCCTATGAAAATTTTGTGTGAAATCTTCAAGTTTAGTTGTGTATTAGCATGAATTCACCATGAAAAATCTCTTCAAGCTCCTTTGTGAATTCTCAAGGAAAAAAATGTAAAAATGACTCTATTTTCTTTTTTAATTTTTTCTAGATTTTTCTCTCTTCAATTTTCTCACTTCTTATCTCTTTTATAGGTTTCTAAGTCGAATTAGCACTTTGACTACAATAAGGAAAGAAAACCATTCCGGAAAGGCTTGTTTTGGGCAACTAAAATTACTAGCAAATGATCGTTTCAAATAGTGATCGATCATTCACTATTTTTGTATAGCATGACTCCTTGAGCGATCGATCAGTCATAAAGTGATTGATCGATAAACTCTTAATTTCATTTAACAAAGTGCTAATTCAAAGTGTCGATCAATTGTTTAACATTGTGTATTGTCCAGTGATCAATCGATGGCATTGTACAATTAGTTTTACCCTTTTTGACCAAACTTTATCTAAAACCTCTGAAATTACTTTTGAAACTTCTCCAGGTGCCTTGGGTATGAGAATGTGTACTGAATAAACTTCTTAAACCATCAACATTCTTTAGTCTTTAGTCTTGATCTATAAGAGCATTCCTACTCTAATTTTTTAAATCCACAAATTCCAAACCTAACTCAACTACAACTACATCTAATCATATTTATAAGACTAATTGCAATCTCCCGCTTTATATATTTCTTGTCAAAATAGAACATAATTGAAAAATTAAATTAAAATTACAACTCTTGACATATTTCATTCAGTCTTAGTTTGTACATATAACTTGACAATAGTAAGACTTAACATAGACTCAATGAAATTGATCTTGAAAAGCCTTGTATATATATGTACTTATCCTACATACTTCAATTCAAAAATATTTGTATAGTACTGTCTAATCAAGTACGAAAATAAGTACTTTGATTTTCTTTAATCATTTCTCCCTCTTTTTGACATAAATAGACAAAAGTTAAGTAATAATTAACAAACATAAATAAATAAATCATAAAGTATAACATGTCCATAATTACATATCCATTACATAATCAGTTTCAAAATACATCTAGTCAAATGAAACATAAACTGAACTAAAATGAGTTTTAAAAACTAGAATACATAAAAAAGTGATAAAATAAACAACATCAAACATCACCTACATCATCATCAACATCGGACTGCTCCCCCTCATTCTTTGCTCGTTGAAATCTATCTCTGAGCATATATCTGACATCTGAAAGACCCTAATGAACAACATCCTGAAAAGCTCTAACTTGTGCATATGTAACGTGTCGATTTGGTTAATCATGATATGTTGGTGCATCTGTACGTGCCTGAGGCTCCACTAGATCTCCCTCCTTTCCTCTATGAAGTGACATCATGCAACAAACCATAGCTGCATCGATAGAACCCATCCTAACCATCGCCACCTCACCTTGTAGGATCCTAACATGAATTGATGTGAAAATCCTACGCAAAATTTATGTGTAGGAAGCATATTGTGCATATGCCCCTAAAGAAATGTCATCATACGACCAAAAATGATCGATAGAAGATCAAGCTCCAACTCTGGCTATGCAAGGAGGTGCAAAATTCTGGCAATCATATGCTCAACTCTCTCCTTTATAGCATTCCAAATGTCATACTAAGCAATGACATACAACAGACAAAAATCGGCAGTCGTCAAGTGTGTAAGAAGTGATGCATCTAGCTCTCTGCCTCTTGGAAGTCCAGTCGGCATCCCAATTAAATCACTATGTGAGGGAAAGACATATTGATGCATTGAAATAATGTTGAATTAAATACCTTCAAATCTTCAATTTTAATACTAATTTGATTTGGATTGTTTATATTTTATATAGGTGAATTGGATTTTTGTTGTATTTACATGTCCAAACGAGCTTCGATAGGATTTAAGTGGAAAAGAAAGTGAAGCCCAACTACGTAAAGTTGTTCTAGGATCGATAATGGGTTCTTACTAGTCCAAACATGCATTAAATTAGCATATGGACCTATTGGATTTAAGATTTGCATCAAGAGAACCAAATTAGGGAATGAACTGATTTGGATATATTAACAAGGGCTTAGTATTTTGGTTATACCTTCTATAGAATATTTGGATTGACATGATTTAAGTGGCATTGGAAAAAGACCTCCATGGCTAAAATCACTATTTTATGAAGAAATTTATAATTCTAATGATTTATGGGTCAAACCAGACATGTAAAGGGACAACTAGTCAATCAACCCGTGGCTAGCACATAGATCTTTTCAATGGTTGTAATTGATACATAAAAGGAAAGATATTGATTGGATGACTAGATAAAGCGGAAAGGATACTTGACTGTTGAATAAATATTTGATTGATTTAGAATATAATCATTATCAAAGAAGAAACTAATTAAGTAATCAAGGGATGTGATTGGACATTCCCTTTTGAAACAACTCCCTCTGCTCATACAAAAAGAGGGGTGAACATGAGAAAAGCATCATCCCCTCCTCTTTGGAGCTCTATTCTCTTACTTTTCTTCTCTTTTTTTTGTTTTTTTTGTTTTTAAGTTTTATTGTAATGGCTTTCTAAGCCATCTAGCTAAAACTAGCGGTGATTTGTAACAATCCAATGATGTTCTATTCATGTTTCATCATTAGTTTATGTAAGTATTGGTTATTTGAAGTGATGTTCATTTAATCTTATTCATCTTCTTGTTTCTTTGTGATCTTAATATGTAAAATGCTTGAAGGCTCTTATTCTTGATCTTTAGTGATTCTGATACATAGAACTTTTGAAGAAACAATTCTTTTAATCTTTTATCTATCCAAAATATTATCTATATTTGTTTTTACTTTTAATGTTCATATCTTTCTGTTAGATAAAATCCTCATTCGATTCTAACAGAGATAATATAACACATGAAGAACATTATTAGATATTACAAAACCCTCAATGCCTTAAATGTTTTATCTTATTAATTTATCAACACTTAATTGCATAAATACTCTGTTACTCTCTCTCTCTCTCTCTTAATTCTTCTTTACTCCTATTTTTTAATCATTGTCATAGTGACACAAAGGCAATCCTTGTGGATTTGACCTTAAAAGATTACATCCACTTGTGCACTTACAAGTAATACAACTATATGTTTTGTTTAATTTAATGAATCAATAGTTTAGGTGTACAAAGTGTTTGGTGTTGTTGCCAGGGATTACAATGTGTGACGGAAAACCAGGTTACAAAATATTCTTCCTATTCATCTTCTTTTTTCTTGTTTTTCTTTATTTTTTTATTTTGTTGAAAGTGAGAGTAGTGGGATGAAGAATCATTGAATGACTCAACCAGAAAGATCTGTTGGACTTATCATTACTCAAAGAATTAAATAAAACCATTTGAAGTATTATTTGTAGTTTCATTCCATTTCATTTATTTCACTTCTTTTAGTTTTTACATTTTTTTTGTTAGAGTTGTTTCTTTTATATATCAAGTTTGAATTGCATACTTTGTTTTTAATTAATCCATAGATCTTCTTTCTTTTAGTTTTACTTTGTTGGTTCTTTTGTCTTAGTTCTTTTCAAAAACTCAAAAGTAAAAAAAATTATTTATTGTTATGCAGACATGGCCACGTGGCTAAAGTGGTGGCTTAAAAAGTATTGATATTGTTCTTGATATGTCTGAGTTTTCTCTTTCTTTGAACAATATGGATGATGGTATAAGTAATAAGCAAAATAATCAACAAGTTAAAACTTTACATGACTATTTACAACCAACTGGAACAAGTTCTCCTTCTCACATGATTTTTCTAACTAATATGGGTAGTTTTGATCTCAAACTGGGAGTAATGAAATTACTACCCAAATTCCATGACTTCGACTTGGAAAGCTTATAGTTACATTTAAAAGAGTTTGAAGAAGTTTGTGCAACTTTTCCAAACCAAATTATTTCTAATGAGGTTACTACATTAAAACTCTTTCCATTTTCTTTAAAAAAAAGCTAAAAAATTAATTAAATTCTTTGAAGCCAAGATTTATTGGAACATAGCAAGAAATGCAAAGATAAATTTTCAAAAAGTTTTTGCCAGCCCATAAAACTAATACATTTAGAAAGAATATTATTAATTTTTCAAAAAAAAAAATGAGACTTTCTTTTAAAGTTGGGAATGAATTAAAGAACTTTTGTTATTGTGCCTACGTCATGGATATGACACATGACTTATAATTAGTTTATTTTATAATAGTTTAACATATCAAATGCATCAATTTGTTGAAATGATGTGTAATAGAGAGGTTTTTAGTAAAGAACCCAAGGAAGCATGAGATTTTTTTTATATATTAGCTGAAAATGCCCAATAATGGGAAGATTCTAATGAATTTGAAAGAGCTAATAAGACAAAATCTAATGTTATACCTAAGGGAAGGAAATATCTTCTTAAAGAAGAGGATAATGTGAAATCAAAAAATGTAAGTTTAATTAAAAAGGCTGAGGCTATGGAAATTAATAAGGAAAACATCTCCAAGGCTTCTAAAAAATGGCAAGATATTTATAGTCTATGTGAGAGTGATGGACGCCAAACATAGGATTGTCCAATAATCCCTACTTTTCAAGAGGTGTTGCATAGTAAAGTAAATACTACGAATACTTACAAAAGGCCTTTCTCTTCTCTTTATTAAGAAACTTATACTCCTAATTGGAAAAATTATTCTAACTTTAATTAGATAAATGAGTCTAATGTGTAGGTACCTCTTTTTTCTTCAACTTAAGTGCCACCACATAAGAAGACCATTAAAGACACATTGTAAACATTCATGTAGAGTTAAGCAACAATCAACAATCAAACAATGTAAGTCATTAATGATTAGAAGTCTTCTATCACTCACTTGACCACATCTTTGAGCACTCAAGAAAAAAGAAGTTTCCTTCTCAACCTCAACCAAATCTTAAAGGTCAATTTCTAATTGAAAATTTGAATTCGACAAGTTCACAAGATGAGCATGCTAAGCCCATCACCACCTTGAGAAGTGAAAAAGTCATTAATAAAGGCATTCTAAGGAATGTTGTTGAACTGAAGAAGTCTTTGAATTCAAAATAAGCTAATGAACTTGACAACTCCAATTGTGTTTCTCCAATTCCTCCTCTTTTCCCCCAAATATTACAATCTTCTTCTAAATTGCTGTAAAATGGTGACATTCTTGAAATTTTTAAATAAGTTAAGATTAACATTCCTCTCTTAGATGTTGTTAAACAAATTCCATTTTATGCAAAATTTTTGAATGACTTGTGTACTCGACCTCATGCCTTGACACACGCTATCCGCCAAGCTAAACCCGGTCCAAGGAGGAAGCGGCATGCAGTGTGACGAAGTAATTGGATTGTAAAATACTTAACCCATCCTTCGGTAAAATTGTATGATCCCTGAACTTGAGCCGTTCTATTTAATTGCTTTTGTGTGGTTTAATGTCAATTCTGATCAATTTTGACTATTTTTGAAATTTAAGTAGTTAAAAAAGGTTTTAACTAAAAATTTCTTCACATTTATGGTTTTTAAGTTACTTTAAGTCGTCTAATTTTTTTTTAAAATTTTTACTATTTTTTTAAAAATTAAGGTTTGGCGGGACCCACCGTAGGCCCACAACCAAAATTAGAATTTTTAACCCAACATGTCCTTAACATTAAACTAAGATCTAGGAAAATTATTCAGATCTTAATTTGGGTTTAAATAACTATATTGTCCATTTTTAATTGAAAATTCTATTTGTACCTCATTATTTGATTAGGTCTAACACACCCCTTACTATATATGGAAAAGTAGAGTCACTTTCCCATTTGGGAAAGGGCTGAGACCTAGAGTTAGGAGGCCTAATCTCTCATTTGCCTAAAGAGGAAGGAGACTAAGGTTTGATTTGCTTAATTTTTTTCCTTAATCCTTTAAGGTTTTCTTAAATCTTGCTTCATGTCCCTCTTCTAAAGAGACATGTCAAAGAGCCAGGGGCATCCCCAATCGGATTCAAATCTCTTCTTCTCCTATAGTTTAATCTCGATTCCAAAAACATAAAGCTACTTATTTAAATCATTACTTCAAACCCTAATATTGGGAATTTCATTTTTGAGTTTCTTGAACCCTAGATCTAAGGTTTTCAAGAGGTTTAGATGTTCTAAATCGATTTTATAAAGGTATTGATGAAAATAATGTTTTGGGTAGGTTTTGAAGGAGATTAAGGAGCCATTTCGAACCAAGAAGTTGATGGAAGGTATGGGTTTTGAGTCTTAAACTTGTTGTGATTTCGGATCTAAACTTTGAGGTTTTTTGAAATGGGTTCCATGATTATGAGCTTAAATGGTGATTTCATAAAAGCTTAATCTTTGGTGTTATTTTCTTAGGAATTTGCTTAATAATGATTAGATTTAATGTTCTAGAAAGTTTGATTTGATTATGATGGAGTTTGGGGCTTGGATTTGATGTATTAAGTTGGATTGATGGAAGTTGGGTTTGGTTTTCAAAATGGAGAAGATGAACCAGATCTGCCATTATGGCGATCAATCCCCCTTACAGGCTGATCGATTGGCCAAATGGCATTGTAGGCCGATTTTAAGGCCAACCGATCGATTGCCCTTGCAGACCAATCAATCGACAGTACAACAGATTTTGGTCATTTTAATTCCTTTGTTTATTTTGATATTTCTACTCCCAAATATTATTTCTTATATTCATGTGGGTTTATTTGAGTTAGAATAAGCTACTGGAAGGGTATGCTTGTGATGTTGGAATTCATGAAGAATATTTGGGTATTATGTGGAATTCCATGATGTTGGTTAAACATGTTATATTTGTTAACTTGAATCCATGATTGAATGATTCCTTGTGTTTAAAACATGATTTCAACAAGGTTATAGCACGAGAATGGACTAATATGTTTACTTATAATGTGATTAAATCATGGGTGAATGATTATGCCATGTCTAGCTTCAAGTGTTGTATGAATATGCTTATATGAATTGAGCATGAGATTTAACTTGATTTGAATGAAGGTTCCCAATGGTTTTCACTCATGATTTCAGTTTGGATCCATGATTAGGTGTTAGAAAAGTATGTGTGTAGTGCCTTGTGAGCTATTATCAAAGCATAGTCATATGCTTAGGAATGTATGTTTTATCTTAAACACACACATGCGGGGGAATTAATTATGAAATCATGGTTGCTTATGACTCGAATATGATGCAAGTGGGGGGCTTATGGGAGCACATTCCATGTGTTGGAATTCACGTAGAGATTGCTTACGTATGTATCATGTTGCATGCAACATAAAATAGATTTCTTAAATGAGACTTTATCGATGTTTAGTCGTGGTTGATTGATTGGATGCAATGATGGGAGATTGCGTGCCAGATTAATCGAATGTTGGCTTAATCAAAACTTGGTTGCTCCGAAAGGACATGATTTCGATTTGAAGTCCTTGTGTGGAACATGTATACTCCCCAGGTTGAGTCGACATGAGTTATGTAGAGATGAGTTGTGTACTCGTCTTGTGGTTGAGATTCTTGAGATAGTCATCTGGACCCTGAGAATCCAGAGTGGTATACCTTCATACACTGGCTACCACGTGTTCTAGGTTCCCTATGTAAAAATTTGGGCTCTCCCCTGCCACAGGAGATGTCCAGGGTGAATACACCTACTCTAGGTTTTCTATGTGAGAATCAGACATCCTTGGCCAGGATTGTCCAGAGTAGGGGCTGACTACCCCAACCTTTATATTTCTTGTGTGGAAATTAGACTATGTCCCGCCTGTGTGGCCTTGACTATGTCCAACATATGTGGCAATGATTGTATTCACTCATCGATGGAGGCATTCACCATTTGTTGATGATGTATGTGTATGAGATTATATTATGTCCAGGATTACACAAGTTGTGTAGGGATAATATGACACATGTGGATATGATTTATTATGCATGATTTAGTATCATGTGTTCAACACGTTTGTCGTGCAGGGTGAATGATCTATGGAATGGATGGGAATTCTTTATGTATAATTTGAATTGTGTGATAGAGACACTATTTATGCAAGTTTATATGATATAAATGCATAATCTGAATTGTGTGATGGAGTCACTATTCATACAGGTTTATGTGATATGAATGCATGATCAAAAAGTGTGTGTTAGAGACAATTCTCATGCAAATTATATGTGTTATTATGCATGATTGGGATTGGATGAGAATCACTAGTTATGCAGGATGTATGTTAGGTCATACTATGATCACTTATGCCCTGACTTTGATATATGTGTTATATGTATGCTAGATCTTTTACTAATGAATAAGTAGGGGTTTAGTAAGGGGATGATCAGAAAATGGGTATACCATGTCATTTATGGATCTGAATTGCCATGTTGTGTCATTATGATTTTCTGATTAATGTTATTATTTTCAAATCATTACTGAGTTTCGTGCTCACCCCTCTTTCTGTGATTTGTTTTGGGGCTGCGCGGTACGACGTGCAGACGAACAGGATGCCCTATATGAGGGACAACATGGGTACATGTGGGATTAGCCTTCGTTTCATCCAGAAGATATTTTATTTTTTGATTTTCTCGTTGTTGATGTTAGAGGACATTATGTGGTGGATTATTATCATGCCCACATTTATATATTGTTCTTAGACATGTCTAAACTTTTTTTTATTTCAAGCCATATGTAGGCTCTCGAGAATATTATGCGAGTTGGTGTGAGGATTATGGCAATTTTATTATCCTTTTTGTTATCCTTATTTCTCTTGCTCAAAGGACATTTGGTGCACTACTCCGTTAGTTAAATTGCCTATGAGAGGCGCTAAGACTTCCGCAATACGTTAATCCGTCAATTTCTATCACCCTTGTGTGCTTGACTAGCCCTTAGATCAGGCTCGGCTTGGCTCAGGCAGTGCTGGGGCTGACAAAAACACTACGGAGTTCACATGTACCCTTTGTACAAAAGCTAAATGAGCAATAAAGGACTACTAATTAAACATTAGTCCATACACATACCCACATACTTAGTTTCAAACTTAAACAGCCCACATATGGCTAAAGCATGAGTCTAAGCCCCAATGTCTAATACAAGTCTAAGACAACATTGGCTAATAAAGTGTGAAGTATAATCAAGTATATAAAGGTCTCAACACAACATGCTTAAAAGCAATCATAACATCCATAATCTCCATTAAACCCCTCCTAAGGATCATCGCCAACCACACGCTCCACATAGAGTCTATCAGGACCACCTGCATGGCATGACATGCAGCCCCAAAACAAAACCACAAACAAAAGAGGGGTGAGCCACAAGCTTAGCAAAGGGTTTTAAATATGGAAAGTAAACCCAAAATTGCATCACAGGCAAATCACATAATACTCATTACATAATCAGCCACAATACTCATTCATCATGGGATATCCACATAAACCTATGCATTCATTCATAATTTACAATCCGTAAGCATCTACTCATGCCACATGCATGTCATGTTATCTCTACCATATCATGAATATATTCTCATGCCAATTGCATACATGCTATGTGTAATATATCTCATTCACACATTTTCATGTCACCTACATATCATGCTATATGACATATCACATCATCACATATTCAAGTCTCCTACATTTCATGCTATATGACATATCACATCATCACACATTCATGTCACATGCATATCATACTATAGACATATCACATCATCACATATTTGAGTCACCTGCATATCATGCTATATGACATATCACATCATCATATATTCATGTTTCCTGCATATCATGATGTAACCCATATCTCATCATTACATTTTCATGCCTCCTACGCATCATGACTTCAACATAACTCATAACATTCATACACCTCATATGTAAACATGTGGAATTTACTAACATAGTCACATCCTGCATGAATAACTTCTCAACATAAACATATTAAGCATATTTCTTTCTTAATGAAAATATTCACCTTGCAAATCAAGTATCTCAAACAAACTACCCTGCATATCATGCGAATTAAGCCATACCCACATGTATAACATAAGCTCCCTTATCCCCACACAACAACTGTGTTAAAAGTATAACCTTCCATACAGGTGCAATAATAACAAATGGTGAATGTCTCACAAATTGAAAGAAATAAACCTGCTCATCAGGCTCGAAAACCCCAAGCACAACTGCTCGTTAAGACAGTCCTAAGCACTACTGATCATCAAGAAAGTCTCGAGCACAACTTCTCATCAAGACTAAAGTCTCGAGCATCATATGTGGTAAGCTAGTGCACTCGGACATACCACCTGGATTCTCAGGGTCCAGATAACTTACCAAATAACACATATAGAATTTCGCTCTTCTCAACCAGAGGAGGTAACCTATCCTAAAGGGATGTAAAACTCATCCATTGGGCATGAAAACCCATCCATTCGAACGTAACACCAAATCGATAAGCCTTCAATCGATTAATCCGACAACCAATGGCATCCAATCGATCAAACACGGCTAATCACGATTAATTTCATTTATAAATTAATTCCATGATGCATGCAACATGGTGCATACATGAGCAATGTTACATGGGATCACATACAAGTGAAATGCTCAAAACAGTCCACATGTGCATCAATCATAGTTCATTGGTGTCAAGTAACATCACAAATATCTACACAAGTGTGTATCTAAGTGGCAATGTTCAAGCCTAGCTAAGACATATAAAATATGGACAAACCAAAATCAACGTGATATACATGCATCCATAATTTTATCATTGTCCTTCCCTACTAGAATCATGATGCAAGTGTGATGAAAATATTGAAATACGGGTTCAAGACAAGAATAACATCATACTAGACTTAGACAAGGATAAACTTCACCATACTTAAGCTAGAACATGGGACCATGATGCACCAAGAATTATATAACATGTGCAAGCATATTTATACATAATCATAGTTAAACCTACTGTAATCATCAATAAATCATGAAGTAATCATCAAACATGAATTTAAGATAAGTAGATAACATTAGCTTTTCTTAACCAGCAATGCAATCCTTCAGTGTGAATCCTCACAGTTCTGTTCGGATTGTATTATGAATGAGAGCAATGACAATGTCTGTGAACTTTGCAGAAAATTTACTTTAAAGTGAATTGTTAAGGGCCTTCGAATGACCCAACAGGTGTTCGAGTGGCCTACCGTTTGAACGGCCTGGCATTCGAACGGCCCAACAGGGCGTTCGAACAACAATTTTTGTCATTTCTTGTTTTCTCTCCATGAATCTATTTTATTATGATTAGAATGAGTTATAATTACCTATAAATGTTGTGGATTGCATGAAGACCATCTTGGAATTTATGATTTAGTTCACACATGATTTAGGCTATGTTTGGTTAATTTTAGCATGATCTTTCAACCTTCATTCAAAGACTGCCTACAAGATGACATGATGATATTTTCAAATAAAATAAGAGGACCTACTTTCAGAAACCAGGGATGTCAATATTAGGACATGGATAGTTGTAACTGAATTTCCAAATGGTTCAGCTTCATCATTATTGATCGTTTATAATTAAACTCTTTGCAAGTGTACAAGGTAATTGTACTAGGATAAGTATTTAAGGGTTGTCGAACCTCAGGGATGGATGGATTATCACTAAATCTAAAGAGGAATTTGCTGATTTAAAAACTAAAAACAACTTAAACTTTAATTAAGTAAAGGAAAGAAATCAACTAGTTTAAAAACAAGATATTAATATGATGAAAATTACTTAGGAAATCGAATCCACTATAGAACCATAACAATTCCTTAACTTTTAACCTAAATCTAGTGTGAATATGAACAAGTATTCTCAGCTACAAGCTAGAATTACTTCAAAAAGAATCATTAATTAACTTCCATGGCATAAACTATCTTCGACAATAGTATGAATCATCTACACTAAACTAGCTATAGGCATGACCCGTCTAATCTTAGTATAGCTCATCCAAGTCATTAATTATTTGAACATTAAAACTATTGTATGACCATCTCATCTAAATCACAGAAATTAGAATCAATGGAAATATCAAAACCATATCAATCTATCATCTACAAGACAATAAATCAACATAGATTTGAATAAACATGAAAAGCTCTTCCATTAAAAAGGAAATCCTTATCATACAATTGTCATCATTCACAACTGAGATCTAAATTAAAAAAAAAAAACTGAAACTTATCTATAGCTTCATCAACTCCTAAGTAAAAGAAAAGTCTAGCCTTCCATTGTAGAAGAAAGCACTTCAATCTCCATTAAAAGCTTTGAGTTCTTCTCTATCTTTTTCTTCCTTTTTCTCTTCATAAAATCTACTGGAATCCCCAATTTTAAGCCAAATATGTCTTTTTATAAGCATAAGTTCCGTAGGAAGAAGTCCAATATGAAAATGATTGAAATTTGGGTCAAACTAAGAAACTGCACGTTATGCCGTTCGAACGCCCTGCATGCTCGTTCGAACGGCTACACTGTTTTTGCAATTTGGATAGTTTTCCTTGACAGTCCATATTCTGTTCATTAAGCTTTTTCTTCATGTCCATATTAATTTCCAACTTGTTTATAACTCCGAAAAGTTGTCCAAATCACTTTAAAGCATGTCAAGACTATTTTGAATTATTCCAAACATCGTCTAAGCACCTCAATAAGCGCACTTTACCTACAAAACATAAAATATCATACTTTAGACATGTAGAATATAATTAAAATTCTAACTTGATTTAAATACATATTTGAACTACTAATAACTACAAAATTATTAATAATTAAAATAAAGTACTAATATCTATTTTAATCTAAATAAACTATAAATAACACTAAATTAACCTAATCTATACTAGCAAATAAGGTAAAAAGACATATAAAATAGATATATATTTCATACTTATCAAATACCCCAAACCTATATTTTGCTAGTCCTCGAGCAAAACAAAAATAAAATAAAACAACTAATCTAGAAAAATAAATAAAAGCCACTTTCGTAGGGAATCACGATTGCATTTAGCGTATGCAACAAGCCTTTAAACCCCTAGGTGTCCCTAGTTGGACGAGTTGTGTCTCGTGAGGGTTTGCAGTAATGATACCCACAAACATCGAAACCTAAGAAAAATAAAACAAACAAACAAGAAAACAAAAATTTGAAAAACAATCTTCTCTTAAAAACACATAACTATTTTTAAAAAGAACCAACCACAAATACTTGAAACAAGTAAACAATTAAGATCTGATCACTTTCAAGTAAGGAATAATCCATTCTATAACCCCATCTTAGAAATAATTGTGCAACTACATATATACATTTCAAAAACATAAAGTGTAGAAACTTTGTAGTCATACAATTTCATTCATTATGAACAAGCATATCTTATGTGACCCATTAACCAAGCTCATTAAAGTTCACTAACTCAAAAATATAACAATGACAATCTTTCATCTTAAACACCTAATAATAAACCCTAGTGTAATAGCCTTCAAATTTCAATTAAATTCAGGGAATAAGAGCATAATATAACTCAAAATATGACTTGTGCAATACTTAGTTCTATTAAGCTTTCTAAATAGTCCATGTAACAAGTGTTAGGCCAGTGTCCCTAATCCAGTTGGCTCACGGCACTAGGTGTTGAAACACCCCTCAGGCTTAATAACTCGAATTATAAAGGCTACAGAACCAAGTAAGTCATAAAAGAATTTATCTCAACCTTTCACCTTTTGACGCGATCCCTTATTGTCACGCCCCGGCCATGCCCGACCTGAGCCGAACCCGGTCCAAGGGCCGGTCATAGCGCGCGGGGGCGACGAAGTGAAATTGAGAAACGATTCTAGCGGAAGACTTAATCCCTAACCACGGGCGATTAACAGCAACACGGAGTGCGCACAATCCTTTGAGCAAGAGTAAATAAAAGGGAAAGAAAAGGTGTTGCTTAACACAAAGTAAACAACAATCTCAAACCCACAAGCTTAGTTTAAGTAAAGCCCACACCGGCTCAAAATAAGTCATAAGCAAACATAACTGTAACATGTGACATAAATCCACAACAAAGAACCCTACACATAGGTTCTAACATAAAACATGAAACAAAATAAAGGAAAGTCACGCAACGATCTCCATCATCACACCCAAGCTACCTCTGACCTTTCCTCAAAGAGGCAATCCTGTCCGTCTGCGTGTCGAACCACGCAGCCCCAAATCAAAACACAAAAGAGGGGTGAGTTTTACCACTCAGCAATGGTTTTAATATCACTAACCACGTTGAAAATACGGTAGCATGGTGATATAGTCTTTCAAAAACAACGATGTACAAGGTGTATCACTTTCTGATCACATATTTACATCACTTATACACTGCATAACATCATAACTCAAACATGCAGGGATGTATCTCTAGCATACCAATTTCCACATGCATTCACATCATAACCAATCCCGCATGGACGTATCTCTAACATACGTATTCCCACATGCATAATGTCATCACAACCAATCCCGCATGGATGTATCTCTAGCATACATATTCCCACATGCATTTTATCATCAAAATCAACATGCATGGATGTATCTCTAACATACATATTCCCACATGCATTTTATCATCAAAATCAACATGCATGGATGTATCTCTAACATACATATTCCCACATGCATAATGTTATCATAATCAACCTCCATCAAGGAGTAATCACACATTAACGTCACACAGACGGGAGCATAGACAAGGCCACGAAGGCGTGTCATGGTACAAAATTCTACACAAGAATTAAAGAAAGATCGGGGTTGTCAATCCCTAATACTGCTCGCCCTAGACGATCTTGGCCAAGGATGTCCCATTCTCACACAGAGAATCTAGAGCAGGGGTGTTCGCCCAGGGACATCTCCTGCGGAGGGAAGAGCCCAAGTTCTCACACAGAGAACCCTAGAACACGTGGTAGCGGGGTGCACACGGCCTACCACACTGGATTCTCAGGGTCCAGATGACACACATAAAAATATTCTCACGTGTCCGCAAGACAAGTACACAACTCGTCCCCACATCATTCCATTAAACAAGACTCAACCCGGGGAGTGCACTCGTTCCACACAGGAACTTCAAATCGTTCCACACAGGAACTTCAAATCGTTCCACACAGGAACTTCAAATCAAAATATGTCCTTTCGGACCAATCAACTTGCGATTAATCCACGACCGATAAACCCGGCACACAATTCCATCACATTGCATCCAATCGGTCAAATTCAATTAATCACGATGAAGCCTCAATTGGAAATCCATTTTCATGATGCGTGCAGCATGGTACATGCGTGGGCAAAGCATACATGAATCCGAATCATGATAAGTGCTCCCACCAGCCCCTAATGTATCATTCATAATCACGATATTAAGCTTCAACATCATCATTTAACCCCCCACATGTGTGTGTGTGTAACTAGTAGAAGCCTTTCACATAATGCATATTAACATGCTTGAAAATCAACTCACTACCACACTACACATGTGAATTTCTACCTAAACATGAATTCCAGCAAAAATCATAGTAGAAGAATCGTTGAAGTCATAGTTAAATGCAAAACTCAACCACAAAGGCTAAACATCTATAACATCACTCATTTCATCATTGAGTCATGGCAATCACCAACATTCACACACCATTAATCACAATTTATCATGACAAATCAGTCCAACAATGATTGTAGTCCTACTGAAAATATATGCTTATCCAAAGGGAACCAACCGTTCATAATTTCAAGATAACGATTCCAACATCATGCCACAAAACATAAGTCATCCCACCATCTCTAAGCATATGTCTCAACTCTATAAACTCAATAGCATGCATTTCCAGTAGCCTAACATAGCTTAAAACACTCCACATTCATATAAAATTGGCAAGCTAAAGTGGAATCATCAAAATAGGCATCATACACACAACATACAATTTTCTGTGTAGCCGATCGATCGCCCTTCAGGCCGTTCGATCGGTTACACGCAAAATTTTGAAATTTTCAGTTCAGCCGATCGATCGCCCTGCAAGGCCGATCGATCGCCAACACGACAGAACAGTCATCTTCTTCCTTTCGCAAATCCAAACCGAAACACCATAGAAAACACTTCAAATCCATATCTAACACCCTAATCATCATCAAAAGTCCTCCTTGACTTCCAGAATATCAAACCAAAACATAATAATGCAAAACCCTAAGAAATCGGGATTAAATAATTCCATTTTCTAATCTTACCATTAACACACTAAATCAAGCAAACCATTTCGAAATAAGCCAAAAATGAAGAGTTTTACCATGGATAAACAGAGATTTCGAAGACCCATTGCCTCAGCACTTGATTAAGTTCGGATTGAAGAGTCACCCTTCTTGAAATCCTTGAAAACACAATGAGTTTGAATCAAACACCAATAGAAATCGATTTACTTAAGAAATCCCTAATTAAATCTTAGATCTAGGGCTTGTTGGTAGTAAAAATCGAATTTTGAAAGTTAGGGTTTGTAGTAAAACACAAATCAGTAGCTTTTGATGGTCAAAAACGAATTGAATCAAGGGGAAAATGGTAGATTTGGAAGAAATTAAGAGAAAAGCCATGGATTAGTGCTTAATTAGAGTAAGCTTACCTTAATCGGCTTCTAATTCGGGCCTAAGTGGGGATTAGGCCAGCCCTCCTTCCTTAGCCTATTCCCAAAAATGGAAATGGCTCTGGTTTGCCCTTTTATAGTAAGGGTTGGGGTAGGCATAGGTAAGTTTTGGGGTGTAAATATGAAAAGTAGGCTAAAAGTGGTTATTTTGCAAATTTAAGCATGAATTAAGCCTAATAAAATTCTGAAAATTTTTGTGTGACCTTAAGTATATGTCTAGGGTCATTTGACACAAAAATAAAATTTTCGACCGTGGGGCCCACAGGGGTCCCGCCAAAACCCTAATTTTTGGGAAAATAGTGAAAAATCCAAAAAATTCCAAAAATTCACATTTGGTTTAAAATCACTTAAAACCACTAATATTGAAGTTAATTTTCGTTAAAACCATCACAAACTCTATTTATTTACAAAATCACCGAATAAGATCAGAAAACACGTAAATCTCACGATAATCAATAATTAAAGAAAACCAAAACCGGTTTAAAGATGAGGGTCCTTACACTTATACTTGCCTAGGCACAAGGTCCGGTTACTCAGTAAAAAGAGAAACAAACCTTTATTTTTTTTCATCATTTTTTTTCATTCAATCTATTTTTTTTTCAACTTTTTTTTCATTCTTTTTTTTCATTTTTTTCATTCTTTTTTTTTCTATACACACTTATCCTTTTTTTTTCAAATAAAAGCTAAGCATAAAAATCTATCATAAAAATATTAAAAATTACTCAATTGCCAAGTTTTCAAAAATATATGCTTAGTTAAAGATATCCCACTAAGATTACAAGTAATAAATCATAAAATTATATTCCTACAAGTTTCAAGTGTGTGAAATGTAATTTAAAAATATAAGCACAATTATCCAAGATAATGAAAATAAAATAGAAATTACTCACTTAATCATTTTCATCACTTAATTCATTACTTGAACTTTCTTCATGAAATTGATCTCTTTAAAAACAAATATATACTTTTAAAAGAAAATAAGCAATAAAAATCCACTTAAAAGAAAAGAAAACAAAAGAAAAATGAAAAAAATACTCTAAAACATCCTAAAAGAAAAATAAGAAATCAAAATATCATTCTACACCCCTAAACCTAAACTGAACATTGTCCTCAATGTTAAAGAAAATATATACTACAATGACAAGAATAAGTAAGAGAGGGAAAGAAAGATATCACCTGAAAGCATAACTATTCCACTAATCTGAAAAGTGAAGTACATAGGATTGGAAAACATGAGAAACATACATATAAAGAGCAATTTCCCAAACCTAAAATATTATATCCCATAAAAGAAGAAAAACTATAATGAGAAAAAAAATTGAGAAAATAAGTAAATAAAGCCTAAATGAAGCAAAAAAAATAAACAAAAGAAAGAAAAAGAAATATATCAAAAACATGGGTTGCCTCCCAAGAAGCGCTAAGTTTATTGTCTTTAGCCAGACATTGCCAACATTCTCAAATATATCGGTAATTTGGTAGATATTAGCATTGGCTCTTCTCTTAAGTCTCCAAAAAGATGATGTAGAAAAATTAGAAGGCCTGACTTGATTATGGGCTGATGCTACAAAAGATGGACCTTTATCATAAGCATCAAATCTAAAATTGTCTACCATAAAACATTCAGCATTAGAAGTTGCAGGCAAATGGTTAGACACATCAAAAACATTTAGTTGAACTTTCATGTTCCCAAAGGTCATCTCCATTACCCCCGTCCTACAATTTATGCATGCATTAGCTGTGGCAAGAAAAGGACGACCTAGAATGATAGGAATCTGATATGTGGAGTTGGCACCAGTCTCCATATCTAAGACAATAAAATCAACAGGGAAAAAGAACCGGTCAACCTTCACTAAGACATCCTCAATGACTCCCCAAGGCTTACGCACAAAATGGTCGGCTAGCTACAAGGTAACTGATGTAGGCTGCAATTCACCTAACCCTAGTTTCTCATACACCGAGTAAGGGAGTAGATTGACACTCGCACCAAGGTCAAGGAGGGCTCTATGGATGGAGTGATCACCTATGACACAAGAAATAGTGGGTACTCCAGGGTCCTTATACTTAGGTGGGGTGTCAAATTTCAAAAGAGAGCTAACTTGTTCGGTGAAAAAGACCTTCTTAGACACATGGGTCTTAGATTTACACTTTTGAGTGCATAGGTCTTTGAGGAACTTAGCATAAGTAGGGACTTGCTTAATGGCTTCTAAGAGGGGGAGATTAATTTTGACTTGTTTGAAAGTCTCAAGAATCTCATCAGTCCTAGCTGTGATCTTTCTAAATGGTGGGGCTATGTCAAGACACTGAGGAAAAGGTGCCCTAGGGATCTAAGATCCATCGGAAGTGGTCTTAAACTGTGGCTCTGAGGAAGGGGAAGGAGATACAAACTCCTTCTCATGTGGTGCACTAACTTCTACTTGAGGTTTATTAGGGGCTGCCCTCTCTAACTCCTCACTCCTATCATCTGTCACTGGTGTCCCCCCAACACTCTTGTCAACAATCCTCCAACTCCTAAGGGTCATTATGGAATTAACTTGTTCATTAGAGGGAGAAGCTCCCTCTATCTGAAATTGACCTTTAGGGTTTGGTAGGGGTTGACTTGGCAACGTCCCCATCTCTCTCTTGTTAATAACATTCGCTAGTTGTTCAATTTGGGCTTCTAACTTTGCTATAGATTGTGTGTGAGAGTGGAGGAGATAAGATTGAGATTGAAGGCCTTGCAAGGCACTCAAGACCTTTTCTTCAAAACTTGGACTCCTATTGGGTTGGACATACGGAGGTTGCACTTGAGGTTGGTGGATAGGGGCTGGTAGGACTTGGAATGGTTGCGTAGGGAGTTGGTTACCTATAACCCCTTGGTTTTGTGTCCGCCAAGAAAAGTTAGGATGATTCCTCCAACCAGGGTTATATGTATTTGAAAATGGATTATTCTCAGCCCTAGGGAAGGATTGGGTGGCATTCACATGGTCTTGGACAAGCTCAGGAAATTGAGAGGCAGAGGGGCACTCAATGATAGTATGGGCTGGGCTAAGGCATATTGTGCATGCATCTTGAGTTAAGCGAGTGGGCTGATGGGTTGAAGTCATAAGGAGGTCAAGTTTCCTACTCAAAGTATCAACTTTGGAGGAGAGGTCTAATGGGTTTTTGACTTCATACAAGCCACCCCTAGAGGGGGCATTGTTCAAAGTAGATAATCCACTCTCATTTCTATTCAACGTAGCATGTTGAAGAGAATTTTCACTCAAGTCCTCAAAAAGTTTCCATGCCTCATTTTCATTTTTTAACAAGAAGGTACCCCCACAACTTGCATCAACAAGATGATGGTTTTGTTCAGTAAGACCCTCATAAAAGCATTGTACTAATTGCCACTTAGAGACAGCATGATGAAGACACCTCCTAAGAAGGTCCTTAAGTCTATCCCAACTCTCATGGAACTGTTCAGTGGGAAGTTGGGCAAAAGTGGTTATGGCCTTTCTCATTTGATTGGTCTTACCTATGGGGAAGTACTTTTTAAGGAACTCTTGTTGCATTTGGGGCCATGTTGTGATAATGTTTGGCTCTAATGAGTGAAGCCATTCCTTAGCCTTATCTTTCAATGTGAAAGGAAAAAGGCGAAGTTTAACAGCTTCATCGGTTAAATTTGAGAGCTTAAAAGTTGTGCATAGTTCTAAGAAGTCATCTAGGTGCCTATACGGGTTTTCATTATTAAGCCCATAAAAGGATGGAAGCATTTGAATAACATTGGGCTTAATTTCATAATTTTGAGCAGCGACCGCTGGCAACCTAATGCATGAAGGAAATGTGTACTCATTGGGAGTGTAATACTCCCTTAGAGCTTTGAGTGGTGGATCTACTAACTGATGTTCAGCCATTATGGGGCTAGAAGTAGTGTGGGTGGAGGAATTGGTGGGAGAGTTTGGGGGTGTAGGGATGTAGGTCGAGGGCAACTCAGCTCTCCTAGATGTCCGCTCAGGCTCAGGGTCAAATGGTACTAATCAGGGGAGTAAGGAGCGACGACCACGCATACACCACAAACACACCACACAATTTTAAGTGTAAAAAGGGGAAGAATAAGTAAAAACTAACTAAGAAAAGAACTAAAAATAAAGAGAGGAAAGGATTTTGCAAACAGAAAAGAAGCACTATGCTTGTCGATGTCCACTTGTGGCCACAAGTGTAGAGAGCATGATCTTCAACTCAGCCTACAAGATCAAATTAAAAGAAGGTAAGAAACAAAGAATTAACCTAAAAACTAAAGTAAACTGAATCTAAATTAGATAGAATTATCCTAATACTAATTGAGTAACAAATCAACACAGTCCCCGGCAACGGCGCCAAAAACTTGATCGTTTATAATTAAACCCTTTGCAAGTGTACAAGGTAATTGTACTAGGATAAGTATTTAAGGGTTGTCGAACCTCAGGGACGGATGGATTATCACTAAATCTAAAGAGGAATTTGCTGATTTAAAAACTAAAAACAACTTAAACTTTAATTAAGTAAAGGAAAGAAATCAACTAGTTTAAAAACAAGATATTAATATGATGGAAATTACTTAGGAAATCGAATCCACTATAGAACCATAACAATTCCTTAACTTTTAACCTAAATCTAGTGTGAATATGAACAAGTATTCTCAGCTACAAGCTAGAATTACTTTAAAAAGAATCATTAATTAACTTCCATGGCATGAACTATCTTCGACAATAGCACGAATCGTCTACACTAAACTAGCTATAGGCATGACCCGTCTAATCTTAGTATAGCTCATCCAAGTCATTAATTATTTGAACATTAAAATTATTGTATGACCATCTCATCTAAATCACAGAAATTAGAATCAATGGAAATATCAAAACCATATCAATCTATCATCTACAAGACAATAAATCAACATAGATTTCAATAAACATGAAAAGCTCTTCCATTAAAAAGGAAATCCTTATCATACAATTGTCATCATTCACAAATGAGATCTAAATTAAAAAGAAAAGAAACTGAAACTTATCTATAACTTCATCAACTCCTAAGTAAAAGAAAAGTCTAGCCTTCCATTGTAGAAGAAAGCACTTCAATCTCCATTAAAAGCTTTGAGTTCTTCTCCATCTTCTTCTTCCTTTTTCTCTTCATAAAATCTATTGGAATCCCCAATTTTAAGCCAAATATGTCTTTTTATAGGCATAAGTTCCGTAGGAAGAAGTCCAATATGAAAAGGATTGAAATTTGGGTCAAACTAGGAAACTGCACGTTATGCCGTTCGAACACCCTGCATGCCCGTTCGAACGGCTACACTGTTTTTGCAATCTGGACAGTTTTCCTGGACAGTCCATATTCTGTTCATTAAGCTTTTTCTTCATGTCCATATTAATTTCCAACTTGTTTATAACTCCGAAAAGTTGTCCAAATCACTTTAAAGCATGTCAAGACTATTTTGAATTATTCTAAACATCGTCCAAGTACCTCGATAAGCGCATTTTACCTATAAAACATAAAATATCATACTTTAGACATGTAGAATATAATTAAAATTCCTACTTGATTTAAATACATATCTAAACTACTAATAACTACAAAATTATTAACAATTAAATTAAAGTACTAATATCTATTTTAATCTAAATAAACTATAAATAACACTAAATTAACCTAATCTATACTAGCAAATAAGGTAAAAAGGCATATAAAATAGATATATATTTCATACTTATCAATTATCCTCTTTAACCTAGAGTAAGACAGGTCTTCACCTATGGTATTAGAATAACCTACCTACATCTTCATCAAGATTCAAAGATAATGACAAGTTATGGCCATCAAAATTCCCCACAAAATCTACATCTTTGGAAGAAAGCATCTATAAAATAATGGCAAGTTGACTTGACTACATCTACAACACCAACTATTCAATAACTCTTTTCTAAGTGAATAAAAAAGAAGAGGCAAACAAATGCACCCAATTAATTTGACTAATAAAAGTTACTAAAAATGCAGGACACACAAGATAGATAGAGAGAAATAACCTCCTCAAAATTGCATTTCTAAGTGTCGAGTTCATCATCAAATGTCTGGCATGAATGTAGCTTCTATGTCATAAATTTTGTCCCACTGGATACCTTTAAACCATGGGTGTGCCTATGTCAATATTAGAAAATGTTAGATTCAGATATGCAACAATGCAAAATATATTTAAACACAAAATGAATTATTTCCAATTAGTACCTTTAGTTAGTGTATTTCAACAGCAAGGAATGGGATCGTATTGTGTCTCCATTCCCAAATAAAGTACTTCTCAAAGTAGAAAAGTAAAATCATTCACAATGCCTACAATGAAAAAGATAGTACCGATTAGGAAATAAAATATGTTTCTATGCAGTACTAGTACGCTATGTTATTCTTCCAATTGTAAATCAAATACGCAAATCATATTCCCAAAAAAAATTTAGGGGTCAATTTTTGATACATTAATAATTTGTCATTTTCAATTCCAATGTGTTAAAAAACTAATCCAAACAATAAAATGTAAGAGGCTTTGTTCATGGTTTTATCATTTGACCTATTTTAATCATAAAAAAATGAGACCTTTTAGATTAAAAATCTACATGTTTTTTAACTAAACAAACTAAACTATGTTACGATAAAACTAAAGGCATACAAGTGGGATATGTTCTGAATCAATGGATTTACTTTAATCATCTTCATTAATGTTTCCTGTTAAGAAAAATAAATCATGTGAAACTGTCAAGCAACCAATAAAATGCTATAGGGAAACAAGTAACATCAAGGTTAAAAAATAGGATCTGCTTGAGGAAAATAACAGAATTATATGCAGTGAGTCTTCAACACCCTCTATATTATAGTGCATTAACAAAACCAAAGAAAAATCTAAAAGAAATCTAATGTGTGCAGAGTATCCAAAATAGTCTACAAATTCTGCAACCTTAGTCCTCAAAGTCATTCATAGAAGGCTGAAGAATTTCATTGGAAAATTTTGTAACTCCCAACTCATAGAACTCTTAATAGAATAGAAATAGTATTGTGGTAATATGAATTTTGATAGCCAACAATATTAGCTACAAGCATGGTAACATAACACATACTAAATTTCATTCAAAACAAAGTTTAGATTGACAAAATTACTAACCTCATTCCCAGGTGGACTATTGACACACTGAAATAATGTTCAATAAAATATTTTTAAATTTCAAATTGAAATCCTATTTTGTATTAAGTTATTGCTTATTTGGTCTATTTATATTTTAAATAGGTTAGTTGGACCTTAATTGAGTTTACATGTCTAAATAGGCTTCAACAGGATCCAACTGGAAGAGGAAGTGAAGCCTAACTACCCAAAGCTATTTAAAAGTCAAGAATGGGCTCTCAATGGTCTAAACATGCATGGAATGGTCGAACATAACCTTGTGGACCCATTGGATTTGAGATTTGCATTAAGAGAACTAAATTAGGAAAGGAGCTCATTCAGACAAATTGACACAACCATAGTATTTTGACCATATCTCTCTATGTATAATTTGGATTGATACGATTTTAGTGGTATTGGAAAGAAGACTTTCATGGATACATTTGTTATTTTAGGAAGAAATTCCAAATTCCGAAGATTTGTAGGTCGAATTTGTCATGCAAAGGGACAACTAGTTACCTGGGGCTAGCATATAAAGAATATTTTCATTGATTGTGATTGATACACATAAGGAAAGACAATGAGGATAATTAGATAACTAAAGGAAGATTCAAAGATATTTATTTACTAAATAAATTATTAATTTATTCGATTGATTTAGAATATAATCATTGCCAAAGAAGCAACAAATGAGGCAATCAATCAGGATGCAATGTAGAGATATGATTTAACTTTCCTCTTTAAAGTAACCCCTTCTACTCCTATAAATAGAGGGGTGGGCGTGATAGAGGCATCATACCCTCCTCCTTAGAGCTCTCTTCTCCTATTTTTCTTCTCTTATTTTGTATTTTTTTTTAGTTTTATTGTAATAGCTTTCTAAGCTCTCAAGCTAAGGCTAGGAATGAAGCTTGTACTTGATGTTTAATAGCTATGTTGATTCAAGTAAGTTCTTTATTATTTTAAATTGATGTTCCATATTTAAAGAGTTTATAATCTATATAATTATTTGATTTGGCGTTGACGAATGGCACGCCGAATGCTTATAATTCTCTGTGATTATATACTTAATGCTTTCACGTAGTAAACAATCAATTACTATTGTTCTATTTCAAAGTTCTTTAAAAGATAAATTTTCCGATTGAGACAAATTTTCATTTGATCTTAATTGAGTTATCATTTGAATCAAATACACATTAGAGATTTATTACAAGTGGATTTCCAATGCCTTAGCACTTTCTCTTTGATTGTCTCTTATTCTCTATTTTACCTTCCTTCTCTATTCTATTCATAATAGTTTTCTTTGTCACACAAGGCTTTCCCTGTGGATCGACCTTGTTTACTATAATTGACAAGTAAAAAAGAAATTTGAACTAGACTACTTCATAGTCTTAGTTTGGATGTAACAGCAACTATTTGATAAATGCAAAAGTTATGGAGAAGCAAAGAAGTAGCTTTTGGGCAAAATAACAGTCCTTGAAAACTTGACAAATTTGAACATAAAACTATTAGTAGTATAAAAGGTCATATTGCAACAACAAAGGAAGAAAAAGTTATTTATATATTATTGTCAAAGGCTCAGTGCTAATAAGCTATCGTTGGCCCTAAACAAAAAACAAAGGTTTATAAACAGCAAGCCAAGATTTCAACTTTACACATTGAAGGAAATGGCTCAAGACCTAGTGGAGATCTAGAAAAGTTGTCAAAGTGAGTAGGTGCATAAACAAAGAAAGGGCGAAAACCCATAACTACTTGTCAATTAGAAACTAACAACCCTGAGCACGGTAGTAAATATCAGCAACCTAAATATGTAAAGAAGAGTAGGAGGCAATACATTAGATGAGCTGAAAGCTAGAGGCTAAATAATCTTCTGCTAATCATTTATCACATACTAAAGAAATTTAAACAAACAAATTATAGCAGCAACGACGTACAAATCAGGTTGAGTCCAAATTAAACCTAACCATACCAACACAAAATTTCTAGGTCACGGTTAACATTTAATATGGTCAGGTTGGGCTCTATTGAGACCACTAACCAAGTGAGAACTAGGTTGGGTGAGTTCAAGCATCATGCCACTTTGATCTAACACAATACATTGCACAAATATAGAGAGAAACTCTGATTTGACAATAATTTGCTTAGATTGGGCTTAGTTGTTACATGCATTGCAACCGCTGGATAGCCTTGGCACTTTCAACAGCAGCATCCCCTCGCACTATGATGTTTTCTATCACACCAATTTTCAATTTAAAGGTTTCAGCATTTGTATTTGCACTTTGTAGTAATTTGTCAATTGTCTCCAAAGCAAAGCAGAGCTAATGCATCAAAGTCATGAAAATATCTGAACCTATGAATGGGACAAAAAAGAAAACAATATGTAATAAACTTTTTAGTTAAACTTGCCTTCATAGTTAAAACAGTCCACGAATGATAACCACAAAAATAGTAAATAAAAATAAATGACCACTCAACTAGAAAATGAACAACAAATCATCAATCAACAATCTATCTTTAAATAAAATTATAATTAATACACCGGACCAACAAATAGGGTAATGATAATGGTAAAATAACAATTCAATGCTAGCCCCATGTAAGTACCTATGTTTAAAAAATAAATAAAAACTACACATGTTTTCAACTTGCATACACATATTTTTCTATTAACCATTAAGAAAAATAAGATAAAAAATGGGCATATGTAGATTTTTCTACATACCATTAATGCTAGTCACAATTATGAGCAATCAACATAATTTAGCATGTAACCCAATTGATACCACTTCTTAATTTTGTTTAATAAATTGAACCCTTGATTTAATATAGAAGAAAACAATTTACATAATTTCTATACATATTATCAAGAGTTTACCACTGGGAAGTACCAAACCAAAACAGAGAAATGGAAAGTAAGAGTAGCAATATCTAATTATTAATGTAGACCACCACTGAGTACTCCACAAAACACATGAAAATTTTGGTTCACATTGGACATGAAATATGTATGATCTTTTTGCACTTTGTGATCGAGTTTATTCTGATGTTACATGGCTTTACAGAGTGGTTCCAAACCAAAATAGAGAAATGGAAAGTAAGAGTAGCAATATCTAATTATTAATGTAGACCACCACTGAGTACTCCACAAAACACATGAAAATTTTGGTTCACATTGGACATGAAATATGCATGATCTTTTTGCACTTTGTGATCGAGTTTATTCTGATGTTACATGGCTTTACAGAGTGGTTCCTTCTTTTTATTCTATACTTTTAGATTGGAATCATCACATTGCAATATCATTTCCAAAAAAATTAGCTACATATTGCACATCCAACTTAGGCATTTTCTTAAATGTAGCAACCAGTATAGTTACCCATGTTAAACTAATTCCAAAATAGAAAATGAATACAATCTTTGGGGGAATATCTCATAAAGTAAAAGTAAATTTCTATTAATCGGTATTGAACAAAATTTATATCCTTTTTTGTAGCAAAAAATAACCAAGTTTCTAGTTGCATATGTGCAGTCTTTACAATAGAATTGACTAGTTGCTAAAGAGATGCTTGTCACAAAAATATCCCTTTTTCTCCTCACAAAAATCTGCACAACTTCAATATGTTAAAAAATCTGCACAATTAGTCGAGACTACAATATACACAAAATGAGGATTGCAATGTCGACAACTCCATCCCCTAACAAAAACAAGCTTCCACCTGCATGAACAAAAGTTTAATATGCTCAAATCTCATGCATGGGTTTTGACAAACCTAGAATATGTAGTTCTTGAATACAATAGCCAACCTAGTTAGGTTGTTGAGAGCTACTTTCTTCTAAGTAGTGGTCCTTATTCTGATGATCTCAATGTTGCTAGTGATCAAATCTCCATGCACATGTATAGAAATATCTTGCATCTGTAAACATATTCATATGCTAAGATTTGAATTTATGCAAGTGTATATCAATGATGACAACCAAAAGGAAAAGATTATGTGTTTTATAAATATTAAATACATCATGTTGCAACCATACTGGTCACTGATCATCATGGGCAATTGGCTATGCAAAGAAGACTCGGGTTGGGAATTTAGTTGACTGAGTTGAGTTTGTATGCAATCACTTGGAAGTCCATTGGTTGATTCCTACATCATAGAAAGAGCATTACAAAATCTACATTTAGCTAAGGTTAGTGTAAAAATCAATTATACCGGTGGCTTTTTTCGGAAATGTTTGCTTCTTTTTAGTCCTTCCAAGACAACTTTTTATCCTAGGACCGCCACATTTTCCTCCTTATTTTACTTTAAAGCCCTTAAGTAGTGGGAAAGTTGTACTATCATTAACATCGCCAACTTGTTTTCTTGCCACTTACACTAAAAGATATGTCCACTCCACTTGAAGCGTGATGGCTTTCACAAAACCCTACCATGTGAGACAACATCATTGATTTGTTATGAAATGACACAATCATTACACTCTCACACTTCCTTCAAAATTGTATCCACATAGTTTAGGGCATTTAAAGTTGCATTATCAATTAGTGTTGCTTCTATTGTCAAGTTTCTAAAAGCAAGACATAAACCATTATTCCTCCTTATTAGAGCAACATTCGGATTTGCTTCTATTATAGAACCACGATGATTAATAACACTACTAGATTTTGCTTTCTTGGTCCATCTTTTTAGGACATATTGTGAAAACAACTCAAGTATCTTCAAGTAATGAAGTACCCTAAATGCATGGCGGCATAAGATACCCACAAAATTAATCTCTTACATCATTCGATGAGTCATAATTGACAATGTGTTTGTGTTGTGTTTATTTCATTTCAATTGTACACTTCTTCATCACATCGTCATCAACAACCTCTATGACAACACAATTTAGGCAACCAAAATATTCCTTTTTGATCATCTTGAATATTATTGGTGTACAAACACTTGATGCATACTTCATGATGCGAGAATGAAAAGTCACAGTTGTCATGCTATGTTTCATCTTAAATTCAACATTCCCTTCTTTACGACATCAATTAGCCAAAAGCCTCTCATAATGATAAAAAAACCTGCATAGATTATGCTCATATGTCAATTATCCTCTTAAAATACCATTCATGCTTTCACTCCTTTGTGTTAATTTCATATCACCTGTGAACATGTGTCGCCCATAAATCATTTCTCATTTCTTTCTTTCTTTGAATAACCCTTCCAGCCATTCATTTCCATGAAGTTCGTACTTATCTAGCATATTTTTCCATGCTCTATAGAATTCTTCTTCATCCTCGTAAACAAAAATGCATTTGCTGAAGTCAAGGGAAAATGGCTTCTTGCCATCAATAACCAAATTAAATGAGTTGCTAAGATACTTACAAGCATTCTAATACTTATGCCACACACAAACATGATGGTGGGTATTAGGTAAAACTGAAGCTATTGCACTAGCCATTGCCTTATCCTAAAATTGTCTTTGAATGACTACCCATGGTATCTATGAATGTCTTGAACAACCACTCAAAACTTTGGATTGTTTCATCGTATAATAAAACTGCTCCAAAGATAATGGTCATCTTATTATGATTTAAACCCACAAATAGACCAAATGGGCGACAATATCTACACATGGTATAAAAGCAGACAACATCTCCAAAATGATGATAATCCATAATCGAGGCCAGATCTGCCCAAAAGAAGTTTGTTATTTTATGATTCTCATCATATGCATGTTATACTCAAATGACGAATTTTGAGTATGCCACCTTTTCAAATACTTGATTATAGCAAAAGCATCTACGTGGTCAATTATTTTTTGGCGCTTTGTACAGAAGTAATTATTGTAGTCCTCTTGAATAAATCCAAGATTCTCAAACACCCTTACTTTCTTACCCATAAATTCAACTGCTTCTCATGGGTGCATCCCTGAATTATCTGCTATGTCTATAGTAACAACTTAAATAGTACTCATTCTCCTTTGCGACCTTAGCCTATTAACATAGACTTGGTTTGTGACCTTATGATTGTGTTTTTCTTCAAAAGTACAAATACACCATGTACCATCTTTTTGTAAATTGATGAGCAAAAGGGCTTCACATCCAACTCTTGTTTTTGGGGGAGGATTATTTGGATTTTCCCGTCACTCATTCAATAGTCATTGACCTTCTTTGGAGCAAAAAAAAATTCTATAACACCTTTGACCTTTCACATTTGTATGGGAGTTAGCTCGACAAATGCTAAAGTTTACATTTTGGGCATACTTATTGTAAAATTCATATGCTTCTTCTTTGGAAGAAAATCTCATACCAACTTCTGGCTCCCATGTCTCCCTTGTTTTTTCTTCTGCATGTGATTTACTTAGGTCCACTTCTAATTCTTCCATTTGAAGCCTGCACAATTCAATTAGATTGAGGCGCATACTATTTCAAAATATATTATAGTGGATAATAGTCAAGGTTGTTTAATAGTTGCACAATAGTGTCAAAATACTAATTATGGCTTCATATATATACTAATTGATGAACACAATAATCAAGGTCAATTAAGAAATTCAATTGAGCTACATGTAAGCCTTCTAATTATTATCTATAATATTAGTAGACTCAATAACATCAATTTACCATCAATAGTCAACATGAATCTCAGTCACAAATCTTAAATTCAACATCAATAACAATGAAAATTCCTCTTTTAATCCAATATACCACTTTTCATTTCAAATTTTGGAAAAGAATTCCTCAGATCTATAGAATCAATGAAAACTTCAAGTATAAAAGCATCCTCATCAATTCAGTCCTCATTCAACCATCAAAAATTTGTGAGAGTATTCTAATAATTGATCCTCATATAGAACTACTAAACGTTCATACAATCAGTACCCTTTTTACGATAACATAGCAAGTGGCTATATTAGAAGAAAAATAAATCAAGAAAACATACACAATTATATAAGCTCTTAATTCTCTATTTTTAGATAAACAACAATGTAATTTCTTTTACACACTAAATTTTATATTAGATTTGTTTGTTGTCATAAACTGGGGTGGCCATCATCCATGCTTCAAGGTAATCTAGTTTGCAAAAGTGCAAATGCTTTGCATATCATCTAATTTTGTGGATTTCAGGATGGAGAAGACACATTTGGCATTTCAAACCCTGAAACTATTTGCCCTCTTCAAGCATGCCCCACAAAACATAATTTTAAATATGTGCCAAAATATCTTGTTCAATGCTTCTATGTTGCGCCACTTAAATTTGGATATCAATTTAAAAGTCCCAGGTTCATAGCTTTTTGTTCACACGTGGACCAATTTGAGATTTACCTCACTAGTGGTCTTGTACTGGCATATATCAGCTAAAGGTAGCTATTGTTTTGTGGGAAGAACATCCAAGGCTAAAGATGCATTTGACACTCTATCCTACATTTTCTAATAATTATGAAAATATCACAAGATTATTCAATGATAGTGAGATTAAAAGAATATGCGTCATGTTTACTGGTTGGTTCATTCCTAATAGTAAAATATTTGGGCCATATGAATTGCTACATTCTTCTCAGCTAAAAGTCGATACTTACATATATCCAGCTTAAAGTAGATCCTATATGTTGTTACATTCTTATGCCAGCAACTCTCCTTGTGTACATTTATTAGGAACATAGATTCTCGTTAAACAATGGTTTTCCATTTGAATTTATTTATTATCTTTTGTTTTTTGTTCATTATTATTAATGGATTCAATTTTCTGGGAGTGTAATATCTACAATCTTATGAATTCTTACTTTTTTTCATCAAAGCTGAAGATCACAGTAATATATTTCATTTCTAACATTTTTTTATCTTAATGCATCTATAGTGCCAATAATTTCAATCAAGATTGAAGGATTGAAAGGCTTCACTTTTGGAGAAATGGCACTTGCTACAAACAATTTCAACGACTCTAGTCAAGTAGGTTAAGGAGGTTATGGAAAGGTGTATGAGGCATTTTAGAATGTTTGCTTCCAAGTTTACCTCATTTTTCCAAGGGAAAATTATATAAATAATGTTAAAAATATTTACCAAAATAGCATAGAAAGAAAAAAATTGCCAAAATGGTGTTCATTTTTGCCACAGAGGTGGTTTTTTTTAAAAAAATGATTTATGATTTTTTTCTTCAAAAGGAGAAAATATGCTTTTAAGTTGATTTCATCCTTCTAAAGGGCAAAACCTCCTTTAGGACGATTTCGTCCCTTCGAAGGATAAAATCTCTCATCTTCTGAAGGACAAAATAATCTCCCTTAAAGTTTTTTCCACTCAAGTTATAGTTTTAACTAATTTCGTCCATGTAAATGATGAAATCAAATTACAAAAATAATTAAGATTCATTGAACCAGGAAACAACCCCCCTCTAAAACCATCATATGTAATACACTAATATCAACACAACCAGTATATGGATCACATGAATATCCACACATCAAGTGATTAGAAAGTCTATAAAATATATAAATTAGATACATGTTCTCAAAATGTTTGGTTTAAAAAATAAGTTTACACTTTATACATTTGAAAATTTTATAACAACTCTAATTCACTCTAACTCTCCTACCCTTATGACCTCGACCTTGACTTCGACCTCAACCATGCCCATGGCCATGAAGAAACTCTACTGGGTCCTCTTGATCCTCCTGGTCAACATAAATAACTGATGGCTCACCTAAACACACCTCTAAAGATAATGAGATCGGATTTGCATGAGCTGCCAACTATCGTCTAGTATATACTATCAAAACAATCGGTATCTCAACTAGCTGGGGATGGGTTGGATCTAGAGCAACTGGAGATGATGAATGTAGACTATCATGCAAAGCTGAAGCTCGTGAAAATAAAAGAGGAGAGACAGATGCAGCAAATGAAGATGGTATATCCGTGTATGAAGCATGCCTCGGTGGTGTCTGAGCTGCCTCGTCGGTGGGATAATGTCCATGAATGTTTGTAATAAACACTGAAATAGTGGCAAACTACAAAGGACATCCTCATGGTGTTCGATGATTAACTTACATGTTGTTAATAAGACCTCACCCAAAATATAGGTGTTAACTGCGCCAGTCAAATGTGTATATGTTTGTCACTCCAAACCAAGCAATAAAGAATAAAATAAAAATCATATAAATAATAATTGAGAAATAAAAAAGTATAATGATATAATTAATTAAGATATATTTACCAAAGCTACCTCTAACCTGCCCCTAGGTTGATAAGTCATCTCCTTTGAATCATCGAGTGGTAAAGTATATCTTCGTGTAATAGGCAAATACCACCGCATATACGGGCTACGAACATCACACAATGTTATAGCCATCTCGCCTAAGATAATAGTGGCTCTCATACTATCCCATCAAGCGATATAGGCTGCATGATGCGCAGCCAAGTCCATAATATGGCGGTCTTGGAAAATAAACATCATTTTGGTAATTATTTTTCTCTCTCTACTATTTTTTGTAAATATTTTGTAATATTATTTATATTATTTTCCCTTTCTCCAGGAAGAAATAAGAAGTGTCATATTACTAAAATAATTATTATTATTTACTTCCAAAAATTGAATAGTGTTCAATGTGTTTGTTCATGGTTTAATATTTAGAAGTAGTAATGAGCCGAGGCAAGTCAAGTTTTGGCTAGTTCAAGCCAAGCCGAGTTCAGATCAAACTTGGTGGAGCTGAGATCAAGCACAACTTGTAATATCCTAAAAATTTTCAATTGTGAATCGTGATTTAATATCCCTGGATTTTCCTTACTTTGGTTTTACCTTATTTGTTGAACAATTATTAGGGTTGAGAATTTATTTTGTTGAGAAGTTGACTTTTGGAGGATCTACAAAACTTATCTAATAATACTTTAAAACAAGAAAACAACTATTCAGATTGAATCTTTTTGTAATGTCCAGGAATTTTCTCATTTCCCAAAATTGACCACGTGGAAAATAGGGTGTTTGACCCCTTGACCTTCTTGGTAGAATAAATGACTCAATAGTTGAAAGTTAGGGCTAATACCTATATTCATATAAATTAGACAAAAATATCTTCAAAATTCCACCAAGAACGCTTAAATCGGAGTTCGGATGAGGGAGATACAACCGTTCAAAGTCGAACATAGCGCGTAGGGGCCATTTACCTGAATTAGATGCGCGAATTGGTTGTTTGTCGCTCTATATGCCTAGTTAATTAAACTGACAGAAATTAGTTTAAGATGCTCAATTATGTTTCCTAAGAGGTTTGGTTGGGCCAAACCTTTTGGGGGATTAGGAACCCTAATTCCCTTATTATAAAAAGGGCTAATGAGGGCTCTACAAGAGCGTGAAAACTAGACCCTTGACAAGGTATGATCACTTTTGGCCATTAATTTGTGGATGTTTAGGGCTAATTATTGGTAATCGTTGCTTAATTGTATATTTAGGGTAGAAAAATCCTCCATTAAACTATGCTTTATTGGATAGAGTAGGGGTTGAGCCACCGGCTGCGGGATCCGTATGGTGAGCTGGTTGGCCTCTGGTCGGCGCACCGCCAAAGCCCTAGGCACCAGGGCAAAGTAAGGTAGGTTGGGGAAAGATTAGCTGCACCCATTCTCTTTTTCCTCCCACGACAACGAGCAGGGTTGTGCGGCATAAAGGCAGCTATCTGCCAAAGACAAGAAATGCCGCCAAAATTGTCGGACGACGGTAATTCTATTTGGCTCGGCCCATCGCACAGCTATGGTGGCTGGCCACTACACTAAGAGTGGCTAGATAGTGAACAAAATAAGGAAAAATAAAGCGTGAAGCTTTTGGCCCCAATCAGGACCTGGGCGGCGGTGAGGCTAGGCTTATCGGAATTGTCGCTAGGTGGCAATCTAGTGAGGCCTAGACCTTGCCTTGCCATCGCAGCCAGGAGTGGCACCGTGAAAGGCTAACAAGCCTTCGGTGGCTGCAGAGGACCTTTCGGCCCCATGCGGTAGCGAGGCCAGACCCATCGGAATCATCATCAGGCAGCGATCCAGTGAGAACCAGCCCTCTCCCCGCCATGGTGGCCTGAGGCAGCACTGCCAAAGGCTTCTGGAGAGCCTCTATCTAGCTACGGGGATGACATCAGACCCATGTCTAGGTCGGGTAATCCAACCCATTTTGGTTAGAGCTTGATCCGGTCCAACCTTTAAAAAAAAAAACCAGAGTCTAGTTCAGTGGGTTTAAATAGTCAGAAAATTTTAAAAAAAACTACAAATGACCATAAGAGCATGTAGAGCATCTTGGCCAAATTTCAACCTGGGAAAACCCCCAAAGGCTATGAAATGACCAAATTACCCTGGTCATTGAATTGTAGTGTGATATTCAATTACTAGACTTAGGGGGACCAGTTAAAGGGTCAATAAGTAGATTTAAAAATTGAAAAAAATTCAAACGAGAGTTTAATGTGTACCATAAAAATATACCAAAACACATAGTGAGGAAAAGTCTCAATAAGTATACAAGTGACTATATTACCCCTAAGGTTAAGGGTAAACCATTGAGCGAACCAAGGTTGGTTGAAGGGGTTCATATCCCCATGAAACACTGTGAAAATTACCATGGGTCCTTAGTATCAATGGGTATCATTCAGCCCACTTTTGGACCCATTAGAGTTCAAAAAACCCTGAACAAAATAATAGAAATACCACCATGAGCGGACCGCCCACATTTGTGTGAATGGAAGCACGAGTTGATTTGAGAGTCGAGCCTTGGAAGAGGTCAATGACTTACAATAAGTAGAAGGGCTGCGAGATGACTAGAATAACCTAAGGTAGAGTATCATATCTCATGTAATAGAATTACCCTAATGCCCTTACGGGTAGTCTACCCCATTTTCTTTGGAATGAATACCCTATCCCAAGGAGAGTTAGAGGCACTCTAAAATAATAAAGGTTTTTATATGGAAGGGGTGTGACGAGTAGGTGACATAAATACCTTTATAGATCATAGTGTCATGGGAAATAAGGGGAAGAACCCTCATTCCCAGGGTTTAAGACAACATATTTGTTGACATTTTTTTTTTAAGAAAAAAGAAAGAAAGTCAAAAGAGACTTGTCCAAAATTTTGGAGCTTGACTAGTTCCAAAGTGGACAAGGTCTTTCAAGCTAACTAAGTCAAAAAAAAAAGAGAGAGAAAGAAGAAATTGTCATATTCTACACATGTAGAAATAAGACAAAACTTATAACAATTTTTTTTTAATTAAGTAAACCCCAACAGATTTTACATCAAATCAAAATAACAAAATGCTAATTGAGACCCCATGGGCCCCACATCAAATTAGCTATTAAATTAAAAGGCTAAGTGAGGTTCACATGAGTCCCATGCCAAATTAGCCATTATATTAAAATTATAAGAGGTTAAGTGAGACCCCTCATGGGTCCCACATCAAATTAGCCATCAAATCAAAGTTACAAAAGGCTAAGTGAGACCCACATAAGTCCCACATTAAATTAGTCATTAAATTTAAATCACAAGAGGCTAAGTGAGACCCACATAGGTCCCACATCAAATTAGCCATTAAATTAAAATTCAAAAGACTAAATGAGACCCCATAGGTCCCACATCAAATTAGTCATCAAATCAAAGTTACAAAAGTCTAAGTGAGACCCACATGAGTCCCACATCAAATTAGTCATTAAATTTAAATCACGGAAGGCTACTCACATGGGTCCCACATCAAATTAGCCATCAAATCAAAAATTAAAAGACTAAACGAGACCCCCATGGGTCCCACATCAAATTAGCCATCAAATCAAAGTTACAAAAGGCTAAGTGAGACCCACATGACTCCCACATCAAATTAGCCATTAAATTTAAATCACAAGAGGATAAGTGATACACACATGGGTCCCACATCAAATTAGCCATCAAATTAAAAATTAAAAGACTAAATAAAACCACATGAGTCTCACATCAAATTAGCCATTAAATTTAAATCACTAGAGGCTAAGTGAGACCCACATGGTTCCCACATAAAATTAGTCATCAAATCAAAAATTAAAAGACTAAATGAAACCCACATTAGTCCCGTATCAAATTAGCCAAACTGTAATATGAGACCTCATACAAGTCTCATACAAATAATAGACTTTAAAATAAATCCTAAAGTCTAAAAGATGATTTTAAGACCCACCTCCTAAAGGCTAGTTATGTAATTGAGAAAAGACAAAAGAAAATAATAACAAAAAAATATATGGTGCACTAGAGAATCTACGGAAGGAAAATTAGTTAAGTCCCCATGTATAGTGGGCCCGTACACTTTTAAAGAATCTCCACTTAACTAATAAAATTAATTTTTTTTAGAAGACTAAGTCAAAACTTCTTTGGCTAGTTACTCATGTTAAAAAAAATGAATGAAATGAAAGAGTAGGGAAAAGACCAAGTCAAACCACTACCACATGCCAAGTGGTCTTCCCCACTACCCCACTAACTCACTTCCCACCAATTACTCCACTAACTCACTCCCCACTTCCCACAAGCTACCCCACTAACTCAGCACAATCTCCTACTACTTTATCCCATGACACAATCCTAATACTATAAATACCCCATTCTTTTCATAGAGAACGACTTTTGACAGTCAAGTCTAAGAAACTTTCACAAACTCTAAAGTTCTCCATCCTAAAGGAAAATATTCCACCAAGAAGGGGAAAAAACTCCAAGAAGAAAGCTCATCTACAAAGTCCTTCAAAGGTCTCTTTCTCAAAGTATCCTTTCAATTCCAAGGATTCATTCCCAAGGAGTTTGAAGTAGGAGAAGTTGTATAAAGCAAAGAAAAGAGGATTCTCAAACTTAAAGACGAAGACATAGAAATTATGAGTTCTTACATGTGTTCTTCATTTTCGTTGTGTTCTTTTTTTTTTAATATTTATAATCATCTTTTGATAACTTCAATATTCTCCTCCTTTCTCTACTTCTAATTTGTCTTTATTTTTTGCCATTTAATCGAAGGCTTCAAAAAATTGGTTAATTAATACTACTCTATCCCAAATTCTAAAGAGTAGTGCAATTGGTCAATCCTATAAAAAAAAAGTTTCTTCTCTATCTCTTGCAAAGAAGGGATTATCCTATCTCTTCTCTTGTCTTGTGCATAGGGAACCAACCAAAATCTCCCAACAATATTACATGTGTATGTGACATAGTCCATCAATCTAGTAGGGTATTATATATATAACTTGCATGATGTATAGGAGTTATTTACATTCATGAGCTTGAATTTGTAAGCCCTGGCCCAGCAAATGAGTGCAATAGGCCTCTATTTATGACTAATGGGCTTGAATCAGTTGGTGTTGTTTGTTAAAACTTGTGCAAGCCCATGTTATTTATATTTACTTACTTTGATATATGCTTTTGATATTGATTTGTTAGTATTGTATTGCTACACTGAGATTAATTAAGATTAATCAAAAGAGATAAGTTGGCTTTTGATTGGGGGAAGAACATCTAATCAAGACAAAGACTAAAATACTTTCAATGAGGTCTAAAACCAGTTCATGAAGTGAACAGGGTTCTAACATAGAATTAATAAACTGAAGTTAGTTATGGGAGTTTACCCTAGTCTCATGGGGACTATTAGGGTTGGGGATGTTCTCTGAGTCATAGCCAATTGGATGAGCTATTTATTTGGCCAATTGCAATGTGAAGAAGACCCAAATGGTTGGGCAAATACATAACTAGATAAAATTAAGCTAGTCTAACTTTCGAATGTTCTAGGAGTCAGTGGTCATATAGACCTTAAGCTTTCTATAGGTTACATTATTTATGTCATTGAAGACATTTCTCTCAGATTTGGGAGGGTGGAGATTGTGTTACTTGTACACTTTCTTTACTGTCACGACAGTTTGGGTATTAGCCAATAGTGGTCATATAGTGCGTACAAAAAGTGGAGTTGCATGAGCATCATAGAAGGGTTGTGTTTCTCACCAATCAGTTGATCGTTTATAATTAAACTTTTTGGAAGTGTTCAAAGTAATTGTGCTAGGATAAGTATTTAAGGGTTGTCGAACCTCAGGGTTGGATGAATTATTACTAAATTTAAGAGAAGAATTTGTTGATTAAAAACTAAAAATAACTTAAACTTAAATTAAGCAAAAGAAAGGAATCAACTAGTTTAAAAGCAAGAGATTAATATAATACAATTTACTTAGGAAATCGAATCCACTATATAACCATAACAATTTCTTAACTTTTAATCTAAATCTGTGAATATGAACAAGTATTCTCAACTACAAGCTAGAATTACTTCATAAATAATCATTAATTAAATTCATGGCATGAACTATCTTCAATAATAGTACGAATCATCTACACTAAACTAGTTATAGGCATGACTCGTCTAATCTTAGTATGACTCATCAAATTCATTAATCATCTGAACATTAAAACTATTGCATAACCATCTCATCTAAATCACATAAATTAGAATCGATGAAAATATCAAAACCACATCAATCTATCATCTACAAGACAATAAATCAACATAGACTTGCATAAACATTAAAAGCTCTTCTATTAAAAAGGAAAACTTTATCATACAATTGTCATCATTCACAACTGAGATCTAAATTAAAAAGAAATAAAACTAAAACTTTTCTATCATTTCATCAACTCCTAAGTAAAAGAAAAGTCTAGCCTTTTATTGTAGAAGGAAGCTCTTGAATCTCCATTAAAAGCTTTGAGTTCTCTTCCATCTTCTTCTTCCTTTTTTTCTTCAGAAAATCTACTTGAATCCTTTAATTTTGAGCCAAATATGTCTTTATATAGGCATCAGAGCCGTAGGAAGAAGTTTAATACGAAAAGGATTAAAAATTGGCTTAAACTAGGAAACTGCGCATTATCCCAATCGATCACCTAGCATGCCCGTTTGATTGCTTATATAGCATTTTTATCCAAAATTACGTTTACCTGTTTGATCGTAAAAATGCCCCATTCGATCGGCTACACTGTTTCTGCAATCTGGACAGTTTTTCTGGACAGTCCATTTTCTGTTCATTAAGATCTTTCTTTCATGTCCATGTTAATTTTCAACATGTTTATAACTCCGAAAAGTTATCCAAATCACTTTAAAGCATATCAAGACTATTTTAAATTATTCCAAATATCGTCCAAGTACCTCGATAAGCACACTTTGCGTACAAAATATAAAATATTATATTTTAGACATGTAGAATGTAATTAAAATCCCAACTTGATTTAAATACATGTCTAAACTACTAATAACTTCTAAAATTAATTAATAATCAAACTAAAATATTAATAACTATCTTAATCTAAATAAACCATAACTAACACTAAATTAGCATAATCTATACTAGCAAATAAGGTAAAAAAGCATATAAAATAGATATATATTTCATATTTATCATCAGTGTCCATGAGAACAGTTGGGATCCACTTCTCCAAATTCGTGGCAGGCTATTGAGAGCCCTGAGGATTTGGGTCAAGCTATTGTTAAGTAGTCTACTCCAATGTTGGAGTTGGGTATTTGGGGATTTCTTTGAGAGTTGAGTTATCTCTGAGTGAACACATTTAGATTATCTTCTTATTTCCTTACACTGACCTTCATCACGAGTTATATTCTATAAAACCTAGACTTGGGTCAGAACAATGAAATGTGGTTAGTGTCATGTGTCATTCTAGTTAACATATGATTTGTATGTCTCTTTAAGGGATTAGACAGGGTTATTAATTATTGAACAAGGGTTTTGAGATAATTAATGATATTGATTGTTATTGATTATTAATTAGCACAAGTGAAATAATTAAAGGACTTGCATAAAATGTAGGTTTATTAAAAGGGAAAAGTTTATATCAGCCTGGGCTCATATACGTCTACATGAGCCCAAGCTCTATGAACCGTCGGATTTACATCCAGCCACCTATAATACTTATAGGCATTTAAACCCATGAGTATTATAGGCCATCGGATGTAAATCCGGTAGCCCATAGAGCTCGGGCTCACGTTAGCTATATGAGTCCAGGCTCATATAAATAGGACTCTTATTAAAATTACTCAAGAATTGCATGTTTGATGCTAAGCTTCTTGAGATATTGTAGTTTCTAGGCAGAACTACGTCTAGATTCGATCTTGTTAAAGAAACATTAGAAATGTTATTTGATGAGTACGTAGACAACTAACATCATGTGATATTGGCCCGATCCGAAAAATATTAATAAATTTTTTTGTTCTTTTGGAAACTCTTCTTATGAGGGTGGAGAGGTTTTATTGTTGTTTGGTGATTTGGTTTAGTTAGTTGCAAGTTCTCTAGGCAAGACTAGTAAGGCCAAGATAGGCGAGCATGGGTGCAATTCTTTGTTTCTACAATTCTAGTAAGTAATTGTATCTTTGGTGTGAGAGTGAACTTAGTTATTTATTTTCATACTGATAAACTTGTACTTAGATGGATAGGCTATTCTTTATGGATTTTTTAGATGTGTAATAATATCATATAATTGGATATTCATATTTATGAACTCCAATTATCATGGTCAGGATATTTAATTGAATGTTTGTTTTGTACTTAAGAAAAAAATTCTTGTGAATTACTGTTCATGTTATTTAAAAAAAAATTAAAAATCCGGGTCGTGACAACTTGGGCAGGTTATATACCATTCGGCCATTAAGATGAAGTTGTGGTTGAGTGTAAAGAACTCTAGGCATGGGCTTGTAGCTTCATCTATAATTGAACAGAAAAGTATAAAGATTGCTCAAATTATAGGAAAATAAATAAAAATAGTTAAAATGCATTTATTCTACAAACTAGATTGAATAAATGAAAATAAGTACCATTCAAATCATCTAACCATTTATAGAATACAACAACAATGACAATAAGTACATAACTAAAAGAGTGAGGCTAGCTAGGAGATTGTATGCAGGGCCTAACAAATCCACACTTGAATTAGCCACACAAGAACCAAATATTGAGGAAGTAATGAGAACAATCAAAGGGAGCCCATTCAATTTTGTCTCTACGCTTTTTTCACCCAGAATATAGAAGAACTAGAAGGGGTAATGACACACAATCCCTGAAGAAATGTGGGACACATGAGAAAAGTTAATAATATGGAGGGAAATTAATTACTATAAAGAAAAAAATCTCTCCCATAAGGTATTAATCAATCATGCGCTACTTTGCAATTTTCTACTACTCACACAGAATAAGGGAAGCCAAAAACCAAAGTCATGTCAAACAAAAGCTTTTAAGCAAAAACCCACAAGTCCTCACTCCATTTTATATGCTATAATGGCTGGTACATGCTTTAAACTCGTGGAGACCAATGATTCAGCTCAAATCCCAGGAACCAAATGGAAACTGAGATAACAAACTACACAAAATGTAGCGCATATTCAAGGATGAGATCTTTAGCATGTTATCTCACGCTAAAAACCTAAATTCTTTGTTTTCTCCCCCAATGCATGATAACCACCTACTTTTTTATAATAGTGTGACAGTAAAAAGATAAATCAAAATGAGCAACCAAAAATAATTTACCTTGCCCACTCACTCAGTGGCTGGTAGGATCGCAAGTGTCATTGTGTATCAACAATACTGGATGATCCCAACACGAATTGGTAACAAGCTTTTGAGAAACTTCTCCATCTCTTTGAAGGTTATGATGTGTCTAGTTTTAAGTGGTGGCCAATGCGTGCTGAGGGAGGAAGCCTCCCTAGCAGATTCGCCTTTCTTTCAATCTTGTCTCCAAAGATAAATCTATCTTGAATGACACACAGAGGTGCCTACACAATAAAACCAAGAAAGGCTACCATAGGAAACAAGCAACTGAGAAAAAATATGAAAAATTAATCTTCACTTTTTTTATAGATAAAGATCATGGTAATAAATCTCATAGAATTAACACCAACACAACATAGTTATAAACAACCAATTCAGTATGAAAAGAAAAACACTTGAAAAAGAAAACAATTTGGAACATGTGAGTCATTGTGCAACCCTGTCCAGGAAGGTTAACGAACACTTCAAGAAATCTCACATAATAAACACCAAGTACAAAATAATCCTATATCAATATTTTAGTATTAAAAGAAAAACACTTGAAAAATTAGAACATGTGAGTCATTGTGTTATCCTATCCAAAAAGACAAATAGACAGTAACGTAACTCTTTTGTTGACATCCCAATGGCATTCAAGGCCCGCTACACCAAATAGTCCAAAAATTAACACTAATTGTTCTAAAACGGGACATTTTGATTGACCCACCAAAAAATTTATTTGAACAATAGAATTTAAACATTTTATAAAACAATAACAGAGAAACATATGCCTACTGAGATCCAGTCTCCTCAACCTCATCCATAGTAACTATTCCAAAAAAAAACAAGGGATATGAACAATCATGTTTTGACAGCTCAAATTAACCTAATAAAGATACAAATTTTATCTTTAAAAAAAAACACAAGCATAAGATTATAGAAATAGTACGGAATGTTTACCTTCAACAATTGCAGAAAAGCGAGACCTAGATGTAATGGCAGTAGGCCTCGCAGAGTCCCTGAATCATCATCCTCAACAACTGTAGAAAAGCGGGGCTGACCGGAGCAATTCTGATTTTGAGGGCATCGTCCCTCCTCTCCTCATTCATCTATTTTATTCCCCTTTCTCCCTCTACCTGCTGCTCCTAGCTGTGATGGCAATAGGCCAATAGGAGCAGCTCCTTCCCAATGTAAGGTCGATAAGGAGGGAGGAAGGCGGGAAAAGAAGCACCTTTTTGTTTGTTTCTCCAAATCTTCTTTAACCATAATCGTCTCTCTTCCTCTTGTTTTCCTTTAACGACATTAAAGGAGGCCTACGTTTCTGTGAATGGCAAGGTTTGTCTCAATGAATGATCCTTCTCAGCTATAAATCAAGTCTCCGCCATGACGTGCCCAATTTCAATAGGTGGCCAACGGGTGCTGAGGGAGGAAACCTCCCCAACAGATTCGCGTCCATCAACATAATGTGACCAAGGTCCATGTCCAATAGTATAGGACCACTGTCTTGCACTATGTGCAACTCCCAGTTTCTCTGCCGTTCACCACGTGGTTCATTGTTTTATGATCAGCATGCCATGGATCTCACATGCATGATGTCAACTTCCAGTTACCATTGTTGCACCTACCCTGCACACCACTACACTACTGCCACCTCTACCAATTGATGTCCTTGATGCATGTCTCACCTTGTTACTTTGATGTCTTTTGTGGTTTGTCTCAGGCCACCTTGTTGTTCTTCTAGTAACCCGTACTTGTTGGGGACCTTTGCGGACAGTCCACTATTGTTCCGCACCCAACAAAGCATGCCTTCTCCATTGCTTTGCCACCTCCATCATCTCCAATCATCATTTCCAATAGCAGAGATGCCTACCCTTGGATTCTATGTATGTGGTGTACTCCGCCTCACATGACTCCATATCTTCTCAACCACCATTCACAAGCTATACTTTTTACATGTTTATGCTCATTCTTCTCTGTTGTTTGAGCCCTGACCAAACTACCTTGCATCCTTATACTTGACTCATCTACAATTCCGAACCAATTGTTCACAAAAGAGCTATGGTAGGTGTCACAGGCATGAAGCTTTGCCTAGCGTTTGCACTCGTGATGGCCTGACTACACCGTGTAGCCAGCAGCCTCTCTTCCCTTCCCACTCGTATGAGCAAGGGAAAAACAAACAAAATAGCAACATAGTCCGACTTGGTGCAAGGGTCTCCGCCCAAGCTATATTTCTGTCCGCTGAAATACAATGTAGGGAGAGGGCAGGGCTGAACAACCAGGCTGAGAACTCTCTTCTCTTGCTCCCTGGTTTGCTGTGCAGGAAGAAATTAGATCATACTCAGCCATGGCCGCCCCTCTCATCCCTTTATATAGACACAACCTTAGGCTGGCCGTCCGAGTACCATTAGAAGTACAAAACCCACCCAATACAAGAGTCCTCACCCTGTCTAACTCTCAGCCCAAAGCCATTCCGCCCAACATAGTTTAGAAAGCCTTCAAGAATCCGTCCTCCGCTAGAAGTCCATTGTCATGCTGCCTCCAAGAGTCAGCCCATCCGAGGAAACCAGGCACTTCAACCTGCTGCCCGGTCTCCTACTCCAACTAGGAGTGCAGCCAGCTAGCATAAGCTGAATCCTATCCGCCTTAGGAGTCCTCCCCTAAGTCCAACTAGCGCCCAGCTTCGCTGCTAGAGTCCCACCCACGCAAGGACTCCTACCCAGCCTAATTCGCAAGGCGAGTAGCTCGTCCGGAACATCTCCCGCGCTGTCCCAGCATCCGTCTGTGCCCAAGGGGCTACCTAGGCTGTCCGCTGCCTAGCAAAACTTGGTTGTCCGCTGCCAAATATGGGGGTAGCCGCCCCCTTTCCGCATCCATCAAGTTAAGGGGCTAACAGTAGGCCTGATGTAGGAGTTTTTAGGTCACCTCAAGGATGAGGTGATATGCAAGCAAAGCATGTTGAAATGTTGTGCATCGGAGGTGGACCTACTTAAGGGAGCTTATTAGTTATTTCTTAATTATTAAGGACTTTATTGTTATTTTTATTTAATAATGCTCAGTGGGCTTTTAGGCTCTTGTTAGTAAGCCCATCAATATCTCTATTTAATGTTAAGGGCATAGCCTCAAGCCTAATTAACGAAGAATTAATCCAATTTAGTCTTTCTATCCTTTCTCCTCTCCTTGCCTCGCTCTCCTTCTAGGTGGCCATGCCACCCTTCCCCCCTTTCCCAACCACCGTGTCACTCTCTTTCTTGTTCTTAGCCGCCTTGTTGTTGTATTCCCCACCGGAATAAAGCATTGTCAAACTCCATGGCTTCCTCTTTTACAAATGCATCTCTTCCCAAATTTATTTAATATATTTATAAAACAAAATATTCCATGCAATAGCAACCTTTTCACCTTTCTAGTGCATTAGAGTACCAGTTTTGGCTAATTTTGTATTACATCAAGCATGCCTCAACTATATATTGATCTAGATTATAAACCACCTACAAACTAATCTAATCAATATATCCACACAACATTTATCTAACTAGGTGAAAGCCCTTAATCCATACAAATAAATAAAACAATAAAGCATAAAGTGCACACAAGAGTTTTTACGTGGAAAACCTATCCAGGGAAATAAAACATGGGACCTAGTGTAGCCTTAAATCTAATAAAAAAATAAAAAATATAGTCACCTTCCTTGGTACATCAATTCCATGATTACATGTGATGAATTTTCACACCCTACTAGAATCACCAAATCTCCAATGACTTGTGCCTGATATGTCTGATCTTTATTCTTCAACAACTCTTTGTTGTCTCGTGAATCTTCAAAATTTTATCAAAGATATCACAATTCTTCATAATATTTATCTTTTCACTAAAGGTGTGAAAATAGAATTTGATAAGGTGTAACAAACTACTCTCTAAAAAAAACTTTCAAAAGTGTTAGTAGATTCAAAGCATAACACACTAATAAACAATTTAAAAATCTCTAAATCAAGAGTATTCATGAAGAAAATTCTAAAATTAGAAAGGATGACAAATTCAATGAACTCTCAATAGAACAAACTTCTTCGAACTTAAGGCTTACCTAGAATAATTATAACATCTATATATTACCTCTTATGTCAATTATAGAAGTTTGAGTCAAATTAGAATCATATCAAATTAAATATTTTTATTTTCCTGACAATCTAACGTGTGCATATCTTCAAAGTCGAACATTCTCAGAGTTTCACCTTCTATTTTAAAATTATATGACAACATGAAGTTATCCTAAATATACCTTCGACCACCCAGTTCTTTGTGATTCTTCAAACTCAAAAGATGAACATTAGAGTTGAGTACGTTAAACAATTGAGCTGTAAAAGCCAAATCTGCAGAAGTGCTGAATTCATACTTAAATTCTTCAACTCAATTTTAAATCTAACATCTACAATAATGTGAAATTAATGCAACTAATTTAAACTAATAGTCAAATTGTGCTCATTGATTTTTGAATCTTATAATGTTTGTCCAAGGCATCCATGGAGCTTCAAAGTAAATTAAGACTTAAAGTTTTTCTTCATCTTCAAAACTAATCTTTACATTAATAGCACGCTTAAAACTTTTAATCAGAGCCAAATTCATACATCATTCTTGCTTCTCTTTGACATGAGGTTTAGACATAGGATTTGCCAACAGTTACGCCCATAACATTCCATTAGTAACAGCAGTGATATCAAGAACATCATGTATATACGGTACATGCCCTAAAATAATGCTATCAAGAATATCAGCAATACGGTCCAGAGGTATATGATTATAAAAAATCAACCTACGCACATCTATACAAATATGACAAAAGTGGTGCAAAAAAAACATGACAGTAACAATAATGACATTTTTTGCTTCTTTCAAGCATATTACAACTTTAACGCAGGCGTTCTCTGGCATCCCCTTTAAGGGATCTCAATTCCTCCTCAGACTGTCTAACTCGGAGTTGTTGGAGAGTGGCAAATGACTCCCTCATAGTAGAGATAGCTTCAAAAATACGAGTGCAAGAAGCTAAAGCAACTGGAATTGGATGGAGCATTTCCTTCACCAAATAAAAATTCGTCAACAAATAGAATAATTAGGTCTCTTGTCTACATTAAACCTATAGCAGAAAATTCTAAATGGGGGTGGGTGATCTCCAACATTTCCTTCCGCTACAAAAATAGGTAATTAGAAATACACTCATTGTCTACATAAATCAAACGTAAGAAGAATCAGACAACATTAGTTGAGCTTCCTACATGTGGATATGATAGCTGCTGATATATCCATGAATGCATCAAACCATGTGGTATGAAAGGGAACTCATTTTAAATGAAATCACAAATATAAGCATTTGGTTAAATCACATTATCATGCTTCTCTTCAAGAAGCAAAAAGGTTATGTTCATGCCAGCCTTGTGCTACTGTTGAAGGACAATTTAAACAAAATATCCTCCAACCATCATTCACTGAAAGCTAACCCTGGATAACCGGGGAAAGGCATGATGAGATGATGACGATGCTAAAGAAGTACTGGTTGCTCACAGTTATCAATGCCATCAAATTCTGAATATGACAAGTTGAGTCACAGTCTAGCATTTACTCAAGCACAGCAAGCTGAAATAAGGTGTAGGCAATGTTGATAGTTAAATTACATCAAGCATGGAAATGGTAATACAATCTATGCAGTATCCCATAAAATTCTTCGTAAGGACACCTCATAACTTCAATGAATGTTTCCTGTTCCCTCCAGACCATGCTCAAAACAAGCATCCATAACAAGCAGATTACACTTACCCCCCAGATTGACGGTGGTTCTCTAAAATTCTGAGTCCACTGGAAATTGGAAACAGATGCGGTCAAAGCATCGTAATCACTTGCTGCCCTAAGCAACAATTCTGAGAATTGTTTCTGCAGAACCCAGCCAATATCAATACAAGAAATCCAAAGCTTAATTTAAAAGCAGAACTAAGATATAATGGCTCCTGTATGTAGACTTCCCTTGTGAAGAGGTTGTTATCTGAGAAGGGAAAACAAACTGCATTAATTTCAGGGTTTTCTTGCCTGATATTCTGCTTCTACTGGAATACAATCTTGTGAATAGGGTTGTTGAAGTCGAGCTATGATGCGGTCCTGACAAAAAGCTCATAATAATTGAGTGAACACAACACAAGTAACCACAATTTACCAACATGAATTTATAACTACACTTAACAAACAAAGGATGAAAGAGGAATTGCAAAGTTTATGTAAAATGTTAAAACAGCACAAGCCCACTAATGCTACTGAAAAATTCATGCATCTAAGTCTCGATCAGAATATAAGTAATAATCTGTCACAGTTTCACTGTCATACATTATAAAGTAATGTAAATAACGAAACAAACTATAAAATCATAAGCATATCTTACATGAGTTAAATTCTAAATATTTTGACAAATATAATACCTTGTTCTGGATTACACCTTTTAGATTGGAAGTCATACTTGCCAGAGATTCGCATTTATTTTCCATTTCAGCTACATGTGTTAGATGAGCCACATTCTTATCCTCCTATAAAATTGAGCAGCACACATCAGATTTTTCTTTTCGTTTTAAGCCATGCACTATTCGAAGTCTCCATAAAATATAGCAAAAAAACAAGTTTATTTACTGAATGTATCATGTTAAGGGTATTAGGTGACTTCAACCACAGGAAAGCGGGCCACATTTCAACAAAAACATTTCCTTTGATAGGATCTGCATCCCAAATTATTATAGTTCTGCAGCATGACTCCTGAACTAAATAGTAATACCTATAGTAGTATCATACACAGTAGCATCATATTAGAATGAGGTACCTGATGAATGTTAACAAAAGTCTGATAAGGATTCTTTAGAATCAGTTTGTTTAGTCTATACTAGGGAAGGAACCGACTCTTTTGTGGCATTTCAGAAATTGCCCGTTCTCAGCTTTTGATATTGTCACCTTTTCGTGTTGTCCCTTCTAATGAAATTCAATTACAGCACCCCCTTGCATCACATCTTATACACATCGTCAGCATCTCATCACTTCTCTCTATCTAAACCCATTTGACCTGAGTAATGGATCTTTACCAACTGATCCATTTCCAATTTTTCCTAGAGCCCAATTCCCTTAAAACCATCACGTGCCTTTGGCCTTTAGAATTCAGGCATCCAAACCTTGTTTAAGCTAACTCTTTTAACTGCCAGTAGGAAACAACCTAACAGGATGCCAAGCATGATGAGTCCTTTTTTATACTAAATATCCCTGGTTTTTTACCATTCATTCTTAGAATATAAATCCTTCTCTGATATTTATTGCCCTGTTTACCTCCAACTCAGAAACTTATCACGTTTTACCTATAGTTACATTAACAAACCATCCTTTATGTGCCATATAACCATATACACAGTCAGAAGCAAATTGTGGACAGATATCCCGAGATTTTGATATGATCTCAGTAATAGATGCATCAATAAAAATCATCAAATAAAACAACCATTTTTTGCTAAATTGGAAACTGATACATGAGGGACACATAAATAGAGGTGAGAAATGCAGCTTAAGAAAACCACAGAAGTGAAGTGATATACAACAACGTCCTAGAGGCAAAGGATAATGGATGGGAAGCGTAGAAATCAGAAGGAAAGAAGGGGTAGGGGTAGTCAAGCTCTGGAGTTAGAACCAGATAACCATGGCAATGGCACCAATGGTTTGGTGGAAACAGCACCAACAGAGAAGCTTTTTCATGCAGAAAACTCAATCGATAATTCCAAACATAGGCTACTTTTTTTTGCTTTGAATACTTAGGCCTTTTTATAGGCATTACATAAAGTCTTAGAGAAATAACACACCTAACACATACTCCTTCTAAACTTGGGAATAAAGTCCTAAATAAATAAAAAACACAAATCTTCTTAAATATAGAAACCTAATTAAAATATGTCCTAAAAAAAGTCCAACTTTAAAGTAAACACAGAGATTTAAGAAAAGTAAATAAAATCTTCTATATTTGATGCCTGCATCATGGAATCACAATGTAGACATATAGGTCTTCAGATGTCACTACAGTAATGACAACAAATGCAATTTGCATCAAGACATGATATAAAACAAGTACTATTGGCACACTTCAGGGTAAATATTAGTATGCAGAGGTTCTTGTTTGAGTTCTCTCTCCTACAGGCTTCAAATTTCCCAAAAGTTTCAACCAACTACTGAGACAAAATATTATCAGGAGTCCTAAAACGATTCTGAAATGTGTAAAGAATTAAAGTTTTGAAAAACGGAACTTTTCTGCACCCAAAAAAAGAGAAACAAATATACCTCGTTAAGAGGGCACTTCTAATAAATATGAACTAAACTTAAATCATAACCAAACCAATGCAAAGTAGACGTAGCCCATATGATGACCTCTTTCTACTCTTGTGAACTGTCATGCACTGGAGGGTTCAAACGAAATGAAAAGAAAAATTGCATCTAAGATATTTAGATTGCCATTCTTACAAAAACTATTCAGTAAAAAGTACAGAAAAGGACTAAACTCTTCCTCAAAAGCAAGGTGGCAAACTACAAATAGGTGAAGCAGGAGACAGCCAATACCAAGAAGAACAGCATCTCTAACCCTTTTGTTTCTTACAAGTACACATCAAAAACATCATTCTGATCCTTCGTCTAATTGATAGATTACTCAAGCATATCAACTAGCAGAAGAAGAAATCATGGTGATTTTATGACTAGACAGTACAATATATCCCCAGTTCCATAAAAGAAAAAATCATTGTGCCAGTGAATAAAGATAGAGGATATGCATGAGGCACCAAATTTGAGACCACATTCCCAGGGAATTACTAGTATGAAAACTGATTGAGCAAATCTAAGGTATCAACAAAAGCAGAATGATAATTTTGAAATAAAGAAAAAGGAGATAAATAAGTACCATAAATATACATATTCATGTAGAGAACTTGATAATTTTGAAATAAAAAAAGAGAGATAAATAAGTTATATAAATAGACATATTCATGTTGAGAACTTGAAAACTATAGAAGAAACATGTGAAGAACAACACATTCTGGCAATTCCTCATCCCTCAGCTAAACAACAAGAAGTAGAATACACTTCAAAATTGCAATAAATTACAACATTTAAAGACAATCGTGAATGTAAATCAAACAATCATCATAGGAAACAATGATCACAAAGCAATAAGACATCATTATATTGGCCAGATATAGTGTACATCTATTGTCTTAGATTATCACACACACACACACTCATTCACCTCAAGGTTACGATAATGTCAATAGCTTTTATTTTTTATAAAGCATCATAGGGCCAAAAGTAGCACACATAACTAATTTCTAATAAAGAAATTTAAAAGAGATTTCAAATTCCCCACCTTGCGACCCTGAAGTTCAACTTGCAAATTTGCTATAGCTTTTTGTGCAGAAGTGAGCTCACGTAAAATCCTTACCAAGTCATCATTCCGGTCAGGGGTAGATGTCTTTTCATCAACCTAAACATATGTAAGAAAAAACATTTAAACCAGTGATAAGCTTGCAAGCTTGTTCCTGTTTTGTCCAATAATTATGAAGGATAAAATAGAAAATCTGACAAGTAAAATTCAGCTCGACGCATATGATAAGAATAATATTCATCTAGGTTATTCAAACGAAGAGATTAGCAAAACACTATGTAAAAAGCAGTTTAACAAGTTTCGTGCTTAACTTAATTGGTGTCCATCCAAACTTTGCCAAATATTCTATGCCAATATAACTACCAAATTACGAATTGAGTTAGCACTTATTTTGTGGATGTAAAGGGCGATATATGTTTAGAGAGGACTCTAATCCAACCCATAGAGTTCTCTATTAAATGCTTCATGATGTTCTTGTTCACCCTATCATGCTTAGAAAATCCAATTGTTAATGTTGTAACATATTTCTTTATAGCAAGCAAATTCCCACTACACAAATCAACTCCAAAATTACCAAAATTTCTCAAACAAATAAAAAGACGATCACAGAGAAAAAAATGTAAAAACCTGAGGCATGTTAAACCCAAGGTCATTAGCAATGGATAAAGCCTCTGCCATCCCACCCAGGCGTCTGGCTGGCTTCTTCCCTATCATAGCACTAGTCGCCATTGGTTAATACGAGAGAAACCTGCAGGAGTTTAAATATTTTTCAGTCAATGTGATCAGCAGCAATAAACGTAACAGTAACCAATATAAAAGTTGGCATAAGAAATTTTAGACACAATAAAAGGTAAGAGTAAGGTGTTCCAAAAATGTTCTAATGTTCACACACGGTAAAAAATGCCTTGAATTTTACTTCATCTGCACTGCCATTTCTACCCCAGTTCACATATTGAAATTTCTAAGTTCTATCCTAGGGAAGGGGTGAATTATACAACCATTTTGATGATACCCAAGTTAAGTAGCAATATGGATCCCTCCAGAACCCCAAATGACAATGACAATTAATATTTTCAATACAACATTTACGAACATTATGAATTCTTTTTGGCTAGAAGGGCAACTTTCATATCCACAATACAACAAATAAGAACATTATGAATTCTTCTTGGCTAGAAGGGTTACTTTCACATCCAAAAACTCATAGAACTGGGTAAAAACTTTTGGCTTTCTCCAAACCAACTAGTAAAGACTTCCATAAAAAAGCAAGGCATATCCAAGCACGAAGAAGCAAAACCAATAAAAGATGAAGAACACACTATTCAAACAAATCATACGAGGCAAAACAAGTCTACCCAGGAGCATCGCTTGTCATGGAGGCGCCCGGGAGGCAGCCATCCATGCCACACTAGCAAGGCAGATCAACGAAGGGAGTCAGCCTTAGTTGTCATAGCCCTAGCCTTGTGCCATGCGAACGAGAGTCTAGCCTGTGGGCCCAAGAGACGAACCTAACCCAAGATGGATATGCAAGCGTGTCGGGATGTTTCCCAAGCGAACTAGATGGAAGAGGATGCAGCCTTGCAATGCACATAACCAACCAACTCGAGCAATGCGACATTTGTTTCAGCACCATACATGCAAAGGCTATGGAGGTTTTCTTTCCAACATGGCCCTAAGGCCGGACAACCAAACCATAGGTCGGGGCGCCCCATCTCCCATCTAAGGGGTTCCTCACATGATGGCTAGCCAATCAACAAGCCTTTCCCTTATAGTCAACTTCAAGGCTAGACATTATACCAACAATATAATATTTCAACTCAACCTATCCTCCCCATATAGCACATAAGAAATTCCTTGCATATTGCTTGAATAATAGCCAAAGTGGTTGTAAGGATATGCCCAAACCAAAGTTCACCCAATGGCCACAAAACACTCTACAAGACTCTCCAACACTCTCTTGGGGGACATGTTAAAAGACCTCACAACACTAACACCATTGTTGACCAAGTGTCCCAACATCGCCAACCATGTCTGCACAACATTGTGGGCATTTCACACAACACATGCACACATGTTGCGCAATATTGCAGGCAATTCACAAAATGCCTACATACAATGTGTGCAACGCATGAGTAGGGCCAGGAAAATTCAACCCGACCCACCTAACCCACACCCGATCCAATCCAAAAAAAATAAGGTTAGGATTAGGGTTTAAGATTAACCATTTTAAAAATAGTGTCAGGTCGATATTTACCCGCATAAGCCACACAACCCAACCTCGACCCTATTATTTAATGATGTCATGACTCAAGGTAGGGAAATTAGAAAAAAATATTCTTAGGATTCTATTTTCTCTTAATTTTTTATTTTATTTGATAGTCAATTAGTAATTTTGTGGGATTCTTATGGTTTTGGATGTGTATTTTATAATTCCGCAATGCTCTCTCCAACTCCAACTTTCTCAAATAATACTTAAAATGTTTGTCATCTATTTATATTGTTGCAATGCATCCAAATACTTTCTACGTTTAGCCCATGCAAAGATATGATATGAAATACAAGTTAACAAAAAAACTTAATTGAAAAAAACAATAAGGTTACCCGCATACTCAACTGGACCTAAATAGGGTTACGTTTTGCATTTTCAACCTGTTTAATAAATAGGGTCAGGTCATGACCCAACCTGATTCCCAGCCCTATGCATGAGCATACCAACATAAGTAATGAGCATTGTTCCTAGCTACTATATGACACGCTGTAGGTGTCGGGCTATTATAATCGGACGTCAATCTAGTGCCGAAGCTGTGGCCAGATCTTGCACTCTTAAATAGGGCAAATTCTTAAGGATAACCTTGTTATGGGATATGAATTTTTACAAATGAAAATATTGAATTTCTCTTGTCATTTTAGATTTTGTAATTTGGGTTGTTTTTAGCTCTTTTAACATAACTTGTGGTGGCATTGACAATTACAAAGAGGTCATGGTAAGAGCCTCTCTATCAACTTGTCATTCTTGTGTGGAATCAGGAATTTGTGATCTTGATGCTAGTGTAATGAAGCACTGTAAAGTATAAATTGATTAGGACACATTAATATGACAGTGTTTGTCACAATCCAACCACTGGCATGCTCGATAGGACCTCTTCTATAGAGGGAGAGGTCCTAGGTTGGAGTAGCCTGTGGTAGATCGAGCGTGTGTGAAAGAGGGGGGAGTCTCCTCCATCGTAAAATCATATAAGCCAAAAAAAAATTAGACGCAAAAGTTCATCACAAATCTCACAACCAACTGAAAAATCATTACATGAAGCATTTTTCAGTCTTCAAAATGAAGAGAAATCTAAACAAATCATCAACTTGAACCAGTATCAAATTATCGTTTAGCCATGAAAGAATCTAAAGAAATAAAAAGATGAAACCTTTCATTCTACTATGCCATTAGGAGGCCAAAATTGCAGCTTATCAATTTGCCCATTAAACCATAAAGAACAAAACTAATTACTACAGGACATACTGCTACCCAGGGGCAGACAGAGGATTTTTAGTCAAGGGGGTCATAAAATAACAAAGTTGTAAACTTTTTTTCTTCCATTTTAAAATAACTAAGCTAACAAAGTAACAGCCAAGATGTAAACATAAATGATAACTACTAAATATTATTATAAGTGACCAAAGCTAAATGAACATAGTCACTACCAAAATAAAAAACTCCCATCAGTTCTAAGTGTATGCATATCATTATTCTACCACAAAACATCAACTTCAAAACCAAATAGCGACAATTTTTACCACGAAATAAGAATGTCAGGAAGATAATAAAACCTGCAGAGGAATTCCTAATCAGAGAGCATGTCTTCTGAAAGATCAAAAGACACAATATTTTCCAAACCAGAGCCGAGTGGCCTAAGTCCTACTGTCTTCACTCAGATTGCTCCGTTTCATTTTCCCTAACGGCATTTGTAAATTCAGATTAGGGACAAACTATGGAGTCTAGCCCAGTAAGTCATTAAACATTAAAGTTCATAAGAAAGAAGTTTTTATCACTTCCGCAAGCACAAAAACTATGAGTAAACACATCCAGTTCAAGAGTAAAATTCATATAGAAATATTCATAAACTTCTGAACTCTGAAGTGTATAAATTAGTAGCATTATGGCGCTGACAGTAGGTATAGAAATATTCAGAATTCAGAAACTTCTGGTGTGTGTCAATGGCATTATGGCGCTGCAGAAGACGACGGTTCACAGTAGAACTTGGGCCACTTGGCACTCGTTTGGTATTTGCAAATTCAGATTAAAGACAATCTTGTTACCATGCAATTCCTGATAAGAGACAATCATTTCACTCAGCTTACCAGGGTTCAGGCCTTCTCCGATTGAGTCTTGGGAGGAAAGAGCCCAGGGGCGAGGAGGCCGGAGCAACGATGCGGGCCGCGCCGGAGCCGGAGGACGCAGACACCGAGGCCGGGAACAATCGAACAGAGGAGGAGACAGTGCGGTAGGAGGGAGGACTCGGATCGCAGTCCGATTTGGGAAGGAGGAGGAGCTGGCCACTGAGCTAGGGCTCAAATTTTGGGGAAGAAAGAGCTCGTCCCGACTGGAGGAGATGTCCAATGGGTGTTTTCCGAATAGGTTGGTAGTTGCTGCGAAGCCACCAATCAAACCAACTAAAAACCTTGACGAGAGAGAGAGAGAGAGACCTGCTTTGGGGTTGAATCCGGCGATAAGCTACGGCGCCCCGGTGACCAACGACAACCGGTGGGAGTGACAGAGGGCGGCGACCAATGGCGACGAGATCACAAAGATCACCAGCAAAGGTTGGAGCTTGGGCGGCCAAAAATAGCAACCCCCAAGATTTGTACTTAAAAAAAAATCGAATTGGGGCAAGAGGGAGAGGGATATTGGGAAGGCTGCCGATCCGGACACGACACTCGTTCCAAGGGCCCCAATTTGTACATGGAAAAATTAAATAAATAATATTAAAAAAATAATTCTCATGGCTGAGTTAAAAACTTAATTCCCATAGTGTAATGGTTGGTCTAGCATGATTTAATTTTTATAATCAAAATAACTACATCATTCATGAATCTTAGAAATTGGATCAAACAATTTTCATGTTCCCCTTTCACATGTCTATTATTGGTCTTACCAATCTAGTTATGCTTTCTTGTTATTGAAATATTTTTCTTCTCCAAATGGTGTTCCCCTACCATGCACACCTGTCCAGCTTTTTATTAAACTTTTTTTCTTAATTTCTTCCATGCAAGAGACTAAACTTACTAAGCCTTCATTTTGTCCCAATTGTTGCACTCACAAAATTCCTAACTTGTGCCCATCTTATTGTATTTCAACATTAAGAAGGACAAATCAACCTCCCCACCTCGCACTCAGTTTAGGCTAAATAGATCTCTTCTACCTCTTTGCTTTGTGATTTATACTACAGCATATCATGGAGGTGCTTGAGAAATGCCTACCGTGTGGCACTCGCAAGGCAAAATAGCCAAGCAAGTAAGCCTTTCTAGTTAAGGTCATGGCCTCATGCCATTCGACCAAGTATCTAGCCTGAAAAGTTATGCAACGAACCCGTCCCAAGGTGGATGTGTGAATGTGCTAGGATATTTCCCAAACAAGCTAACTAGAGGGGGCACTTCCTTGCGATGCACGAATCCAACTTAGGCAACTCGAACATCCGAACATTCCATCTCAGCCAAGTGCATGCAAGGGTCCCAACAAGGCCATAAGGCCGAACAATTGCCCTGTATGTCAAAGAGCCCCATCTCCCAGTGGACAGGGCTTCTAGCATGATAGCTAGTAACACAACAAGTCTTCATTGTCATCCAAGACAATTCGTTGCAAAGCTAGGCATGATACCAACAGCTTAACATTTCAACTCACCATGTCCCCCCTGTACAGCATAAAAGATTTTCCCATTCTGCTGGAGTGGCAGCCAAAGTGGTTGTATAGGCATAGTTCCTCTAAAGTTTGTCAAACAGCAACAAAACACTCCACAAACCTCTCCAACACTATTTAGGGAGAGGGGACATCTTAAGACTCTAAATATGTGCTAGCCAACCATGTGTCCCAACATAGCCAACTATGTATATGCATCATTGTGTGCATTCTACGCAACGTTGCGGGCCTTCCCCACGATGCTTGCATGCATGGTGTGCAACACTATGGGCAGTTCCCACAATGCATGTAGACTTTGTATACAACACTTCCACACGTATGTGCGCCCCAACACGTGTCACAGATAAGTCATTTCGCTACCACATGACAGTCTCCCCCACTGGATTCGTCGACACCCTTGTCGACGGTACAGCTCCAGGGGGTCTTACTCTAGTTTCCAACTATGGCACAAAATTGCAACGAAGAGTTAACTATTTTCTTTCGACGCTTGAAATTTGTTCACACTACGGCTAGGATAATCCCATGAATTGCATATTTTGGAAAAACCAACTTCTACCAATCGAGCCCTCAACTCAATTAAACCATTGCATGCCGAAACTTTTTTGCTCAATGCGTCTTGCCCACATTGGTACACGCAAAAGTACTTTGCAGTTATAGTTACTTCGATAAGTAGGTGCACCCAACTGCTCCACTTGAGTTGGTGCTGACCATCGACCGAGAAAGGATACACCAAATGATGTTCAACTTCCTCTCTTGAAGTCGGTCCTGCACTCAAGACACTGGCAAGTTTTTTTTCTACACTTCAGCCACACCTTACAGCTCCCACTGACAAGTTGACACCATGACGTTGGGCTTCAACATTCTTGTCTGATTCCATTGACGTCTCCCAAGAATCGTATGACACCCCCGCTTATAACAAAGCTCGTTATAGTAATGCAGTGACGTCCTCGACGTGTCCTGTAACTTTTGGGTCTTCACTGCTTACAAAGTTTCTAGCCACCCGATTCGGTCAAGTTTCCCCTCATGATATGTTCCATAGGCCTACTCCACCCTAGAAGAAGCAACTTTACTCAAGCTTCACGTGACCGGAATGGTCACCAAGCTACTACACCACTCTAGATGGAGCATACCATCAAGTTTTCTCTCGTGATACCCTCGAGAGGTCCACTCCACCCTAGGAACAATGACTTTTCTCAAGCTTCGCCTAACCGACTTTGTCACCAAACTCCTACACCGCTCAAGATGCAACCATGCCATCAGGCTTCCTCTCTCTATCCCCTCTAGAGGTCTCTACTCCATCCTAGGAGCATCAACTTTGCTCAAGCTTCGCATAATTGACTTGGTGACCAAACTCCTACACCGCTCATGATGCAGCAATCATCTTGCGTATTTTTCTCGCCAGCGGATGAGGCACACTGCGCCTCACTAGTTAGGCTACTACTTAAAACTAGCAATCCAAGATGGGTGTTGCCCTGCCAATCTAGAGTGGCATACATGGGCATGTTTAGCAACCCAGGGATGAGAACACAATTATTCAATCACCCCGATCAAACATGCATTGGATGCACCACTTGCATGCTAACCCAATGAATTATGGGTGGGAGTGCTTTACTCCTATTCACCCAAAGAATTGTGCTGCCTCTTGCCATAATAGCTCTCAACCAAAGGCACGACAATCCTCACCCTCATGTGCCAAACTCCTTTCCTTTTCTTTTCCTTTTTGTTCATTTATTTTTCTTGCCCAAACTTTGGATGCACATTCGCAAGCCGAATCGGTCATATCTTGTCCATTTTTTTTCCATTTTCATCACATGTACGGGATGGTATCCATTATGCTTGAGTCCCATAATTCACTGCTTATCGGCCCAGGAAGTTCCATTCCCATGATCAATGGCTTTCAACAAGCCTTTTCTCTTTGCTCCAAGTTCAGCCTGAAACTGTCACAACCCGAATTTTTAAAAATATTTTTAAATAGCATGAATGGTAAGTAGCGATAATTTTTTTTCCTTCAATACAAAACAAATAATTCGATTAAATATCCATGCCAGATAAATGGGGTTCACAAATACGGATATCAAATCATATGATATTTACACATCACAAAATTTCAACAATAGCTCATCCATCTTAGTACAAGTTCGTCATCCGTCTGAAAATAAATAACAAGTTGACTCTCAAGTTAAAGGTACACTAACATACCGGAGTTACAGAAATGCAGAAACTTCTTGTGCTCGCCTGTCTTGGTCTTACTTGTCGTCGCCTGGAGAATTTGTAACAAACCAAACGAAACAACCACAACAACGGCAATGGAATCTCTTCGCCTTCAGGAGAAGAGCTTCCAAAGGACAAAAGGTTTTATTAATATTTTTTGGATCGGGCCAACATCACCCGATGTTAGTTGCCTACGTACTCATCAGACAACATTTCCAACGTTTCTAACAAGATCGGATCCAGATGTAGTTTTGCCTATAAACTAATCTATCCTAAGAAGCATAGCATTACGCATGCAATGCTTAGGAATTTTTAACCAACCTACCTTTTAGTAAGTCCTTTAATCGTTCCACTTGTCTAATTAACAAGCAATATCAAATAATGTTATTAATTATCTCACATCCCTTGTTCGATAATTAATACTATCAAATCTGTAACTTAGATATGACTCGCCCCTCAAGAAACCTTCATACATAGTACTCCAACCTTGGAGTAGACTGCTTAACAGCAGCTTGACCCAAATCCCCAAGGCTCTCAATAACCTGCCACAAATCTGGAGAAGAGGATCCCAACTGTGCTCATGGACACAGATTGGCGAGAAGCACAAGCCTTCCATGATGCTCACACAACTCCACTTTTCGTACGTACTAAATAGTCCTGGGAAGACTTGCGGGAGACCCACGGTAAAGACCTTCTGGTCAATACCCAAATCGTCGTGGCGATGAAGAAGCATATCGCAATCTCCACCATCCCAACTCTGGGAGAAAATGTATTATAAGACATTACTAATGTATCCATAGAAGCCTCAGGTCCTTATGACCATTGACTCCCCCAAACATCTGAAACTTAGACTAGATTATTTCCATCCAGTCAAGTATCCACTCAACCATTTGGGTCCTCTTCACCTTGTGAATCGGCCCACTAAAAAGCTCATCCACTGAGCTATGACTCGAAGAACATCTCGTAACCATCCTCGATTCATTAACCAAGGTAAAATTCCATGTCAGGGCCCCGTTCACTCCATGAACTGGTCCTAACCCTAAAGAGGGTATTTTAGTCATTATCTGGATTAGGTGTTCTCCCCACAATCCAACGACAACCCATGTCTCTTGATTAAACTTCATTAATCTTAAGTTACCGTTATAAATCAAAGCATCAACAATAAAAATATGCATCAACATAATCAACATAAATTACATGCATTCACACCAATGCATAAATAATGAATAAAGGCTTGTTGCACTCATTTGTAGGGCTAGGGCTCAGCTAGTTCAAGCCCAAGAGTGTAAACAACTCTAACACATCCCACGAGTTACATATAAAACACTCTAGTTGTTCACTGTACTCGGTTGCAAACACTTGTAATACGCTGCCTTAAACCTTGAGAATTAGGGTTCTTCCCCTTGTTTCCCATGACATTGTAACCTATCAAGGTCTTCGTGCCACTTACTAGTCACACCCCTTCTTTTGAAGCTATTTAACGTCATTTTAAGACACCCTAACGCTTGGTTGCTAGGTCTTTGTATCACACACTATTCACACCCCTTCCTTTTGAAGTCATTTAACGTCATTCTAGGGCACCCTAATGCTCGTTTGCTAGGTTATCCATTTCAATGGAAATAGAAAATATTGCCCTCTAAGGACATTAGGGTAATTCTACCAATTAGGGTATGCTACCCTCCCTTCGGTCATTTGGTCATCTCACAACCCTTCTATTTTTTTTAAGTCATTAGCCTTTCAGAAGGCTCCACTTTCCAACTGACTCACGCTTTCAGTCACACGAATGTCAGCTGTTTACTCAAAGGGTATTTATGTCATTTGGTTTAAATCCTTATTGAGGTCTGACGGGTCCAAAATTGAACTCAAGCATACTACTTGACTTCATGGACTCTGTGTAATTTTTCTGGTGTGTGACGGGGTCGTGAACCCCTTGACCGACCCAAGTTTTGACTAACTGTTTACTATAAACCCTAAGGGCAAAAAGGTCAATTAACCACTCATTGGGATTTTTCCTCACTAATTGGTTTGGTCCATAATTAAGATACATGTTAAAATCTTAGTGGAAATTTTCCCAATTTTTAAGATCACCCATAGGCCACTGAACTGGAGCCCCGAAGTCGGGTAAGTGGTTTTCACACGACAATTTAACTATAAGGGGTAAAAGGGTTATTTTACAGTCCCTGTGATTTTTCCCGGGCCTGAAACTTTGTCAAGATACTCCCATATTCTTAGGGTCATTTATTATTTTTCTTGGATATTTTTTACATTTACCCCCCTGAACCGGATCCGGTTCGATCCCCCTTTCTTTCTTTTGTAAACCAACCCAGACCGGGTCGGTTTGGGTCGACAACCCGCAACACAGGTCATCTTCCCCGCGTCCGTCCAGAGGTGTATTTAGCTCTGGCGGCACCGCCGCTTGCCACCACGGCCAGGTGGAGGGCTGGGGTCCACCGGATCTCTACCCGGCGGCGATCACAATGGGCCTGGCCCCCCTCCACTGCCCGGTGGCCGGCAAGGGCTAAAGTCGCCCCATTTTTTTTATTTTTGGTCTACTGCAAACCAATGAAAACAATCGCCGGCCACTTGTCATGGCTGGCGAGAGATTGGATCAATCGGACTGTCATCGTACGGTGAGTCCGGATGCCTAGATCCCGTCGCAGGTTGTCGACGACCGTGAAGCAGGGCCCCAATTGTTCCCTTTTTTGTTAACCTACTGTGACGACCCGACGGTAGCCAATCCGCCGCTTCCAAGGCCGCTGAATCCAAGGGTTCCGCAGCCAGGACCAGAGCCGGCGAGCCCCTTTTGCAATGGGTCCAACCACCAGTGGTCGGTCGGTGACTGTCCGACAGTTAGAAAACAAACATAGTACAATGAAAGTGAATAGTGATTGCATAAATCACTATTCACATCATTTACAAAAATATTTTAATAATAAAATATCTTTAATCTCGATTCAAAATCCTACCTCGAAGGCCAAGTTGTCGTCGATCCACCATCATCAATGCTTAGCCGGAGTCTAGCCGGAAAATTTTCTCCTTTCCTTCACCGTCCAAAAGCTCCCCTAAAAAGCCCTAATTCTCCCCTTTTAAATTCATAGACATTAGGGTTTTCTAATCTCCTTCCTAGTTGGGCTAATTGGGCCTATTTTTATTAATTTCCGTCACAAAAATAATCGGGCCCATAAAGTGACTTAAACGGCTGATCTACGCGTCCAATTTGGGTAAACGGGCCCTATGCGCTATATTCAACTTCGAACGGTCGTATCTCCCTCATCCGAACTCCGATTTGCACATTCTTGGTGGCGTTTCAAAGCTATTCCTATCTACTTTCTATACATATGGGTTTCAGCTACCAATTTTAAGCATTGAATAAGTTATTTTAATGAGAAGGTCAAGAGGTCCAACACCCTAATTTCCCATGGTTAACTTCGGGAATTTAGAAAATTCCTGAACGTTACAAAAACTGCCCACCAATGAGTCTCATACCTCATTAGCAAGAAGAACCCGACTGACCTTAGTGATACTCTTTGTCCACAAGTGCATTGTGTGTCCATTCACAACACTACTACCCCACATAGGGCTCAATCTCAACCCATCCTCACATGGAGGAGTCTCATATTTCACTGGTATAGATAACTGGCTGCATACCCATCAACTTGGTTCAATATGTTCTTCCACCCACAATATCGTCGAGTAGAGAGGGTTCAAAGATTCACAAGGCTTCCTGTTGCTGATACATCCCATACCACAATGTTAGGAAGAGCTTGTAACCATTCACATCATTTTTGAGTCCCAACAAGTCTCCACATTACTTCAGTAACATTGTCGCACCAATGACCAGGGAACAAGAACACTACTGCATGAAGTCCTTGTAACAATTGCACCGTTATTGACAAGTACCACTTGTACAATCTAAAACCCATAAGAAACTTGATCAGCCATCATCCATACACATCCATTTCAGCCCACATTTCCATCAGCTTATATTTTGCATGGTAGTCCATCCACCTCGCACTGTCGAGGTCAAAGAACCTTGCATTTAGCACTTTCCATCTCTTTGTCCAAACGTTTGTCTTAGTCGCCCACCAAGACGGAACCTTGGCTCTGATAACACTTGTCACATAGACACCTGGAAAATGCCTACCATGCAGCACTTATAAGGCAAAATAGCCAAGCAAGTAAGCCTTTCTCATCAAGGTCATGGCCTCATGCCATTCGACCAACATCTAGCCAACAAAGCCAAGCAATGAACCCATCCCAAGACAGACGTGCGAACGTGCCGAGACATTTCCCAAGTGAGCTAGATAGAGGGGGACACTTCCTTATGATGAACGGATCCAACTTAGGCAACTCGGATATTTGAACATTCCATCTCAGCCAAGTGCATGCAAGGGTCATACTTCCCAATAAGGCCAGACAGCTGCCCCGTATGTCGGAGAGCCCCATCTCCTAGATGTCGGGGCTTCTGGCATGATAATTAGAAACACAACAAGCCTTTATTGTCATCCAAGATAACCAGTTACAAGGTTAGACATCATACCAACAGCTTAACATTTCAGCTCACTATGTCCCCCTTATATAGCATAAGAGATTTTTCTCATTATGCACGAGTAGCAACCAAAGTGGTTGTATGGGCATGGTTCCTCCAAAGTTTTCCAAACAACCCCAAAACACTCCACAAGGCTCTCCAACACTATTTAGGGGGAGGATACATCTTAAGACTCCAAGTATGTGCTAGCCAACCATGTGTCCAACATAGCCAACTATGTGTGCGCATCATTACCTGCATTCTGCTCAATGTTGCACACCCGTGTTGCGCAACGTTGCGGACCTTCCCCACAACACCTGCATACATGATGTGCAACACTAACGGCAGTCCCGCAATGCATGCACACTTAGTATACAACACTTTCACACATATGTGTGCCCTAGCACGTGTCACGGATAGTCCGCTTCGTTACCCCATGACCTGCCTTTCTTTTACCACTGCAGCTTGAGTCACCACCACTACCACATTTTGGCCACCACTTCCCCATTTGCTCCAATCAAATTCGATCCATCCCCCTCCCTCCTTCTCTCTCTTTCTCAACTATATTGCTCCACCCCAATCCCACAAAATCATTGATTTTTTTGTTTTCTTGAGCTTTGTATTTTGATTTTTCATAAATATATGATGTTGTTGACTAACACTCTAAATGCCTAGAAATTGATTTTCCATTACACATTGAGAACTTTGATAATTTCCTCTATGGCCTAAATGTGCCCAAAAGAGGGATGCTCCTATTTTGTAGTGTTTATTTTTTCAATTACTCTTGGCTTCACTCCCATCTAATTGATTTATAGCCCTACTTTTTTAGCATTTTTCTTTATGAAATGGGAGGGACATAGATGGAGCAATGTAGCTGCAATAGTGTCATGAGAAAATTGTGATTATGCACTTTAATCTAAGTTTGATTAATATTTAACATTTGATGATATTGTTTTTCTTTTACTTATAATGCTTGAATGATAGTGTAACATCCGAGAATTTTCTAAATTTTCGAAGTTGACAACATGAAAATTAGGGTATTTGACCCCTTAAATTATCATAATAATAACTTATACAATGGTTAGAATTTGTAGCTGAAAACCTATATGGATGGAAAGTAGATAGAAAGAGCTTCGAAATGGTACCAAGCACATGCAAATCGGAGTTCAGATGAGGGAGATATGATCATTTGAAGTTGAATATAATGCGCCTGTTTACCCAAATTGGATGTGTGAATTATCCATTTAAGTCACATACGGGCCTAATTAATTATGGTGATAGAAATTAATAAAAAATCGGTCCAATTAGCCTATTTAGCCCAACTTCTAAGGGAATTAGGAACCCTAATCCCCATGCTTATAAAAAAGGCTAATGGATAGGGAACTTTTTGGCCTTAGGAAGGGAACAAGAGAGAAGAAGACAATTTTCTAGAAAAGGCAGTCGACAACAGAGTCGAGGAGTGAGTTTGGAGTTTTGGCAGCAATGGATTGACGACAACCCAGTGTTTGAGGTTGGATCATCAAATAATAAAATTTTCTTGGAATAGTATAATTTGGGATGTTCTAATCTGAAATTAAGTAAAAAGATTCAATATTAATTTATTAAAAAAAGGAGTGGGTATTTGAGGAGACAGTGGATAAGCCTGTCAACATCCGCATTTTCTAGCTAGCCGTAAATTGCCAGTTTTCTGTTCTGCCGGTGTTTTGTTCTGGCTGGAAAACATGAAGTGACCAGAGAGAACGGAAAGGGGGAACACGGGGCATGAAGAAGATGGTCACGCAAGTCGAGATTCTGATCTGGGCTGGCAACTGGATCTGGGCTCCCGGACCCGCCTTTTGAAGGTGGCCCAGTTGAGCCAGCCCATTGTCAAGCCATGACGGTAGGCCGGCGGTTGTCTTGGGCAAATCGTTAAAAAAAATAGAGCTTCAATTTAGAACCGCTGGCCACAGCTGATGGCGGGATTGCCCCTCATGGAATCACCATTTGAAGGCGATCTGGTCGAGCCAAGACTCCCGACTAGTTTTAGCCACTACAGGCCTCTCGCTAGTTTAAAAAAAAGAGGGGGGATGATTTGTCCTCGGTCGGACACCAGGTGGCACAGGGTCTAGGTCCACTAGATTCACCGCGTTGCGGTGATCCGGTCGAACCCAGCCTTTGCCGGCCATGGTGCCGCCAGAGGCAAGAAGGCCTTGGCCTACTATGGAAGAGATAACCTACAATGTGGGTCGGGTCACCCGACCCATTCTGACCAAATCCGGTTCAATAAAAAAATATAATACCTACTGAACCGGGTCCAGTTCAGTATGATTTAGGTGTGGAAAAATTCATGAAAATTACAGAATGTCCGAGAGAAAATGATGAGTAACTGGACCAATTTTTAGATGGGAGAAAATTCCAAAAATGTATAAATTAACTATTTTACCCTTCAAAGTGAACTATAGTAATATTTAACTACTGTCTTAGGCTCCGGTTTAGGGTGGTTTAAATGTTAGAGAAATTTGAAAAAATACCTGATTGCTAGAGGAGCATGGTGAGTGACCTGACCAAGTTCTAGCTTGGGAAAAAAATCTCATAGACTATAAAATAACCCTTTTACCCCTTGTAGTTAAATTACCATGTGATAACCACCTACCCGACTTAGGGGCTCCAATACAGGGGCCTATGAGTGGATTTAAAAATTGGGAAAAATCTCAATGAGTGTTTAATGTGTACCTGAAAAAACCAAAACACATAGTGAGAAAAAATACTAGTAAGTAGATAATTGACTATTTTGCCCGTGGGGTTAAGGTTAAACTATTAAGTCAACTAAGGTGGGTTCAAGGGGCACACGACTTTGGTAAATGCCAGGAAAATTACCCCGAGAACATGACACGAAGTAGTAACCTTGAGCCCAACTTTAGACCCATTGGATGTCAAGAAGACTTAGAATATAATAACAAAAATACCTTATGAGCCGACTGCCCACATTCATGTGCATGGAACATAAGTCAATTTGAGAGTAGCCTTAGGAGAGGGCAATGACATAAAATCTATGGAAGGACAGTGAGATAACCAAAATGACCCATGGGAGTGTATCATATCCCATGTGATAGAATTACCTAAGGCCCTTAGGGGCAGTATATTCCATTTTTGCCAAAATGGATGACCTAACTAACTATGAGTTAGGGTACCCTATAATGATGTTAAATGACTTCAAATAGAGGGGGTGTGACTAGTAGATGACACGAAGACCTTTACAGGTCATAGTGTCTTGGGAAACAAGGAGAAGAACCCTAATTTTCACGGTTTAAGGCAGCGTATTGCACATATCTGCAACGCAAAGCAGTAATCTACTAGGGTAGTATATATGTAACCCGTGTGATGTATTAGCGTTATTTACATTCTCAGACTTAAATTCGCTGAGCCCTAGCCCTACAAATGAGTGCAGTGGGCCTCTATTTATTATTATGGACTTATATGACTTCATGTTATTTATAATGATTATTTTGATGCATGCTTTTATTATTGATGCATTAATTTATAATGGTAACTTGAGATTAATGGAGATTAATCAAAGATATATTGGTTGTCGTTGGATTGGGGGGAGAACATCTAATCAAGATAAAGACTAAAATACCCTCAATAGGTTTGGGACCGGTTAATGGAGTGAACGGGGCCCTAACATAGAATTTTACATTGGTTAATGAACTGATGGTAGTTATGAGAGTTTACCCGAGTCTCATGGAGACTATTAGGGTTTGGGATGTTCTCTGAGTCAGCTCAGTGGATGAGCTATTTATTGGGCCAATTCACAATGTGAAGAGGACCCAAATGGTTGGGTGAATACTTGACTGGATGAAAATAATCTAATTTAAGTTTCAACTATTTGGGGGAGTCAATGGTCATAAAGACCTTAGGCTTCTATGGTTACATTAGTAATGTCTTAGAAGACATTTTCTCCCTGAGTTGGGATGGTGGAGATTGTGATACGCTTTCTTCACTGCCATGACGGTTTGGGTATTGGCCAATGAGGTCTTTACTGTAAGTTTCTCGAAGATCTTCACAGGACCATATAGTGCGTATGAAAAGTAGAGTTGCATGAACATCATGGAAAGTTTGTGTTTATCGTCAATCTATGTCCATGAGCACAGTTGGGATCCACTTATTCAGATTCGTGGCAAGCTATTGAGAGCCCTTGGGATTTGGGTCAAGCTGTTATTAAGCAATCTACTCCCATGTTGGAATCCTATATCTGGGGATTTCTTCGAGAGTTGAGTTATCTTTGAGTGAACACATATTTATATTATGTTAAACCTAGAGTTGGGTTAAAACGATGATGGGTGATTAGTTTATGTAATATGAATGAACCGATTAGAATTAATATTAAACCACATAAAAGCATTTCAACAAAATGAATTCAAACCGGTTCACGATAAGGGATCTTACATCCTCCCATCCTTAGGAATTTTGGTCCTCCAAAATTCGCTCAAGGTCAACGCAGTTCTTTGGCCGACTCTGCGCCGTTTGCAATCTCTCCCACGCTACATGAGTGCACAACTCAAGCCACAAATTGGAGTGTCACTAGAGACCACGTATCCACCACTCCCAGAAGGCAGAGTTAGGACCAAAGCTGAAGTCAATCTCTTCTTCAACTCCTAGTAGAAATAAAATTGACAAGGAACTCAATCCCCTTAGCGGAATGCAATTCCGACAAGTCGTTCGACGATGCATTCCCAAACTCCAACACTATTAAATGGATTTCAAGAGGAGGTAGTTCCACACTCATCACCGAGATGCTTATAAGAAAACTACACACCCTCTATTAGTCCACCTTCTAGCCTTAGTGAAAGACACCGAAAAGCTTCCACTAGAGCACTTAACACCCCTGAAGATGAAAGGTTCAACATTGGGTAAAGTGAACACCGCTTTCTCTCTCGACAACCCACATGTACATGATGCTATAAACATCACATCCATGTCAAAAATCATATCGAAAACAATCATAGACAAGATAATCAAATCAACATGCAACTCATTCAACATTCAAGCTCACGAGCAAAATGGGGAGAGATAAAAGAGTGAGAAGGATCGACATCGAGTAGCACCTTAACATGGTGAGAGGTAAGGAGGATCATACTTTCAGCTACGCCTGAGGAGTAAGTTGCCTCCTGCGCCAATATCGCAAAGACTCTCCCATCAGTAATCGGCTTCTTCCCTTTGGAATTGGGCTGCCTAGTAGATGTTCTAGCCTGAGACCCTTGGTTTTGTGTAACTGACTGTTGCTTAGCTGCACCACTCTGAGCTCGTTGAGGGCATTATTTCTTGATGTGCCCCCTTTGCCCACAAAAATAACAAGCAAACCTTGTACGGTCATCGTCTGGGCCATGGTTTGGAGAAACGAGCTGATGCCCCGGTGCATCTTCATGAATCCTCTTGAAACACTCCCTTTTATAATCTCCATTTTTCCTGCATAGGTAGCAAGCGATGTGAGCATGATGACTAGTGTGGTCCGGCTGTGCATCATGGGAGTGGTTCCTCACTAGGTCATCACCTTGATGCTTATGGCTCTGACGAACATGGGTATCCTCCTGCCCTGACCTCTCAGACTATTGTGCCTTCTTCCTCATGTACTCCTCCGAGTCACGCTCCACTACGATGGCAGTCTCTAGTACTTCTGCTAAGGTCTTGTGTCAGAATGGGACTACTCGACCTTTGATGAAAGGCCTCAAACCGACTTCAAACTTTAGTGCCCGTTCATACTCGTCGCTGAAGAAACAAGGAGCAAAGCGCTCAAGCTCCACAAATCGGGTCTCATAAGCCAAGACCTACATTGGACCCTGCTGGAGGTTCAAAAACTCCTTCTTCCTCTCCTCCCGAACATGGACAGGAAAATATCATTAAAGGCAGACAAGAACTCCTCCTATGGAATGTCCACACGGCCATGGAATCTCTGATGCTCCATCGACAACCACCACCTCTGAGCCTCGCCCTCAAACGTGAAGACTACAAGTCGAGTCTTCTCCTCGTCAGGGCAATGTTGAGCACTGAAAATCTTCTCCATGTGAAGCCTTTAATTATCCGCCTCCGAAGCATCCAACCCACCCTTAAAGCTAGGAGGGTTAAGCTTCTTGAATCCCTTGAGTGTGTTACCACTCACGTGCTTAGCCTGGACAACCTGTGTCAACCCCTCAATGGTGGTCAACACATCATCCATCCTCAGGTCTCTAGCACCGTGATGGTTATTAGCGCCTGCATGATTAGAGTCAGCCATCTACACAACAACCAGACCTTAATCATACAGTCTAATAACCCAAAGTCAGAAAACACACAAACAAGCAAGGAAGCAACATTCAAGACAAACAACTAACAACATTCACATCGCTAGTTATGTCTAGACCTTGATCATCTCACAACCCTTTAACCCATAAGACTTGTCACTCAAACCTCATTTACTCTTGGACAAAGAAATGCTCAAATACTGAAAACTTTGTCACACCCTGGCACTGCCCACCCGAGCCAAACCCGGTCCAAGGGGCGGACCAACGCACGGGGGCGACAGTTTTGAAAATGGTTAAAGAAATAGCAGAAGACTTATGCCCCAACCATGGGCGGTCTAATATTAACGGAGTTTATGCACTACTTTGAGCAAGAGTAAATAGGTAGAACTAAAAGAGTTAACTCTAAACAAAACACAAATCTCAAACGCACATACTAACAATCCATAGCCACACACTTAACTTAACATAAGGTCTCAAACAAATTTAAAGATGTAATATATCACAAGTCTAAAAAATAAGAACCCCACCACAAGGTTCTAACATCAAAATGAAGTAAACAAGAGACATGCAGAAACTAGAAGCCTCCACGACTACTCCCAAGCTCTCTCTGACCTTTCCTCATATAGAGGATGCTGTCTGTCTGCATGTCATGCCATGCAGCCCCAAAACAAAACAAGGAAAGTGGGGTGAGTATAAAATCTTAGTAATGGTTTGATTACAACTATAATAATCAGAAAACACAATGGCATGGTAATGTAGCTATTCAGATCCAAAAATAGCATACTATACCACTTTCTAATCTTTTACTAGCTAAGACCCCTATTTAACTGTAAACATAAGAATTAGCTTGCATAAGACATACCTATCAAGTCAAATCATAAATATTCAAGTTATTACCTAACATACATCCCACATAGGTATATGTTCATATCTACTCAAATCAAGCAAGATAATCCCATAAATTACATAAGAAGTGTCTTTCACACCCTTTTCTGGTCATTCAACTATATCACCTAAAACCCGCATAATAGTGTCACATTTACACACTTTCTGATTATGCATTCATATCACATAAACCTGCATAATAGTTTCACACACTTTCTAATCATGCATTTATATTACATAAACTGCATAATAGTGTCTCATTCACATCATTTCTGATCATGCATTCATATCACATAAACCTACATGAGATGTATCTCTAACATACATTTCAGATCATGCATCAATATCATATAAACCTGCATGAGATGTATCTCTAACATACATTTCAGATCATGTACCAACATCATATAAACCTGCATGAGATGTATCTCTAACATACATTTAAAATCACGCATTAACATTCTCATTCATCATGCATGTATAAGTGTCTCACACACACTAGTCTAACATGCAAGTCCACACACAGAGAGAATAAACCTGCTCCTCAAGGCCAACACCTTCGAGCAACCCCTGCTCCTCAAGGCCAACACCTTTGAGCAACCCCTGCTCCTCAAGGCCAAAGCCTTCGAGCAACTCCTACTCCTCAAAGCCAAAGCCTTCGAGCAACTCCTACTCCTCAAAGCCAAAGCCTTCGAGCAACTCTTGCCCATCAAGCCTAAACACCCGGGCAACCCTGCTTGTCAAGACCAAAGTCCCAAGCAACAATACCTGGTAAGCCGGTGCACTCGGACAAACCAACTGAATTCTCAGGGTCCAGATATTCTCAACAACTAATCTCATCAGCAAGACAAGTGCACAACTCATCCCCACATAACTCAATTTAACTAGACTCAACCCAGGGAGTATACATATTCCACATAGGACTTAAATCGAAAACATGTCCTTTCGGACCAACCAAGTTCCGATTAATTCACTAAGCGATTAATTCGGCATGCAATCTCAACCATTGCATACAATCGATTAATTCCGGTTAAACATCAGTAAAACTTCATCCATGAATACCGATCCATGATGCATGATAGCATAATACATCCATGAGCAAGACCTACGTGGGTTCCAACACATGGAACGTGCTCCCAATCAGTCCCCTCATGCATCATAATCAAGGCATAATTAACTACAATTTCATAGTAGGTTCCCCATACATGTGTGTATTCATGCATATTCTAAGCACATGACCAATGCATGACTTAAACTCATAAGACAATATACACATGCTTGAACACATTCAAAACGATGATTCCCAACTGAAATCAAAACAAAATCAACCATAAAGCTTAAATCCATCCATGTAAAATCGAACATTCACTCCCACAAACATGATTCTTCCACACATTAAGCCACAACATGATCACATCCATTACCCATAAACTATTCTCATTATAAGAGAACACATCTCACCATTTTCCACATAATATCCCTGCTGGAAACATATAATAATCATAAGAATTCCAACATTCAAAAGTTTAAGGTACTTCAATATCAATATGCATAATTATCAACATAATATGATGCCACATGACCACACTTAAACACATTCCATAAACTTCCATCATCAATTCAACACCTTCAGTAGCTTAATTTCATCATGATACACCCCTCATAACCATTAGAATCATCATATGGAGTAAAACATTGAAATGAGCATAAGTTTCAAAAATAGTGAAAATTGTCGTGTAGTCGTTCGATCGCCCTGCAAGGCCGTTCAATCGCCCTACAAGGCCATTTGATTAGCTATATTGAAAATCTGTCAGAAATGTAGTGTTGCTGATCGATCGCCCTGCCAGGCCGTTAGATCACCAACAAAACAATTTTGACCTTCTTCATTTCGAAAATCAAAACTGAAACACCGTGAAAACACCTTCAAATCTTCATCCATGGTACCAAACATTATCAAAAACTCATCAAACCTTCCAGAACACTAATCAAAACCATTCCAAAATAAAACCCTAAGAAATCGAAGTGAAAGATTAGCATTTACTAAACCCACCATTAGAGTCTAAATCAAGTAAAACCCTCTTCAAATAACATCATAAAAACCGAGATTTTTGCTACCCAAAGTTGAGATTGAAGAACCCAGTACCTTTCCTTGTTGATTTGGGTGGGAATGAACCTTCAATCTCCTCCAACACCTTCCAAAAACATGATCTTAAGTTAACATACAACTAATCTCGATTTAGCTTTGAAAAACCAAAAGTAAACATTAGATCTACGGTTTTAGAAGCTTAAAAATGAGATTTTGAAGATTAAGTCTTGGAGAAGAGAGGTAAATAAGTAGTTTTATACTTTCAAAATGTATTAAAACCATGATTGAAGTCAAGATTAAGAATGAATTAAGAGAAAAACTAGTTTAGGCTTGATTAAAGAAGAACATACCTATATCCCTTTCTAATTCGGGCCTAGTTGGGGAATTAGGCCTTAATTGCCCTCTATCAGCCTATTCCAAAATGGGAAATGGCTCAGCCTTTTCTATTTATAGTAGGGCTTGGGGTAAACTTAATGAACTAATGGGGTGTAAATAGAATTTTTGTCTAAAAATGGGTATTTTGAAGATTTGAGCACTAATTAAATTCGATAAAATTCTGAATTTTTTTATATAAGCTTGCATTGATGTCTGGGTCATTTTGGTCAAAAAATCCCAATTTTGTTGGTGGGGCCCACAGGGGGTCCCGCCAAACTATAATTTTCAGAAAATTAGTAAAAATTTAAAAAAATCCCAAAATTCAGAATTGACTAAAAACTACTTAAAACTCATAAATGTGAAATTGGTTTTGATTAAAACCTTTAGAAAATACTCAAATTTATAAAATTGTCCCGAACCGATCAGAATTAATATTAAACCACAGAAAATTATTTCAACAAAATAAATTTAAACCGGTTCACGATAAGGGATCTTACAAGTGTCATATGTCATTTTAGTTGGCATATGATGTATCTGTTTGTCCAAGAGATTGGATAGGGGTACTAATTATTTAATAAGGGTTGTGAGATAATTAATGATATTGTTTGGTATTGCTTATTTAATTAGCACAAGTGGAACAATTAAAGGACTTACGTAAAGCGTAGGTTGATTGAAAATACTTAAGCATTGCATGTTTGATGCTATGCTTCTTGAGTTGCTGTAGTTTCTATGTCAATCTTGTTGGAACAACATTGGAAATGTTATCTGATGAGTATATAGGCAATTACATCAGGTGATGTTGGCCCGAACCTTTTGTTCTTTTGGAAACTCTTCTCCTGAAGGTGGAGAGGTTTTGTTGCTTTGTTTTTGTTTAGTTTGATTTGGTTGGTTGGAGGTTCTCCAAGTGAGGGCAAGAGAGACCATGATTGACGAGCACATGATGTAGTTCCTCATTTCTGCACTCGTAAGTATATCTTTGTCGTGAGAATCAACTTAGTTATTTATTTTTAGATGGATGACGTACTTGTACTTATATGAATATGATGTTCTTTATGGCTTTTGAGACGTGTAATGTTATCATATGATTTGATTGATATTCGTATTTGTGAACCCCAGTTATCATGACCTAGATATTTAATCGAATGGTTTGTTTTGTACTTAAGAAAGAAATTTGTGATTTACCGTTTATGCTATTTAAAAAGGCTTTTAAAAATAATCATGCATACCATCAAACTAATCTTACACATAGACTCTTAATTAGAGTCTTATGAACTTACTCATACAATCATATACTTACTCATACAACTTACACATGCCTATACAACCTTACTCGTACAATCATACGCTTACTCATATAACTTACACGTACTTGTGCAACCTTACTCGTACAGTCTTTCTCTTAAACATACGCTTATAGTCTTGCTCAGAATCATACTCTTAAGTCTTGCTCAGACACATACTCTTACAGTCTTACTCTGAATCGTACTCTTCCAAGTCTTACTCTGAATCGTATTCTTCCAGTCTTACTCAGAATCATACTCTTATAGTCGTGCTTAGAATCATATGCTTACAGTCTTACTCAAAATCAAACTCTTACAATCTTGCTTAGAATCAAACTCTTACAGTCTTGCTCAGAAACTTACACTTACAGTCGTGATCAGAAACTTACATGCTCACTCAAATAGTCGTTCACATACTATCGACTACTGAAGCTCATTACAACTAATAAGCTCAAGAGTCAAAATGGAAATGAATGTCACTGGAGCATCACCTTAACCTCTAGGGATTAACTAGATGTCATGGACTTTTCTGAAGGCAAGGCACATAATGCTATTGGGGCACAAGATCAAATAGGTAAGAGCAGTTCCATGATACTACTTACTTGAGTGTGCAAACATAAACCCCCACACATAAGGGGTCATACAATTGCCCACACTTTAGGGGTCTTATAATGCCAGTTCCACTCTTGGGCATAAATCATATAGTGCCACTCTTAGGCTAAAATCATATAGCGCCACTCTTAGGTAGAAAGCATACAGAGCCACTCTTGGGCAGAATCATACAACGCTTTCCATAGAGCATTAAACATCTGAGCTTTATACAGCACACAGACCAAATCGAAAACATACATCACTCTCAATAGAGCATCAGACGTCTGGGGCTCAATATAGCATACACACAACATCCCATAGGATAAACACCATGACAAGACATGTGAAATGCTTAGCCGACTCATTATCAGCTAGCTCAAATACAAAACTTAATTCATCAAAACCCTCAAGTCTCAAACTCACAATGCTATCATTAGCTTTGCTTATAATTCAAGTTTGAATTAAGTTATGCAGTACAATTATGCCATATAATTCTTAAACATACAGTGCTCCAGTGATCAAACCAAAGCTGAGCCTGATCTGAAACCCTAGTTCGTTAGGGTAGCATACTTCACTTAACCCAGTCCAACTCACAACATAGCTCATTGTACATCTGTCACGGCCGGGGTTTTCCAAATAACATTTTGAGAGTAAATGCAGCGGAAAATTTGAGTTTTTTTTTGTCAAATCATGTAAACCATCGACTAAAATAAACCACAATTCGTGACTGCTATTTTTCAACATACTGATAATATCAAACCATGAATAACCATAATAGTTGATAGAATTCATTAAATAAAGAGTCAGGTCTCGTGCATGTGCAAAGTCTGATAACCAATAGAGAATAACAAATAAAGTATGTTATGGCAACTCTCATGCCTTATTACAATCTAATGAAAATAAAGCAAATCCTACTCTGAAGAAATGAGTCTCCAATCCATGAACCCAGCTACTCCGCTACTATGCTACTCCTCCTCTGAGGTACCTGCATCACGGAGATGCATGAGTATACCCACTTATACTCAGTAGGACCGAGCAAGTTTATAAAATCCATTGAGGGAGTATGGTTTTTAATTATTACTTGTAAGCCTTAGATAATCATCCTGACATTATCTAGCTCTGTTATAACCCAGCCCTCAACCCGTTCTCACAGTGTTAAGGCCTTTAAACAATCAAGTCTCAATATCAGAGACTAAACCAACAAAACAAATAAAACTGATGTAGAGGTTAATTCTGCAACAACTCAGAATGCCAGACTCCAACCTTGGAGTAGACTGCTTAACAGCAGTTTGACCCAAATCCCCAGGGCTCTCAATAGCCTGCCACGAATATGGAGAAATGGATCCCAATTGTGCTCATGGACACAGATTGGCGAGAAGCATGAGCCTTCCATGATGCTCATGCAACTCCGATTTTCGTACGCACTATATGGTCATGGGAAGACCTGTAGGAGACCCGCGGTAAAGACCCTCTGGTCAATACCCAAACCGTCGTGGCGATGGAGAAGCGTATCGCAATCTCCATCATTTCCCAACTCTGGGAAGAATAAGTCTTCGCAGACTTTTTAGATAAAATTCCAAGGAACCTAAGACTCTATGGCTCAAGGTTCCGCATAAAACAAGCACAGTCCAAAATTATTTTATTTAGGTCACACGTTCGTTCAAATGAACAAATACATTTTCACAACGTTCATTAACCCATGATCACCCATGAAGGTAAATTAGTTTGTTTAAAATATTAATGAAGGTACTATTAGTCACTTAAAACCCTTCATGTCCCATTTCAAGGTTTTAACTAATTATTTATTAATTTTCACCATTTATATTATATATATATATATTTAAAAAAATTAAAAAGAGTGAAAAAGGCTTGAATCGGCCCAAAAAACTGAACCGAGCCGGTTTAGGACACTTGACATGGCCAGACCCGCAACCAATGCAAGTCAGCTCGAGAGTCCAGTCGTCTTCCTCACGACGCTCTGTAAAACAAACTCATGGACCACGACAGAGGAGATATGGCCAACGTTCCACCGCCAGCCTTTCCACCCTGGTCTGCAGGAGAAATTCCGCTGCTGGTCGCAGGCTCTCCGGAAACTTCTAGTCCGCTCAAGCACACTGGTTTTTTTTTCTCTTTTTTTATAGATATAGAACACGTCCATGGAGGAGGGTGGCTTCAGACTGTGAGCCGCCGGTCGTCTAGCCGTCTAGGACTACCGGTAGCTCCCTCCGTCAACCCTAGGTACATTTAGAAGCATCACCAGCACTGCTGGTGTTAGCTGCACCACAAGCCCACGTTTTCCAGTGACGGCCAGAACAAAGACGAATCCCAGCCTCTGTTTCATCCTTTGTCCGACAGCCCATGATCACCGAACTTCTGTTGAACCACTGCTTCAATTCTCTAACCCTTCTTTCCCTATGAGGTTATGTTCGCAACAGCTGCTGGTTGTCCTCTCTTCGCTTTGGCGACGGAAAATTTTCAACTAGAGGGTATCAGATAGTTTCTTGCCAGAGGTGGCTTCTCCCCATCCATCCAATAGTGCCATTAGTATTATTCCGGCCGCACTGTGACAACACGATTCCAATGGCATCAGGTCGGTCCATACGTTGGTAATTACATGATCTAATATATACACCTATATAACAAATAATTTGGCTTAACCCAGATCATCCCCTGGCAAACAGATGAATTCCCACTCCCATCGCCTTGCATGATAAACTATTTATAGTCCATTACATACAAGAAGTTTTAATGGCATAATAGTATTAAACCAACACCTAAGCACACTCCCACGTATGGAAATCATAAACAAGAAACCTACCTCTCCCCGGCGGTGTCTTCGAGCATGCTCCTCCTCCTCGCCTCCTTTTCCGGCGATGAACCCTCTTTACCGGGCACCGGAACCTCCAAGCTTTTAGTCTTAAAGGCTTTTCTCAAAGCTTAAGAAGAAGATGGTGGCTAGGGTTTGCTTGAGGAGGGTTTAAATAAGAAAAGGAGAGGAGAAGCATGTTCTATACGAAGAAGGTAGTGGTACGTGATGCCAATTACCCCATGCCAAGTCACCCCATAGTGGTCCTCACTAGGTGACCCTACCCAATTTAAGTTCTTAATAAATAAATAAAAACCTAACTATGCTAATTCTTTGTCAATTAATTCTAAAAAATATATAAAAATACCATAAAATTCAGAAATTACCTACAAAATTTGGGATGCTACAACATCAAATCCTTACATATTCATACAATCTCCGCCATCCACCTTATAGTCAAATCATCTTAAATAGAAGTCATAAAACTTAGCTCCTCAGAGCCACTCTTACTTATACCTCACTTATTATGCTTACTTTCACTTTATAAAATGTATGTTATGTTTGTACAATTATGCAATACTTTTACTTTCTAACAATCCCCCAAACATACGCTCCAATCCACTCCAATACTCTCCTGTCAAACTTACTTCCTCTATCTTCCATCATACACTTACACAACCACATTTAACTCCATACCAAACCCTTTGTCACCTCTAACCATCCATCACTCATACATATGCTCCACACACATACACATGTATCCATCACACAGGGGTATAGCCATCATATATACATTGTCCATCACACACATATATAACATACACATACTTTCATACATAGCTTGCCAACATACACGCTAGCCATCACTAGCACAACATAATCCACGACGTAGAAACATACTTGCTAGCCATCACTAGCACACACACAATCTACAAATGTACCTTACTAACATACACGCTAGCCATCACTAGTACACACATACTTCAAACATACTTACAGCCCACATGCATGTCACATGCATTTCAACATGGCATAATTTATCCTCATATCATGCACACGGATTATGGTTTAGCATCCAAAACATTGAATCATACAATCCTAGCATGTCACTACTCATTCAAAGCATACTATCATGAAATTATGAGTTCAAAGCTCCCCTACCTCATAATCCATGAAGTTTGATGGTGAGCACACGACGGTGGCAGCGTCGGCAGTAGAGTTGGTGGCCAATAGTATTGCCGAGTTGGGAAAACAGTTGTCCCAAGGGTTTAAGAAGTGCCAGAAATACTCACGGCCAAACGGGGTGACACAAATCAATGCGGCAAAATTCGCGATCCACAGCGGCATACTAGGGCGGCCGGGAGAAAAGTCGTGCCAACATAAGTGGCGGTGCAACTAGAAGTCGAGAGTGTACTCCCTAAAGGTATGCTGGTAGCTGAGAAGTACTCGGCTGGCCAAAAGACGTCAAAATCGGCTATGGACAATACCCAATGGCGGCAATTTTGCGTCATTGAGGGCCCACAAAAGGGTGGAGGGCATGGGGCAATGCTCAAGGATGGAGGAGAGATAGAGAAGGGCTCTGATGTCAACTCCATACAATGGCAGAGCCATCCGATCGTCAGGCGGCACAAAAGAGGTGCCTATACCGTAAATCACACATGTGGCTACTTGCACACACAACTAAAGGGGAAGGGAAGAGGCTGGACGATGGTGACCCAAGGCCCACAAAAGGGAAACTGAGCTAGGGTCAGGAGGTGGTGGCCAACCAAATCGGCAACGACATCACCGATCACCACCCACACCCAAAACCAATGGTGCAGGCGACTATGCATCTCGCACGTAAAAGGGCAAAGGGTGACTCAAGGTCGAGCAGTGGCGAGGCGAAGGCCATGATGAAACAGGGCCAATCCCAAGGCCAACTAGAGGCCAATCGGTGACCGGAGGCGTCATAATGGAAAAATGGCCACGAAGGGTTGTACCGGTAAGATCCAAATCGAGGCATAAGGGCGGAGCATGATAATAGGGGCAAAGCAGGGTCAAAAATGGCAACCCCCAACCAACATTGGATCAAGATAGGCTAGACGGAGTCCGTTCGGAGGCCTGATGATGACCGGAAACACACCGGCATCAAAAAAATATGCACCAGACAGTGAGAAGAAGAGATGAAAACCGAACAAAGTACTAGTAGCTCACGAAGGAGCAAAGAGAGCATGGCGGCGGCTCTAGCCAGCACCCGTGGGTTCCTAGTGGCCAAATGAAGATAAGAGGTCAGAAAAACTGAAGAAAATGCTGGTACCTCATGGAGGAGCGAAGAGGACATGGTAGCGTTCATAGCCGGTACCTAAAGACTCGTGGTGGTAAGATGAAGTGGATCCCGGCAAGAAGCGGTGGAATCTGACGATGGAGGAGGGACAACGGAGCGACCAGAAACTCACTCAGGTTTTCTCAAAAACTTACTGGATGCAAAAAGTTAGTGAACTTATTGTTTAAGCGTTGTGCCTCCAAAATTTGTGTTGAAAGCATGCAGCGAGGCCCATGGCCTACGACTAAGCTCTACACCTAACTCTATAGGTATAATATTGAGACTAAATATGCAAATACATATACGCCAAAGTGTCACATTTTTTTGCTGAAAATGATTAGAAAAATAGCAGAAAAATCACATAAAATCATAGAAAAATCAGGGACATTATAGTTATATAGAATTTTTAATCCTCATGCATATCATGCCTTCAAACATAGGTCACACAAATAATTACATAGTTTTCTATTACATCAAGCAAATAATTCATTCGTAAATCTTTTCCTCTTTCACCTTCGTCCTTACTACATCCTATATAGTCTAAGGTGGCTGAGTATATTTATACTTAGTAGTTTGAGCTAAAGTCTAAAAGAATGCTAAAAAGAAATCCTTTAAAACCATCATAATCTTTTCACATAATCTTTTATCAAAAAGCAAATTATTCAAAAAATGTATCAATCCAGAAGCAAATCTAGAAGTCGTGATAACTAACAGCTTGCCTCCGTGCACATGGGGCAACAAGAGCCAATTAGGATAGAAGCTTTTCCATGATGCACCACACCTATGTACGCTAGAACCAATTATTTTTCTTGGCGGGCATCAAAATATAACGATTATTCCTGATTCATTAGCCAAGGAACTACTCAGAGAGTGCATACACCAAAAACATAATGTAGCGCATGCAAATCATTTCACAGATATAATATCTTTCTAGAAAATAAAGCTAATAAGCATATTCGAGCAAAATATTTTAGAAGAATTAACTTCTATTAGCAGAGCATGGGTCTAGAGTTTAAAACCCCCTACATTAACCTTGGGTATTAACTTTCTTAACTTTAGAGGTCTCAAACTAAAAAATGACCCCACCATAACATTTGACACACTCCATTTAGTTGAGAACGCCTCTTGATTTATTCTATTTGGACTTCAAACGGCTTAGAACAAGAGAAATGAAATTTGAGGAGTGAGATATTGCAAAATAACATAAAAAAATTGGGTCAGAGCACTATTTGTAGCCGTAGGCGGGAGTTTCGTGCACCAACTGGCACAACTAATCAGCCACCTTGATTTTGTTTTATTCTTTTTCAAATTCAAAATACGATAACTTTTGGACACTAAGTTGGAATTGTATGCTCTTGGTATCGTTGGACTCATATCGACGATCCCTACAATATTAGATCCCACATGGGTAGGTTATTTAGTACTTTTCAAATAGGTCCCACCCATGTGGCATGCTTCTTGAGGCCTCAACTTATGGCCCCGATGTTTGATTTGAGTGGCTCAAGACTTGTTATGCTCATCTTTCATAGCTCAATCACATCTTTATGAAAACTCACTTTATAACAATCTTTAAATAATTAAAATTGCTGAAAACTCTAATATTGGCTTTATCAGAGGCAGAAAATCATACTAAAAATCCAGGATTGTTACAATCACCCCCCCTTAAAAAAATTTCATCCTCAAAATCTCACTTTCTAATTTCCACGTTGCTTCCTCATAGGAGTTGTTCTGTCATAAAACTTTCAACAACGGAATCCTTTTGTTTGAAGGATTTGTTCCTTACAATCCAAAATTCTGATATGTTTCTCTTCAAAGGATAAATCAGGTGCTAGGGCAACTGTTACCTAATCCAAAACATGTTAAGGATCATTCATACTTTCAATGCATGGACACATGAATCACGTTATGAGCACTATCAAGTTGAAGGAGCAATGCCAGTCCATAAGCCGTAGGCCCTACCTTGTTCAAGATCTCAAACGGTCTTACAAAATGAGAACTTAGCTTACCTTTGACTCCAAATCTCATAACTCCTCAAGTTGGTGATACTTTTTAAGAGCACATGATCACCTACACAGAAGTTGAAATATTTCCTTCTTTGGTCAGCATAGTTCTTTTGACAACTCAGAGTAGTCATTAACCAATTTCTGATGAGCTTCACCTTGTCAGCACATTGTTGTAAGAACTCAGACTTCACCAACTGTTGCTCTCCTACCTCACACCAACATGTCGGTGATTAACAGGGTCGGCAATAGAGAGCTTCATAGGGTGTCATGCCTATAGTCATGCCTATGCTAGTGTGATAACTATTATTATAGTCAAACTCAATCAATGACAAGTGCTCATCCCAATTACTACTCCAATCCACTACACAAACCTACAACATGTCTTCCAATGTTTGAATGGTCCTCTTAGACTAACCATCCATTTGTTGGTAGAAGGTTGTACTAAATATTAGGTTAGTACCTAACTCCTTCTAAAGTCCTTTCCAAAATTGAGAAGTGAATCGATCATCTCAATCCGAGATTATTGACAATGACACTCCATGTCAACTCACAATTTCCTTTATATACATTCTTGCTAGAGAAGTTAAAGGTTGTGCTTTTTTTAGAGGTAGAAAATGTACACTCTTGGTGAGTTGATCTATGATCACCCAAATGGATTCATGACCCTGTATTGTCCTAGGCAGGTTTAAAACAAAATCCATAGTAATGTGCTCCTACTTCCATTCAGGAATTTCAATCAGTTGGAGAGTACTATAGGGTTTTTGATGTTTGGCTTTAACCTATTAACAAGTTAAACACTTCAAGGCATACTCTCCTATGTCCCTTTTCATCCTAGTCCACCAAAAATTTCTTTTCAAGTCTTGGTACATCTTCGTTCTTCCTAGATGGATGGTATATTGAAATCTATGTGTGCCATGCAATAGATCTTTTCTTAGCTCAAGCAGTGTTGGAACCACCAATCTTTCTCAGAATTTTAACCCTCCATCAAAGCCTTCGTTGAGGCCAGGCTTTCCTAGTAAAGAATTTTTCATCATCTTTTTTAGCCTCCAAAATGCATTCAACTAACTCATATTTCACCTCTAGGTTGGCCACAAAAGGATTCTTCTTTTCTGACTACAATCCAGGTTGAAAGCTTATCACTTTCCACTCCTTCCATCAATTTCCACTCCTTCACAAACATTTAAGCAACTCTTCCTTTGGCCTTGCTACTCAATGCATGAGCCACCATATTTGCTTTTCCTGACTGGTACTGAATAAAAAAATCATAATATTTAATATACTCAATCTACCACCTTTGCCTCATCTTAAGTTCACTTTGAGAGAATATATACTTTAGACTTTGGTAATATGTAAATAATTCAAACTTCTCTCCATACAAGTAATTTCTCCAATTTTTAAGGCAAAAATTATTGTTGCCAATTATAGATCATGAGTGGGGTTATTATCTTTATGCTTCTTTAGTTGTCTTAAAGCATAAGCTATTACTTTCTCATTCTATATGAACACCATCTGAGGCCTTTTCTAGAAGCATCACTATATACGACAAATCATCCACTGATAGACTGTAAAGCTAAGACCAGTGCAATTGTTACCTTCCTTTTTAGCTTTTGAAATTCATTTTCACATGCCTAATCCCAAGTAAACTTTACCCATTTTTTGGTTAACCTTGTTAAGGGCAAACCTATCCTTGAAAATCCTCGCATGAACCTTTAGTAATGGCATGCAAGACTTAGAAAACTTTTGATTTTCATAACTATCTTAGGCATTTCTCACCTCATCACTACTTCTATCTTTTGAAATTATATGACCTAAAAAAATAACTTATTCTAGCCAAAATTCACACTTACTTAGCTTAGAATATAATTGATAGTCTCTCAGAGTTTACAAAACTATTTGTAAGTGTTCTCAATGCTCTTTTAGACTAGTAGAATAGACTAAAATGTTATCAACAAAAATAATAATAAATTTATCCAAATGATTTTGAAAAACTCAATTCATGAGATCCATGAAAGCTGTAGGAGCATTGATCAATCCAAATGGCATCACTAAAAATTCATAGTGGTCATATCAGCTACAAAAAGCTATCTTTGAAATAATTTTATTATGTATTCTCAGTTGATGGTACCCAGGCCTTAAATCTATTTTATAGAATACCTCGTCTCTTGCAACTGATTAAACAGATCATCAATCTGAGGTAAATGATACTTATTTTTTATGGTCACAGAATTTAACATCCTATAATCTATACATAATCTTAATGATCCATCCTTCTTTACAAACAGAATTAGAGCTCCCTAGGGTGAGACACTAGGTTGTATAAATCCTTTATCTAGTAACTCTTGCAATTGACTCTTTAATTCTTTTAGCTCTGTAGGAGCCATACGGTAGGGTACCTTCAAGATAAGAATTGCTCCCGACATTAAATTAATATTAATGTCTATTTCTCTTCTTGGTAGTACCCTAGGATATCATCAGGAAATATACGAGGGGAGTCTCTTATCACTTCAATAACATCTAAAATAAAAGATCCTCAACAATCACACTAGCAAGATATACTTGATATCCCTTATATATCATCTGTTAAATCTATTTACATCATTTGTCTTTTCTCATGATGACTATGACCATGATGAATTCAGCTTCAAAAATACAGCAATAGTGGCTTAGACCTAATATGAAGTTTCAATGTTTGAACTAAATTTGTTTGATTTGAATTTGTTTGTCTTCAAGTATTAACACGATCATAAAATGTGATTTTAGGTAACTTGGAAATATAATTAGAATTAGCGAATAGATTTAGGAACCACCAAATCATCATTCGGCGAAAAACCCACCAGCCTCCTATTAGCACAAGCCGCACAATGTAGATCTATGGACCCGATACATGTTACTTAAAACTATTTAAGTAGGGGAGAGAGAGTGTTTATCTGATTTTATGTCAACTGGGCTAGCTTGAACTGACCCGCCAATTGAACCAAGTTGGCCCAGCCCGATCACCAATCTGGTCAATGGCCGGATCAGTTTGTACTTCATCCATCCCCATCTACTATCCCACCCAACATGACAAATTAAAACTAGGGGAACATTTTTCATACTCCGCTCTGACAGTGAGCCGAGAGTAAGGAACGCATGAGGAGCGTCTATTTTCAAGATGAACGACACACATGTTAGTGCATGTTAGAGAAGTGATACTAGCTCTAACATGTGCTAGCGTGTGCATTGTCCATCTTGAAAATGGACGCTCTCCATGCATTTCTTACTTTCGGCTCATGGTGGCTAGGGAGCATGAAAAATGCTTCCTAAAACTGGAGGGTTTTTTAGTAGACCCACTAGGTTGGACCAAGAGCAAGTTAGGCTGGACAAAATCACAAATAACCCTTTAGGGTTTGGAGCCTGGTCACATTGGAATCGGTAGAGACTATCTATAGATCAATGACGCACATGGTAATACTGCAAGGCTAGTACATATTAGGGGCTATTTGGGTGTTGAATTTTTTGGAAACAGAAGTGGAACTTTTTGGAATTGATTTTAAAAATTTACTGCCGAATTGAATGATGTTTGGTAATAAAATTTTTTAAAATAAATTTAGATATTATGTCAAACTCATTTTTAAAACTTTAAACTAATATAACTTTTTTTACTAAATTCAGATATACACGTTCTTTGTATTATATGTTATGTTTTTCAAAGTTTAAATTAATATGAAAAGTAAGAATTGAAAAATAAAAAAATATATAATTTTTAAAATAGAGTCGAAAACTCGAATAAATGAAATCACCTCCTAAAATAATTCGGTGATTCGGTTAACTATGACTCGGCTTAGAATCTACTTAGTGCTTAGAATTTTTAATTCGGCCCACATTCTACATAATTCCCAATAATTTGAATCGGAATTTAAACATAATCTAACAAAATTCTCGATAATTCGAACCGGAATTTAAACAGAATCTGACAAAACATCATTACCTTAATGTAAAGGATACGGGAAAGGGTTCCGTGCTCATTGTCGGAGTGAGCATGTTAGAGCATTGGTGGTCAACTGAAATGCCCCCTTAATTTTTCAGTTTCATCGGTACCAGCCTATTCGGGAAATACCCATCTACATCTCCTCCGGTCGGAACCGGCTCTTTCTTCCCCAAAATTTGAGCCCTAGCTCAGCGGCCAGCGCCTCCTGCTTCCCAAGCCAGCGATCTGAGTCCTCCCTCCTACTGCACGTCTCCTCCTCTGTTCAACTGTTCCCGGCATCCGGCGCAGGGCGGCCCGCATCGTTGCTCCGGCCTCCTCGCCCCTGGGCTCTTTCCTCCCAACACTTAAACGGAGAAGACCTGAACCCTGGTAATCTGAGTGAAAAGATTGTCTCTGATTAGGAATTGCTTGGTAAAAAGATTGTCTTTAATCTGAATTTGCAAATACTAACCCAGAGCCGAAGTGGCCCAAGTTCTAGTGTGAATTGTCTGCAGCGCCATAATGCCATTAACACACATCAGAAGTTTCTGAATTCTGAATATTTCTATACCTACTGTCAGCGCCATAATGCCACTGATATATACACTTCAGAGTTCAGAAGTTTCTGAATATTTCTATATGGTTTTTACACTTGAACTGGATGTTGTTTGCATAAGTGATTTTTACTCATAGTTTTTGTGCTTGCAGAAGCGATAAAAACTTCTTGCCTGTGAACTTTAACGTTACTGGCTTACTGGGCTAAACTCCATAGTTTGTCTATAATCTGAAATTACAAATACCAGTAGGGAAAATGAAACAGAGCAATCTCAGTGAAGACAGTAGGACTTGGACCACTGGAAAAGATTGTGTCTTTTGATCTTTCAGAAAACATGCTCTCTGATTAGGAATTCCTCTCCAGGTTTTATTATCTTCCTGACATTCTAATTTCGTAGTAAAAATTGTCACTTTTTTGGTTTTAAAGTTGATGTTTCGTGGTAGAATAATGATATGCATACACTTAAAATTGATGGGAGTTTTTTATTTTGGTAGTGACTGTATGCTCATTTAGCTTTGGTCACTTATTATAAATTTTAGTAGTTATCATTTATGTATGATAGTTTTTCTATATATTTTACTTCAGTACATCTTAGTTGTTACTTTGTTAGCTTAGTTATTTTAAAATGGAAGAAAAAAAGTTTACAGCTTTGTTATTTTATGATCCACTTGACTAAAAATCCTGCGTCTGCCCCTGCTACCCTCTCTGCAGCCGTGATCCTCCCTCCTCCTCCATCTCTCTTGCTTCTCCATCCAGCAGCTGGAACCTATATTTGAATTCTCCCCTAGCCCCCTTCTAGTCGTCTCCTCCTCACCTCCACGACTCGCTGCAAGGGTAAAAGACTCCTTTAGGATATTTTTTGCTTTACGAGTAACAATTTTGTTTGGGCTCCAGCCTCCTGCTGTTTGGCGAGTTCCAATCTCTTGTACATTTGAAAAAATTGGATGTATTCCTCTTTGTTTTCCTTCCATTTCAGATTAAGTTAGTGTGAATCTGTGTTCCATTTCTTTGTTTTTGTGACGATAGGAGTCTGGAATCTTTTGAGTCTGGTTTGTAATTGGTTTGTTTGGATCTGTTATGGGTGTTTTTAAGATTGGAGATGTTTTGATGTTCAGATTTATGGGTTGGATTATGTACTTATCTAATGTGCTTGATGGGTTTTTTAATAATGTCAATGTTAATATTAGAAATTAACTATTTCAGCTTGTGGAAATTTTGTTTTTTTGGTTAGAAGAGTATAGTGTGGAGCTGAGTCTATCTTGTTTTGTGGCATGAGTGCAAGTTGGGAGCTTCTGTAGTCTGAAAAGTGGCCGCCAATTTTCCATACAAATAATAATTTCTTTCATGCTTTGCATCATATAATTTTTATACATACAATGTTATGCTTTTGGTCTAGTGAAATAAAGTTTATTTGTTATTTTAACATTTCATTTTTGCACGATGCAAGTTTATGGCCCCTTTTTTAAAATAGGGACTGGATTGAATCCTGTGGCAAAGATTGTTGATAGTGCCAGCAAAGAGCCTCATCTTTTTTTCAGAGAACACCTACAAGCTCTTCTTTTACTTCATTTATGAATTTATGTTGTACTCTGTAGTGTTACAAGCAAAAATTCCCTTTGTTGAGTTTGGTTTTATATGTTGAATCCATTTTTTAGGACTTATGCTTGGACCATGAGTTAGCGAAAACTAACTGAATATTGTTTTGATCTGCTTCTGTTAGGAAAAATGAGTATTAAATCTGATCTACATATATTTATTTAAATTAAAAAAATATTAGTATTGTGTCATTTTATAGTCGTTTATGCAAAAAGTTAGTTTAGACTTAGTTTGAGCACCCTGACTGACAATCCTGCATCCACCACTGTTTGTTGGTTTGAATGCATTAAATTTGTTGTTGTGGTGACATAAATTTGCTTTATGTAGGGGGAAAAAGTAGGAGGTTTGGTTTGGAATGGTCATAGTAGCTTTGGGTGTGACAGTTTGTTACTGTCAAGGGGGTCTTTGAGACAATGCCAGTATATATCCCTTGTTATGAAAGTGTTTGATGGATGGTCGTCTAAATCACCTAACTTGCTTTTGTAGTAGTAATGATAAAAATGTTGATATGTGTTTCCCCCCCCCCAAATTCTATGTTTCAACTATGAATTTCTTGTTGCATGATGCTTGATCCTTCTGGAAATTTGCCATTCTTTTTATTGCTTAGTATTTCTACACAATCTCTTGTCTATGCAATCCATGGTACAATGATATGTATATAGTCTACACAGACCTTTGAACTTGAGAGTTGTATGTTGTGATAAAAATAATGTCCAGCGTGTATGATTTAATGAGTGGTAATGATTTATAGGAATGGCTTTGACCAATTTCATACTGACTGTTGCTGGGGTTACGGCTGCAATCCTACTTCTCCGTAGCGATGTGAAACAGTCTGCCTCAATGTTCAGAAGGAATGTTCGGCATATTCGACAGTGGCTTGAAGAAGAAAGTGTAGCCACCTCCAAGTAAAATTTTAATTTTATGATCTTGGTGGATAAAATGCTGCATTTTTTCTTCTTTGGATAATGCTTCAATATTTGGAAATAAATAACTAGAACATTTTTAAGAAGCAACTTTTTCAAGTTGGATCTGAACCTCCTCTTATGTTCCTTGATATGAGTTATTAGGTTGGTTTAGTGTAATTACTTTGGTGTTTTCACGCTACCCTGAAGATGTAGTGAATAAGGTCTCATTCATGCTGTTTTAACCGTTTGTATGATCCTCCCTTTACATAACCATATATGTGATATTTGTGTGGGTTTCATGTGTTTTTTTTCTTATGTTTATAAGTAGCTTCTTACTTCTGTAGACCTCTATGACAAGTACATTTTTTTTGTTGTATTGTGAGTGGCGGAAGTTTTAACTTGTAACTTGCAATTACGCCACTTGCTGGTTAAAACCATGCATTCGTAATGATCTGCAAATTCAGAAATGCTTGATAGCCTGCTTAATGAGTTATAATGTATCCTAACCATATGATTTACCTGAATTAGTATTCTCTAATTTTTTCAAGCATGCTTTCTAATGTTTTCATATGATCTTTTATTTCTGAATAGCTCTCCTTGTTTCTATTATGCTTACACTTCCAGTGATTTGCGAATGGCTAATGAGCTTGTATCACCAAGCATGTTTAGTCGCACTTTGTAGTTGCTGGTTGTCTCATTCTGGTGGTTTGTTTTTCTATTCTTGAAATACACTGTTGAAGCTGATAATTCATCCGGTTTTGAACTCCTTGCAGAACAGCTGAGAAAGCAAAGCCCAAAGAATTGGAATCACAGAAGCCAGATAAAGTTACTCCCAAGGATGAACACTGAAAAACTATCAACTAGAAATGCAGGGAAAGTAACCGCTACTAAAGTTTTGAATAGTCTTAATTAAGTTTGTGCAAATGATTTCAGTTTATGGTTTTTCCTCTGTTTTTTTACTTTTGTCTAGAATCTAACTGTAAATTACTTGCCTCAGTTCCTTAAAATATTCCCATATACAAGCTTGGCAGCGGAATTTTCCTGACGTCAGTCTGTCTTTCTTTCTTTTTCCTTTTTCATCTTCTTGTGGGTTCAGTGTTCCCACAAGATGTCTCCATATAAAGGCCATTTTGATAATTATCTTCATATGTTTCAGTATGACTTCCTTAGCGTGGCAATAATTTCCGTAGTGAACAAGATATATGTCAGATCCATTTTAGCATCATTTTAGATGTGCCATCAGATTCTTGTCAATTTGTCATTAGCAGATAATTTCTTCCGCATGCATTGTAGGGTTCCGTAAAGTTTAATTAGATTACATCGTATCTTGGTCATAATTGTCTCATGAAACTGTTCATTACAAATATTTGATTTGTATTGCTTCTGAATTAAGATAATCTCTACAAATTACTAATCCAACTTCCCTTTTATCCCTCATCGTCCTGACCTCACTTGTTCTAGTTCTTCAACTGCAGAATCTTGGGGTGAGTATTTGGGGAGTACTCATTAGGTAGGCATCACGCAGTAATTACATGTATTTCCTACTAGAATCAAAGTAGAAATCATTTTAAGATCGATTCTTAGATCATTTTGAAAAAAGTCATTTGAAATCATTCCCACTTTTAATCATTTAGAGGACTTTTTAAAAAAAATTTAAAACTTAATTAGAAACAATGACAATTGGAAAACCGCTTTGCAAATAACTGACTCCATATGAATTGTCATAATAAACTGTGATAAGAAAGACTGTTATCAATGTGTCAAAATCATAAGCTATTATAAGACCTTTCATCTTATTCATCAAAAAGAATTGCTCACTAAGTGTTTGGTTACTTGATATATCAAACGCCATTAAAATTGTTCAATACCAAATTGTGGTCTCCTACGTCTCTAGATTATGCTTAGAACACAGTTTAAGCAACTGGCGGTGCAATGCAAGCTGTTAAACTATGGGGTCTCATTTGTCCCAAACAGAACCGGAACTACTTTGGGACAGTTTGGGGGGCGTGATCCCCTAACCCCCTCCCCTCTTTAGGAAAGGTTTTATTTAACGGCCCCAGGCTGTCACCTGTTAACTAAGGGAAGGGCTTGGCTCTTCCTTTCCCGGGGGACGAACTTCCTTCTATCAATGGGGATTTAAAAGGTTCAAAGTAGCAATACCCACATGACAGGCCACTGAGTGAAGTACTGAAGTGTTTACGTAGCTAAGATAACTCCTTTCTCCCTGCTTTTCATAATGGAAAATTTTTTGATCCCCTCATTCTTGTGGTTTCTGAACCAAGTGGGTTTTTCCAAAGCTGTTTTCTTAACAAGTCTGCAATGGTGCTTCCTACTTTTTATAAGACCTGCAACCAAATTATTGTTCTTTTCTCGTAAACTCTGTTGGAAAAAAGAGGTGACCATTGAGAATTAACTAGAAAAGGCTATGGAAAAATAAGAAGAGAAACCTGCCATGAAAAACGGAAAACTGACTTGAAGGAGACTGGTGCTTTTGTTTCTTCAACCTCAGTCTTTAAACAAGAACATTCTGCTTTCTTTCTTTCGGTTTTGCCATGTACCTAAATTCTAAATGTTTAGCCATTGATTCCTACTGTTGCCTTTTCCCGACTAAGCTTTTTTATAACTTATTTAGTGTGTACCTACATTTTAAATAGGAAGAGAAATTTGCTAGGAAACTGACTTAAATGAGTTTGTGGTGTGTCTTGATGGTTTTTCTTGGTATTTTTGACAAGGCATAGATCCTTATTTCTCTCCACTCAGCTTTTTTATAACTTGAATCCCGAGTGGCTTTTGAGTACTTTCCTGGACTGTTCTGTTTTTGTTTTAAATGATTTTGGTTACCTGTCATGCACTATTTTTTGTTTGTCGTAGCTGGGACTTTTTTGTACATTAACTGTCATCAATCAAGAGCATAGTAGTTAAGGTTGATCATTTTAGAATCACATGATGGTATGGCTATTGGTGAAACCATCTTTACTACATGCCATTCTTCTTATTATAAAGTAAAAGGGGAAAGGAAAAACATTGCTTTTTGTTTCATTCTCAACATAGAATAATGATTGTTGAAATGAATATGTAAAACCCTTTTTCTTCCAAGGGCAAAGAAGCAGTACCCACATGGCAGGCCTGATTGAAGTACTGAAGTGTATATCTAGCTAATATAATCCCTTTCTCCTTGCTTTTCATTATGGACATTTTTTTGGTCCCCACATTCTTGTGGTTTCTGAACCAAGTGGGTTTTTCAAAAGCTGTTTTCTTGACCAGCAATGGAGTTTCCTACTTTTCTTAAGCCCCACAGGCAAGTTATTGTCCTTCTCTCATAAACTCTGTTGGAAAAAAGAGGTGACCGCTGATAATTAACTAGAAAAGGCTATGGAAAAATAGGAAGAGAAGCCTGCTATGAATATCAGAAAACTGACTCAATAGAGTCTGATGCGTTTGTTTCTGGACCCTCACTCTTCGGATCCTACTATTGCCTATCCCTGACTCAGGGTTTTATAATTTCTTGTGTTCCTACATTTTTAGTAGGAAGAGAAATCTGCTATGGAAAAACTTGCAATGTCACTGGAGCACTTACATATGAGTACATGTGAGTGCTTCATAGCAGATTCGAAGTGAAAGCCCCTGACCCAATCATATTCATGGATGTGGTTGGGCTTGAGCATAGTGCGAAGGATACTCATGATGATTATATATAGATAGATAGAGGGAGAGAGAGAGTCGTTAGTAAAGTTTTTGCTTTTATAATACATTTTCCTATGAATTTTCTTGACCTTTTTATCCTGTTAGTGCATGTCTTTTTTCGTGTGTCTAAGTGACTTGGGGATTTTGTTAGCCATTTTAGCTGAATTGAGATAAAAAACTTGAAAGGTAGCATGACAAATATTTTCAGAGCGCTATCTTTGAAGAAAGAAAAAGAAAATCGTGAACGAATGGACAATATGTCTATTAAGATTAGTAAAGCCTTAAATTTTGTGTATTGAAAAAGCTATACAAAATTAGAAAATATCCAAGTACTTGTAAAAGAAGTGCATAAGAATGGAAAGTTTAGTCTTATATTTGATTACAATATTAAGACTAGAAATAACTGTATCTTTGAATAATAATGTGTGATAATTTTTAACTTTTAAGCATAAAAGAACTTGTTCAAATACAATTAAAATCTCAATATCATTACATGTATATTAAACTTGTCTAAATTACTATAAAATCTCTACCTCGAAGGAGCGTAAACTCCTTGGACTTGTTGAATTCCTTGTGGGACTTGTTGAATCTAGCTTCTCTAATGGGCTAGTAGTCTTCAACTCCTTTGAATTTTTCATATCTTTATTAGATCAAGGATTAATAAAGAGTTTAACTCTTAATACCAAATCCTATGACATTGAAATGGACTTTGTGTCATGCCTTGCTATTCCCCCTTAACATGAACTCGGCTAAAGTGGGATGACAAAGGTGCGGCGAGATGAAAACTAACCCAAAACTAGGTTATATCGAGGTGCACAATACTCTACTTTATACAAAAGTAATTAAAAGAAGATAAAAAAAATTAATTAAAGTCTCATAGTTATTCACATACGTATCCACATAAAGTCTCATAAAATATGAGTCTCATGCTTTAAAAAACAATAAACATGGCTAAGTTATTTAATAAGGCTATTCCAAAACATGTTCAAGTCTCACAAGTTATATATAAAAAATCATAAAGTCTATCTTAAAACATATAAAAGCTATCCCCATTCCATGTGCATCTAATTGTTTTAATGTTCATAAAATAGATAATCTGGAACACTTCTATGACATAAATCATACAACTTCAAAACAAAAATAATGCAAATGGGGTAAGTTTAACTCAGTTAAAGTTTGAAAACATAAGACTCACATTAACACCAAAATATAATTCTTAAGATACATAATGTAAACTTCATGCATCACAACCCATAATCATAAATTGTGCAAAATGTCTCACATATATTATAATCTGCACACAACTTATGTATTTAAGCATTATAATCTATATATATCTTACATGATCAAGTATCACAATCCATGCACATTTTACATAATTAAGTATCACAATCCATATACGTCCTGCATGATTGTCATAAACCATACATAACTTGTATAAATATAAGCATCGTAATTCATACACAAACCCTGCAAATATGCACAATAACGAATGTCTTATGATAAAAAAATCTCGGTACCCGAAGATATTGATCATACTCACCTTGGCATTCCTAAGAAGGAAATGCCGAAGCAGCCTGCTCACCCTAAAAATCTTAATAAAGAATACCTAAGCAGTTTAGCAAATTCTAACTAAAAGTGCAATTGGTTAGCCAGTGTACACAAATAAACCACCGTAGAGCTTGTTCTAAAAGTAGGGTTGGGAAAATTCAACCCGATCCGCTTACTCGACCCAAACCCGACCCACTTAACCCTGGACCCGACCCGACTCGACTATAGGTAGGGTCAGGGTTAGGGTTTAGGCTCTTGACCTGTTTTGAATTTAGGGTCGGGTCGTACCCGACCCGCACCACCCGATTTTTAACCGGATTAAAATAATAAAGAACCTTATTATTATAGTGTTGGTATATTGGACTTGTTTATATTATTATTATAGTGTTTGTTTAGTGCATATTATGTTTAGCTAAAGGTGCTTAAATATAAATTTGAGCATGAATTAGTTATTTGGAGCATAGGTATGATCATATATTTTTTGCTTTATAGTAGACATCCATTTCGGGATAACAGATGATGATATCTTCAAAGTGTGGTTAATTTATATATAGTTTAATTTTTTTTATGTTATTCTTTTAGATGTGGTGAATAGAATGAAAATATGTCATATTTTGTTATATTCATTACTCATCATCTCTCCTTTAGAAAGACACATCACACACTAAATTTAGTTCTTTGTTGAAGGCCTGACATTCATAATAAGGAGCAGGTTAGGAACATATTTCCAAATAGACATATAATAAAGATTGACGAGGGATAATTTTCGGAGGACAATTTTAATCAAGTGTTACTTGTTGCAAAAGAGGGTAGGGTTATGAGCAGCCATATAGAAGTAGATACTAGAATTTCGAAATTATGACATGCTGAATATCGAAAACCAAATAGGTTGATCATGAGTAAATAAACGTTGAAGGTCTATTTTGTTATCATTCTCTTAGAATTGAGAAAATGCAACATTATACCTCTAAGGTCTTCGTTGATGGCTACTACAAAAAAATGTATCCACAAATTAGCCAAAGAACCAAACATTTCAAATTAATGTTGTAATATTTAATTTTATTTGTGTTTGCCCTTTGCAAAGAAAGAAGGTATATAATACGAGTCTAAAAAAAATTGTGGAAAAAAGGTAGGGTTACCCGTATACCCAACCCGACCCGACTCAAGTAGGGTTAGGGTTTGGATTTTCAACCCGATTTAAAAATAGGGTCGGGTCATGACCCGACTTGATTTTAGTGAGGGTCAAGGCCAACCCGACCCAACCCAATTCCCAGCCCTATCTAAAAGTCTCAATAATATTCTTATTATAACGTTCCACTCTTCTCACCTGGATAGGAAACCCACCCTTTTGGAATTAAAAACCCTGTATATTAGACAAAAAAACCCTACCCATTGAACAAAAAATTGATTTATTCAAATCCCCGATATGACTAAATTGGAAAACTACAACACCCAATAGCTAGTCATGGTTATATAGAGTTAATCGTAGCTTAACAAATTATTTTTATGGTATATACGACATGATTTATATATGAACAATACTAAGTATATTTACGTATAAGAACTTATTCTACCAACAACCCTATTATGTATGAGACATAGCCTATACATAGATAATGAGATCATATAAATATAAGTGTGTATAAACATAAATGGTCATATTCATAAATAAGCTAAAACATGTGGAACATGATTCATATATAATTAATTTTATGTGTATACAAGTATTCATATTTCAGCATAAACACAAGACGTGAATAAATAATCAAAATTTGGTTTAGAAATAAGCATGGTATAATATTTAGTACAATTGACAGGCCCAAGGGGCCGATTGATCGGGAAGAAAGGAATTCGATTTTGTTGTTTGGCTGATCAATCAACTTGTTTGGGCAATCGAGCAATTGGCAGATTGTTTAGCCCAATAAGGTGATTGATCAGTTAGCTCAGAAAACCCTAAAAATAATTTTTTTACTCAAAACTGAATCGAATTTATTAAAAAAATGTATAATATTTATAAAACTTTAAGTAATAATTATTTATTCCTAAGATATAATAGATCTAATATAACTAATACATATTTATGTCAAAACGCTATTAAATCACTCATTCAAGGAAGATTTAAGCTCACACATCCATGCACATTAAGAATATTAATTCACCTACAAACATGATGCTAATGAAAATAAAACCTCATCAAATAAAAATTGTTGTTACATCTGAAACAAGACTATGTAGAAATCAAATTCAGATTCATTTTACTTGGCAATTGTAGTAGATAAGGTCGATCTATAGGGAATGCCTTGTGCAACAAAGAAAATGATTACGAAAAATAAATAAAAAAAATAAAAAAATAGTAGAAGAGTATTAAAGAAATAATGAGTTAATGAATCAATAAGATAAAACACTAAGACATTAAATGTCATTGTAACATCTAGTTATGTTCTTCATATGTCATATTATCTTAGTTAGAATTAAATAAATATTCTTATTAATTGGAAGATATGAACATTAAAAACAAAAATAAGGATAAGAAATACTTTAGATAGATGAAGGATAAAAAAAATTGTTTCTTAAAGAGTTCTATATATCAAATCACAAAAGATCAAGAAGGTGAACTTTTAAACATCTAATATATCCAAATCACAAAGAAATAAGAAAAAGAATAATATTAAATAAACATTATTTAAAATAACCAATACTTACTTCAAACCATTGATAAAACATGAATATAATTTAATTAGATAGTTACAAATCACATGTAGCTTTAACTTAAGATTTTAAAAAATTATTACAATAAAATTAAAATTTTAAATATAAAATAAAAAAATAAAAATAAGAGAAGAGAGATCATGTCTCTACCACATCCACCCCTATATTTATATAAGTGGAAGGGGTTGTTTCAAAAGAGAAAGTCTAATTATATCCCATAATTGCATCCTAATTAATTACTTAATTAGTTATTTCTTTAGTAATGATTAAATTTTAAATTAATAAAATAAATTAATAATTTATTTAATAAATAAGTATCTTTGAGTATTTTTTTTGTTATTTAATCAGCTTAATTATCTTTCCTTATATTTATCCATCATAACCATTGACAAAATGCTCCATGTGTTTGCCTTAGGTTAGTTAATTAGCTGTCCCGTTGCATACCGGATTTGGCCTATATATTTTTGAAATTATGAATTTCTTTTTAAAATAACGATTATAGTCACAAAAGTCTTCTTTTCAATGCCACTGGAATTGTATTAATCCAAATTATACATAAAAATGTATGACCAAAATACTAACGCTGTGTAAATCTATCCAAATTAGTTTTTTTTTTCTTTCTGAATTTAGTTCTTTTGATGCAAATATGAAATCTAATGGATATAAAAGGTTGTGTTTAACTATTTTATACATGTTTAGATCAATTATAGCTCATTCTTCACTTCCTCTTCTACTTAGATCTTATTAAAGTTCATTTAGACATGTAAACACAACTAAGGTCAAACTAACATATTCAAAACATAGATAACCTAAATAAGCAATGAATTAACACAAAATGAGATTATAATTCAAATTTTAAAAATATTTAATTAAATATTATTTTAGTACATCAAATAGTCCTAAACTTACTTTTTGCTAGTCTTCGAGGAAAACTATAATAAAAAACTACAAAAAACAAAACTAACTACTTCACTTCAGTAAAAATCTTGATTCATTTAACATATACAACATGCCTTTAAACCCATACTTTACACTAATAGACGAGTTATAATCTCGTGAGGGTTTGTAGTTAATCTACCCACAAAATTAAAATTTTAAATGATAAAAAAAAATTAAAATTAAAATCACATCAAATTTACAAATTAACTCCTCTTAAACATGTGACTTTATTTAGTAAAATCAATTGTACATAATACAACTTGTATTCTTAAACAATAATTTATTTTAATAACTTCATATTTGTTGAAAGTATTCATACATACATAATAGTTTTTTTAAAAAAATAGAATTGCTAAGTAATTATATAATTTCAATCTCATGAATCGAACAACTCAATATGTCTCATGTCAACTCAACAATTTAAATTTTAACACTCAAAAATAGATATTTGTATCAATTTACCTTTAAGAGATTATAATAGAGAATCATGTAAAACTTTCCTTAAAAAGTAAAACACTCTTGATCACCTAACAACTTATTTAAGATATAATTGCATAATGTCCTATTAGAATTTTATGCTCATCTCACATGACATGTGTAAGGCTTAGCCTTTTTAAGTTTTCTATAAGATCAATATAACAAGTGTTAGGTCAGTGACTCCCAATCCAGTTAGCTAAGGGCATTAGGTGTTAAAACACCCCTCAGGCTTAATAACTTAAACCAAATAGGTTTTAAGGCCATGTATGTCATAAATTAGTTAACTTTACATTTTCACTCGAACACCCTATACTTAGTAAGGCACGCCGAATCCCGATTTACTTAATAGAAAGACTATAGTTTTTTACAATTTTTTTATAGTTGTTTACATTTTTTTACTTTTTTTCTTGAGCACATTATACAATCAACTTGAATTGTGTTAATAAAAAGACATCGACTATTGTACAATCCAAGAATAGTGAAGCCCAAAACTCTATCATGATAACATTAATACTACTACATTATGTCAAAGTTTTATTCTGATAAAAAAATAATTATTTAGATTTAATGATATCCACTAAGATGTAAGACCATAATAAATGGCTAGAATTCTCACTAAGACAAATATCTTTCTTAATTCTTTTTCAAAATAAGAGCACAAAAAAGTAATATGAAATAATCAGAATTCAAAATTATTAAATATGTCAAGTCATATTCTAAATAGTATGATATCATTAAACAAAGTCACATGTTTAAAAGAAGCATCAATGTAAATAAGTAAAAATATAAAATAAATCTAATTATTTTTTTATATTTTTTAAATAAAATTAAAAATTATAAAATAAAAACATCTATCTACACCCCCAAATATAAACTAAACATTTTTTCTCAATGTATAAAAGAAAACAAATACAATGCTTAAAGTATAAAAAGAGGAAAGAAGAGATAGTACATCGGTTGACATGTTCATGTACATAGTTATCAAAAGAAAAATAGTCAATAAAGCACAAGCATAATCACATTAGGGTAAATCAATAATGAATTATATAAGTACACTTTAATAATGATTAAAGCAATCAACAAAGATAATAAACTAAAAATTAACTAAAAAAATAACTATTAAATAAAAATAACTATCAAAACCAAAATGGGTTGCCTCATAGAAGCGCTAAGTTTAATGTCTTCAGCCAGACATACCTCTATCTAAACTCATCAAGGGTCTTTTAAAGTAATTACTTTCTCTTTATTAATTATACTTATCAAATCAGAGTGAGTTAAATAAATATTTAGTTAATCATCAGAATAAATGGAAGCAAAAACATCATCCACCATACTCTTAATCATGTGAGCCTCAAAACTATCATCAAAGTCTAATTGTTGTCTCTATTAGCATTAAATGCATTTAACTAACATGTCAAGTTCCCAAAAGAAAGCCTCATCACTCCATTTCGATAATTTTTTAGGGTATTAGATGTAGCAAGTAATGGACGACCTAAAATCACAGGGATTGGATTTGAGAAGATGCATTTTAAATCGAATGTGTCTAAAATAATGAAGTCCACTGGAAAATAGAATTTGTCCACTTGAACAAGGACATCTTCCACTATTCTTCTTAGCCTTTTGATTGAGCGGTTAGCAAATTGAAGTGTTATGTTGGTGGGTTTCAAATTCGCGAAAAAGGTAAAAGATTTACACTCGCCTCTAAATAAAGCAAAGCTTTTTTAATTCAAAAGTTCCTAATTATACAAGAACTTTTTGATCCTTGTATTTAGGTGGGGTATTGTGTTGCAAAATTAAGCTCACTTGTTTCTTCAAAAATATTTTTTTTATATATTTAGCTTATGCTTAATTGTATAAATGTCTTTCAAAATTTTTTTGTATGATGGAACTCATTTAATGACATCTAAGTGAGGAATGCTAATCTTAACTTGTTTGAAAATTTTAAGAATGCCACCATTTTGCACTAGTTTAGAAGAAGATTGAAATATTTGAAGAAAATGTAGAATAAGATAAACATAATCGAAGTTGTGAAATTCATCACCATGTTTAGAATTTAAAGACCCCTTAGGAATGTCTTTGTTAATGAATTTTTTACTTTTCAAAGTGGTGATGGACTTAGTATTCTTTTCTTGTAAACTTGAAAAATTCAAATTTTAAATTAAAAATTGACATTTAGGATTTGGTTGAGGTTCAACAGAAAACTTTCATTTTTCTTAAGTGCTCAAAGTTGTGGTTAATTAAGTGATAGAAGTCTTCAAGTTATTGATGACTTACATTGTTTGGTTGTTGATTGTTATTTGACTTTGCATAAATTCTTACAATGTATCTTAAATAATTTTCTTATGTGATTAAACATAATTTGATGAAGAAGGTACCTGCATATTTGGCTTATTTCTCTAACTAAAGTTAGGATGATTTCTTAAATTAGGAGTATAAGTTTCAAAATAAGGAGAAGAGAAAGTCAATTTGTAAGTATTCATAACATTTGCTTGAGTATGCAACACCTCTTGAAAAGTAGGGATTGTTGGACAATCTTATTTTTGGTATCCATCACTTTCACATATACTCAAATATCTTGTACTTTTTGAGGAACTTTATACACGTTTTCCTTATTAATTTTCATATACTCAACTTTTTTAGTTAAACTTGTAATTTTTGTTTATACATTATCTTATTCTTTAAGAAGGTATATACCCCTTTAGTTGTCCTATTTAATTTTGTCTTATTACTACTTTCAAATTTATTAGAATCTTCCAATGATTGAGCATTTTCAGCCAACACATCAGAATAGTCCAATGCTTCCTCAAGTTCTTTACTAAAAAATTTCTCATAACACATCATTTTATCAAATTGCCTCATTGGATAAGTCAAGTCATTATAAAAGAAACTAATTGTACGCCATGTTTCATATCCATAATGTGGGCACAACAACAAAATTTTTTTAAATTTTTCCCAACATTGAAAGAAAGTCTCATTTTCTTTTTGTGAAAAATTCATGATATTTTTTTTAAATGTATTAGTTCTATTGGTGAGAAAAAACTTTTTTAAAAATTCTCTTTTCATTTCTTTCTATGTTCAAATAGATCTTGGCTTTAAAGAATTCAACTAATTTTTTGCCTTTTCTTTTAAAGAAAATGGAAAGAGTTTTAATCTAATAACATAATTTAAAATATTTTGGTTTGCGAAAGTTGCACAAACCTCTTCAAAATCTTTTAAATGTAAATATGAGCTTTCTGAATCTAAACCATGAAATTTGGGTAGTAATTAAATTATACCCGGCTTGAGTTCTAAACCACTCACATTCATTGAAAAAATAATGCAAGAATGAGAACTTGATCTAGTTGGTTGCAAATAATAACGTAAAGTATTAACGTAAATATTTTGTGTATTATTTTCCCCAGTATTACTTCTTTGTTCCTCATTAATTCTTAGATCCTCCATTTTATCAAAAGAAAGAAAATTTTTAATAGATTTGTTCACTCTTCTCAATCGTCTTGAATTATGGTGTGCCCATGTGAAAATGGAACAACGATTTTTTTTGTAACAAAAAAAAGTAAAAGTGCAAAAATTAAATGACATAATGTAAAAAGTTAGAGTTAGAAGTTAATAGACAAAATTAAAAAAAATAAGGCCAAAGACACTATTGAGGTACATGCTTGATCCCGAAAAATTTTTGGTAGTAACGTAGGTAGTGCCTTTGGTCTTTAAAAAACATACAAAATTTAAATATTGAAAGTAAATCACATAAAGTAAATGACTGAATTAAAGAGTTAGTGGTCAAAAATAAAAGTTAGAGAATTAGAAAGTTAGAGTGAGTTTTTTTTTTGTAACGGATTCTTGTCACACGTTGTAATCCCCGGCAACGGCGCTAGTTTTATAAAATGTTCTCCTTCTTACACTAATTGAACAAATTGAGTAAAGTTAGATTTTATTGTTACGTTTGAACTAAGACTATGAAGAAGTCAAATTCAGATTTATTTTACTTGCCAATTGTAGTAGACAAGGTCGATCCACAGAGAAAGCCTTGCCTGACAAAGAAAATGATTACGAAGAAAATAGAATAGAGAAGGAAGGTAAAATAGAGAATAAGAGACAATTAAAGAGAAAGTGTTAAGGCATCGGAAATCCACTTGTAATAAATCTCTAATGTATATTTGATTCGAAGGATAACTCAATTAAGATCGAATGAAAATTTGTCTTAATCAAAAAATTTAACTCTTAAAGAACTTTGAAATAGAACAATAGTAATTGATTGTTTACTACATGAAAGCATTAAGTATATAATCACATGGAATTATAAGCATTTGGTGTGCCTTTCGTGAACGCTGAATTAAAAAATTATATAGATTATAAACTCCTTAAATATGAAACATTAATTTAAAATAAAAAAGAACTTACTTGAATCAAAATAGCCATTAAACATTAAGTAAAAACTTTATCCCTAGCTTTAGCTTGAGAGTTTAGAAAGCCATTACAATAAAACTAAAAACAATGATATAAAATTAGAAAAGAAAAATAGGAGATGAAAGCTCTAAAGATGAAGGGGTCATGCCTCTACCACATCCAACCCTTTTTTTATAGGAGTAGAAGAGGTTGCTTTAAAGGGGAAAGTTTAATTATATGCCTTGATTGCATCTTGATTTACTGCTTGTTTGATTGCTTCTTTGACAATGATTAGATTATAAATCAATCAAATAAATCATTGATTTATTTAGCAAATACGTATCTTTGAGTCTTCATTTAGTTATCCAATTAGCCTCATTGTTTTTCTTTATATATATTAATCACAACCAAAAAAAAGATGCTCCATGTGTTGGCCTCGGGTTAATTAACTAGTCGTCCATTTGCATGCCGAATTTGACTCATATATCTTCAGAATTATAAATTTATTCCTGCAATAACAATTTTAGCCATGGAAGTATTCTTTCTAATAACATCGAAATCTTATCAATCCGAATTATACATAGAAAGGTATGTCCGAAATACAAAGGCTGTGTCAATCTGTCCAAATTAGCTTCTTATCGAATTTAATTCTCTTGATACAAATATGAAATCCAATGGGTCTAAAAGGTTGTGTTCGATCATTCTATGCATGTTTAAACTATTAGGATCCTATTATTGACTTTTAATTAGCTTTGAGTAGTTGGGCTATACTTCCTCTTCTACTTGGATCCTGTTGAAGCCCATTTAGATCATGTAAACACAACTAAGGTCCAACTAACATATTCAAAACATAAATAGCCCAAAAAAGTAATGAATTAACACAAAATATGATTGAAATTCAAAATTTAAAAATATTTAATTGAACATTATTTCAGTGCATCAAAAACCCCTTACCTCAAATTAGATTATAGACCTTTAAATCTCCTCCCAAGCTCTAGGAATCCCTACCCATCAAATTAGGTTACATTAGCCCCAAACAAAAATTCAACCTTTCAACCAAATAGAGACTCAAAATCACTACTAAAATGTAGATCTAGGACTGCCTTGTGCCCAAAATGAAAATCATAAGAGTAGAAGTAAGAAATCTAAATCTAGGGTTTGAAAATATGGGTAAAAACTTGAATTTGAAAAGAAGGAAACCTAGAATCCCATGTTCTCCTCTTAAATGGGATTTGAGGGATTTTACCTTAGATTAAGATTTTCTTTTTTGAGAGGAGGTAGATCTCTCCCAAAGCCTCCAAAATCTCAGCTCACCCCAAATAGGAAAATGACCAATGTTTCTATTTATATCCATGGTTAGTACGTGGGTTTGAAATAGACCCAACAAAGGATCGAATTTGACAAGGCCCAAACGCATTTAAAATGTTAAGTGAATGTTAGTGACTCAAGAAGTTGGCACATTGCCCAAGATAGTCATGGTCCTACGATGGGATCCACTTCCTTAATAAAAGAAATTACATGAAAAATTATAACAATTAGTGTGACACTTAGTAGATTAAGCTAAACTAATGTTTTCTAACTAAAATCAACATAAACCAAAGAGAATTAGTAATTAAACTAAACTATCACACAATCAAAACAAACATAAAACAGTAAAATTTTACATTAAACAGTAAAACTTTATAGTTCTTATAATTTTCTTCCTGATCATACATAGGGACACTGACATGTCGGTGTTTGTGTCTCTGAAGAGAGGAAAATGAAAAGTACCTATACATGCATGTACAATCATGCATGTTCACTGGCAGTGAGGCCAACGAAATGGTATGACATCCATGAGGTGAGTTGTCCTAGCCAACCCACTACCAGTAGGGGTTTGACACATTGGTGGGATGTTAAAGGTCATCAACACCGTGGTCGACACATTGGTGAGGTTACTGATTGTGCCTCAAATTTTGAGATTTTTAACTAGATTTGTGCAAATGTTTATGCTATTGAATAATTATATAATAGCATGGTTTTGTTTATTTTAATGCATAATTAAATGTTGTTAAGCATAACGTAGGGGTAAGTAACCCTAATGTATGTGTGTAAATCCTACTGATGAAGAGTCACCCAAAAGAGATGCATTAGACACTCAAAGGACAAAAGTTCTTGGTATCGAGTTGGTTCATCAAGTGAGTTATTTTAGCCACATAGACAAAATGGTATAGTATAAAACTGTATCATGGTCTTCCGGTTCTCTAAATATGGGAGTTGTATGTAGGGTCACTCTCCTGTTGTGCCCGGTGTAGGCACAATTGGTACGCACGAGTTCTACGCAGAGAAAGGAAAAGAAGTTGGAAGAAAGGGAAAGGAGTTCTAGAATTACTTCAAACATGAAAACAAAAGAGGAAGAAGATGACCCCTTTATGGGGAGTCGCACCCCACATTGGGAGACATGCCACTAGTGGGCCTGGTTCACCCGTGGTCCACTAGTGCGCCAGTTTTAAATATTCTAAAATATAATAATCAACTGCCAACTAGCCTAATGACATAACAAACGTACTGAAATAAGGGAAATACTAAGTCTAGTGCACCCGTGCACAACACTCCACCACACTTCCGCACACGCCTTGTCCTCAAGGTGACCACGAAGGATACCGGAGCAAAAACTCATCCTCAGACAACCACGTAGCGTCCTCCAGTGACTGGCCCTGCCAAGAAACTAAAGCCTCCGTGGTAATCCGACCAGAACGGCGGACACGACGCTTGTCAAGTAGCGCTCCAGGAATGGGCTCAGACGAAGCGACAGAGCCCATCAAGGGAAGAGGTGGAGCATCCATAGCTAAGGTAGGGTCACCAATGTAATGACGCAGCCAGGAAACATGAAAAATCGGATAGACCAACGAACTCGACGGCAGAGTGAGGCGATAAGCAACCTAACCAACTCTCGCTTCGACAACATAGGGCCCATGAAACCGTGGAGCAAGCTTAGAGTGCTCAGGCTGGAACAAGGAGGACTGACGCTGAGGAAGAATAGAAACATAAACCAAGTCCCCCACAGCAAACTCGCGCTCGGTGTGATGGCTATCATAAATATGCTTCATTCGATTCTGAGCTGCATACAGGTTCTCTTTAAGCTGACGAAGAACCTCATCCCAAGTCTGGAGAATATAGTTGACCTTTGCCACGGAAGACCGATGAGGCACATAGGATAGCACAGTAGGAGGCGGCCTGCCATATAAAATCTGGAAAGGAGTGAACCCGGCACGAGTGTGGTATGCGGTGTTATAAGACCACTCTGCCCAAGGAAGAAGCTGAAGCCAACGTCGGGGCTGAGCCATAGTGAAACAACGCAAATACTACTCCAAACAACGGTTCACGACCTCGGTTTGACCTTCCATTTGAGGGTGGTAGGCGGTGCTCATGTGGAGAGAAGTGCCCTGTAAAGTGAAAAACTCTTGTCAAAACTGAGAGATGAAAACCCGGTCGCGATCAGAGATAATTGTGTGAGGCATACCATGTAACTTGGCCACTTCCCGAACATAAAGATCCGCCACCGACTTAGCTGTGTAGGGATGACCCAGAGCACAAAAATGGGCATATTTAGATAGCCAATCCACGACCACCATAATCACCGACTTGCCTTGAACCAACGGTAAGGCCTCAACAAAGTCCATGGAAACATTGTCCCAAACCTGATCTGGAATGGGCAAGGGCTGAAGTAACCTAGCCGGGGAGGTAGTGGCGGACTTGGCACGCTGACAGACATCACAAGTAGCCACAAAATCAGTCACTGTACGACGTACACCCTTCCACAAGAAGCTCTGGCTGACCCGTTTATAAGTACGAAGAGCACCCTCATGACCCGCCAAAGGAGAGGCATGGAAGTGATCAATGAGACGTTGGTGCAGATCGGTAATCGCTGGCACCCAAAGACGGTCCTTCCAGAAGAGAAGGCCATACTTCCATGCAAAACTAGGGTGCGCTGCTGGGTTGGCCTGAAGGACTGCAATCAGAGTGGAGGTCGGGCAATCATCCTTATAAGCCTGCTGTAATTTGTCAAGAAAAGGGTAAACTGGGCTGGAAAGAGCCAAACACGAACCGGGGTTGGTGCGGCGAGACAGTGCATCAGCCACAGTGTTGTCTGATCCCCGCTTGTACACAACCTCATAGTCATAACCCAAGAGCTTACTAACCCACCGCTGTTGTGCGGGCGTGGACACTCGCTGTTCGAGAAAATACTTGAGCGGCTGATGGTCAGTGCGAATGAGGAACCGCTGGCCAAGCAAATAAGGGCGCCACTTGTCGACCGTAAGGACAATGGCGAGCATCTCCTTCTCGTATACTGAGAGGGACAGGGAACGACCAGCCAAAGCCTTACTGAAGTAGGCAATGGGACGCTCCTCCTGAAGAAGTACTGCCCCTAGGCCGGCATCCGAAGCATCGGTCTCGACCACGAATGTCGGCTGAAATCCGGGAGAATGAAAACAGGGGCAGTCACCATAGCCTGTTTCAACTCCTCGAACGCGGCCTGGGCAGCGTCGGACCAGCAAAAAGCACCTTTTTGTAACAGCTGAGTAAGCGGTTGTGCAATCTCGCCATAGCGGTGAATAAAGCGCCAATAATAGCCAATAAGGCCAAGGAAACCCCGCAGCGCCCGGGCGCAAGTAGGAACCGGCCAGGACAGCATGGCGGTCACCTTAGAGGGGTCCGTAGCCACACCGTCACGAGAGATGACATGACCCAAATATTCAACCTGTGAGCAGCCAAACGAACACTTTGAGCATTTAAGAAACAACGAGTTAGCTTGCAGGATATCAAAGACAGACCTGAGATGCTCCAAATGGTCACCCCACGACTTGCTATAGACCAGAATATCATCGAAGAACACCAAGATGAAGCGGCGGAGGAAGGGCCTGAAGAGGTCATTCATAAGGCTCTGAAAATGACCATCATGAGTACGAAAGGCGGTCTTATGCACATCGGTGGGCTGCATACGGATCTGATGATAACCGGAACGAAGGTCCAGCTTACTGAATACGATAGCACCAGCCAACTCGTCCAATAGTTCCTCCACCACCGGTATGGGATATTTGTCCTTCACTGTAATTGCATTTAGTGCCTGATAGTCCACACAGAAGCGCCAAGTCCCATCTTTCTTACGGACTAGCAACACTGGGGAAGAAAAAGAGCTTGTGCTAGGCCGAATGATACCTGAAGAAAGCATATCCGCTACTAGGCGCTCGATCTCAGCCTTCTGAATGTATGGATAGCGATAGGGTCGTACATTGGCAGGAGCAGCATCGGGCAAAATAGGAATAGAGTAGTCATGAGCCCTCACCGGAGGAAGGCTTGTTGGCTCAGCAAACACCGTGCCATACGCTGTCAAAAGATCACAAAGGTCCTGCGGCAAGTCATCCTGTACCACTGCCACTGACGCCCGATGCTGGAGGAGGAGTCCTTGTGCTGCGAACCGAAAGAAGGACCCCATTGCCTGAGCAGAAAGAAGAGTAGCGGGCTGAGAGCCTTGGAGACGTACCCGCTGTCCATGCAATGCAAAATCCATCACCAGGTCCTTAAAGTTCCAAAGAACGTCCCCAAGCTCCTGGAGCCACTGCACTCCCAACACCACATCCGCCCCCTTCGTCGGCAATGAGAAGAGGTCGGTCACGAAGGTGTGGCCCTGGATGGAGAGTGCGACCTGTGCACAGACGCCTGAACTGCGGAGGTGCTTACCATCACCAATCAATACATCAAAGGGGGTCGAGTCAGACACAAAGCAACCTAGCCGCTGCGCCACCTTATCGTTGATGAAGTTGTGAGTCGATCCACTGTCAATCAGAATGGCGACCTGTTGCCGCTTGAGATAACCCTGTACCCTCATTGTGCGCGGTGTGAAGGCCCCTGAAAAAGCATGTACAAAGATCTCTGGCAATGTATTGGTAGGGTACGAAGAATCAGACTCATCGGTTCCCCCGGACTCCTCATCTATCTCCTCCACTAAGAGACTCCCTTTGACAGAACAATGGTGCCCTGGAACAAACTTCTCATCGCAGCGAAAATAGAGTCCTTTTGCACGACGTTCCTCCATTTGGGCTGGAGTGAGACGACGGACAATCGGGCCGGCCGAAGGAGGAGCTTGGCCAATGCGGCCAATCACCTAGCTATTGGCTGGAGCGGCAAGGGGAGAGGCGGACACAACAACCCGAGGAAAAGGTCCTAGCCTGCCTCCGCGCCGCTGTCAAGCCAACTTCTCCTCCTCAATACGTGTGTGGCGCACTACATCCCGCATGCTGGCATAGGGAAAATGGCGCATCTCCTCAGAAATCTCAGGCTTGAGTCCTCGCTTGAACGTACCCACCAGGGCGGCCACCGGCCAATCCGGGAGGCGATTAGCCACCTTCATGAACTCTGTGTAGTAGGCGCGCACGGTGGATGTCTGGCGCATGGAGGACAACATTTCATTGAAGTCTTGAAACTCATTGGGGCAAATTGGATGCATAATTCATCGGAGAAGGCGGCCCAAGTTGGGTAGCGCACCTCCTTCTCAAAGCTTTGATGCCACACCGATGCATCCTCGTCAAGGTGGAAGGCCGCTATGTGCAGCCGTTTAGCCTCCGACTGCGTCCCCTGATAGGCGAAAAATTTCTCCGCCTTGTAGAGCCACTCGATAGGGTCATCATCTCCGTTATAATGTGGAAACTGTAGGCGGGCCAACCGAGGTTCCACTGTTGTTACGTCTGAAACAAGACTATGAAGAAGTCAAATTCAGATTTATTTTACTTGCCAATTGTAGTAGACAAGGTCGATCCACAGGGAAAGCCTTGTGCAACAAAGAAAATAGTTACGAAGAAATAGAGGAAGAAAAATTAAGAAAGAAAGAGTAGAAGAGTATTGAGGGAATAACACGTTAAGAAATCAAGATAAGAAAACACTAAGGCATTAAAGATCATTGTAACATCTAATGATGTTCTTCATGTATCATGTTATCTCAGTTAGAATTGAATGAAGATTCTATCTAACCGGAAGATATGAACATTAAAGTTAAAACTAAAGATAGAAAATACTTTGGATAGATGAAGGATAAAAATAATTGTCTCTTCAAGTTTTCTATGTATCCAAATCACAAAAGATCAAGAAGGATAGCCTTCAAGCATCTTATGTATCCAAATCACAAAGAAACAAGAAGAAGAACAATATTAAATAAACATCACTTCAAATAAACAATACTTACTTGAAACCATTGATGAAACATGAATTGAACTCCATTAGATTGTTACAAATCACCTCTAGCCTTAGCTTGAGAGCTTAGAAAGCCATTACAATAAAACTAAAAACAAAATTACAAAATGAAAGAAGAAAATAGGAGAAGAGAGCTCCAAAGAGGAGAGAATGCCCCATCTATCACGTCCACCCCTCTATTTATAAGAAAAGAAAGGGTTGCTTCAAAGGGTAAAATCAAATCATATCTTCAGATTTTATCCTGATTGATTGCCTGATTCGACCCCTATATCTTCGGAATTTGGAATTTCTTCCTGAAATAACACTTGTAGCCACGGAAGTCTTCTGTCCATTGCCACCAGAATCGTATCAATCCGAATTATACATAAAAAGATATGATCGAAATACTAAGGCTGTGTCAATCTATCCGAATCAACTTCTTTCATAATTTAGTTCTATTCATACAAATCTCAAATCAAATGGGTCCACAAGGTTGTGTTCGACCATTCCATGCATGTTAGACCATTATGAGCCCATTCTTGACTTTTAAATAGCTTTGGGTAGTTGGGCTTAACTTCCTCTTCTAGTTGTATCTTGTTGAAGCCTGTTTAAACATGTAAACTCAATTAAGGTCCAACTAACTTATTCAAAACATAAATAGCCCAAATCAGTAATGAATTAACACAAAATAGGATTGCAAATAGAAATTTGAAAATATTTTATTAAACATAATTTCAGTGCATCATCCACCCCACCCCGAAGTGCGCTGCGGTGTCCTGGATACTCCTCCCAGTCATCCTCCATCTCCTGGTGCAAATTTCGGGGAGGCGGCACCATTGGGGCATTTTCCCGAACACCTGGTGCGCCTCGCGAATCCCAAGCTTGGTGTCTCCCTTCCATGACATGATCGACAGTGCCAAAGCGTACACCGTCCTGAGCAAAGTGCATCCCGTGGTCTGCAGGCGCTGAGAAGTCAGAGCGAAGGAGTTCAGGAGCCTGGGACGGCCCCCCCTTCTCCATGGAGGCTGGCGGCCTGGACACCAGAGGGGGTGCGGCTCAGCCTGAATCTAGGCTACAGCCAATCCCAGTGCATCGATCTTGGCCATGAGTTGCGCCATCGTGAACTCGCCACCGGTCTCCGGTGCTGATTTGGGGCTGTTCGCATAGACGAGAGTCTCTTTCTCGGGCTGACACTCCGGGGCCGTGGCAGCTTGCTTGCCTCGAGCCATGGCCGGGGATCGTAAAAGCTTCGATACCAATGTTGTGCCCGGTGTAGGCACAATTGGTACGCAGGAGTTCTACACAGAGAAAGGAAAAGAAGTTGGAAGAAAGGGAAAGGAGTTCTGGAATTACTTCAAACATGAAAACAAAAGAGGAAGAAGATGACCCCTTTATGGGGAGTCGCGCCCCATAGTGGGAGTCGCGCCCCATACTGGGAGTCACGCCCCACATTGGGAGACATGCCACTAGTGGGCCCGGTTCACCCGTGGTCCACTAGTGCACTAGTTTTAAATATTCTAAAATACAATAATCAACTGCCAACTAGCCTAATGACATAACAAACGTACTGAAATAAGGGAAATACTTAGTCTAGTGCACCCGTGCACATCTCCCTTGGCCTAGGAGTTAAGTTAAAATGGATCAAAGCATAAAAATATGATTGGTGTAGTGCACTACAATATAAGAGGTTTTAATGATCATAAAAATTTAGATCTTAACTACTAGGGTCCATGAGCCCTAGTGGGTTTTTTGCTTTATGACATGTATAGAGTAGGGCAAGCTTTAAGTAGAGACTGAAATTGAGTTTATAGTAGACCAATATCTAGTACGAGTCCAATATCTAGATGATGCTATTGTGTTTAGAGAACCATCTAATGTTGGGTTCATTTTGCTTGTAACTATGATTGTGGCATTAAAAGGTATGCTTATTTTGACTTGACTTTTATTAAATTGACTACTTGATTGATTCCTTTTCGACGTACTTTTGTTAGAATGTTTATTTTATTTTTGCGATTCCACTTAGTATATCCGCATACTTAGCATCCTTTGTGGTGTAGGTTTCCCAGGAATAAGAGTTTGTGTAAAGGGCTCGAGAAGGCTATAGCCATAGTGAGGAGTCATTCCTTTTAGCTATTGATCCATTTGTTCTCTCATAGGTTTGTCATTAGGCACGTGAGGGTGTTATTTATTGTGTATATTAACTAAAGCATAGTCGATAGACAAGTGCCCGACTATAGGTCCTGTAGTTATTTTAATGTTACATATATTCTAAAAATGTAATTATGATGGTATCATAAACCATGATTTATGATAAGTGTTGATATCATGTCCAAATACATATCATATAATGCATTATGGCATGTCTTGTAAGAAAACAAAGTTTAGAAAATGAGTGTGTAAGGGATTTACATTGCAAGAGGAAGGGGAAAAGAGAGAGATTAAGGCTAGAGAAAGACAAATTAAACTAAGTAAATTACTCTACTTTTCCATTGATGATTGATAATAAATCACGGTATAGCTCTTATATAGTTTTAGACTCCCAATTAAAAGCTTTAATACTAATAGAACTCATAATCTATAACGGGCCTTCTAACATTGGCTGAAGCTACAAAAAAAACAACTCATAATAATTAACTTATAAAATTAACTCAATTAATAACTAAACCTAATCTTAAACTCTAGATTACTAAAGGCAGGACTTGGCCACCACGGGGATCATAGCATTCCACCTTTGCTTCTGCTCTGCTCATCCTCGAGGTGGTATTTGTTTCACAATAGTAATTTCTGATCAAGGGCTACCAAATAGTGCTTCACAAAGGTAATTTCCTGACTTGTTATTTCCACTCTAGTCTCCAATTGCATAATCCTTGAGTGATCTTTACACAAGGTTTTTATTAGACAAAAAGTGGGTCTTTTATTGTCGTGTGATACCCACATTTTTCTTTCTAATCAAAATCTGTTGTATGAGAAATTTTGCTTTACCAGGGCACAAGAGTAACATTAGAGTTTCCACATATTATTGTCAAATGACTTTTTCATCTTAAAGTGAAGTTGTCATTTTCTTTCAAACCATAATCACATTCGAACTTAGCTAGGTCCACCTGATCAATCCAATTCCCACTTCCTAATATTTTTTAAAAGCTAATACATACATACATACATACATACACATACACATACACACACACACACACACATATATATAGGGTATGCTCTTTCTTTTTCTCTTAATCCCACCCTCAATAAATATTGGTAAGATCTATATTTTGAAAAATAACCTAATATACTCTTTTATCAAGTTGACTTGAGCTTACCTAAACCTCTCTCTCTCTCTGTATGTATGCATATGGACTTGTCCAAATTGTTGTAAAATCCTTGACTCAAAAGGCTTAAACCCTTCTGTGTTGATAACCTTAAGAGATTGTCATCATCACAGATTTAGAGATTCACTTCTTGGATTTGTTAAATCTAGCCTCTCTAATGGATGAGTATCCTTCAACGTCTTTTTTTATTTTTTTTCATATATTTATCAGATCCAAGATTAATTAAGAGTTTAACTCTAAATATCTAATCCCTTGACTTTGAAAAGAATTCTGGCCCAAAAAAATCTTGCCTTAATTTACTGGATCTATTTTAGCATATAAATACAATTTTCTAATTAAAAACAAAAATTATTTATGACTTCGAGACCTTCTAGCTTTGTCATTTGTAATAATCTAGAACAAGAAAGAAGATTTAATATACGGCCATAAGGAAAACTTAAGCATTCTACGAAGGGTCCAATGAACCATCTGAATGTTATATCCTTGTTATATTAGAAGACCAAGAATTTTTAATAAATAAAGAACTGTTAACAAAAGAGTTTAACTCAGAAGTTAACAAAGAAAAGACATGGTTCTTAAATAATTTTGAAAAACATGAAAAACCCTTAATTAGAGAACAATGGTATAGTCATATTAATGATGTTAAGAAACATATAGTTTTCTTTGATTGGTATGAAAACGAGTATATGGATCTTCTTATAAGTATGCTTGATGACCTACCAAAAGAGGATCATATTCAAGTAATTTAAAAATTGACTAAAACTTGGAAAACTATAGATAATAGAGAGATTGAATATGTCTTGTACCCTATGAACAAATTAAGTTAGGATCAAATGAAATTGTGTCTAGTCCAAATAAAAATACAAGTAAATTCTAAATAGAAAATATCGCTCAAATAATTGAATAAAATAATTATATAAATACAAGATTAAAAATAATAAAATAACAAAATAAAAAATATGTGAAAAATTATAAAAAGTCCTAATAAGAAAAGAATCAATATTCAAAGAACAAGTAATAAAAACCTTATGTGAAAAACAAATTGATATTCTAATAATAAAACCTCAACAAATTAAATAAAAAATTAAACTAATAAAATCACCAAAAAAACAATTAATCAAATAATAAAACATCTATCTATAAGAGAGAATGTAAAATCTACAAGAAATATTCTAAAAGAAGTAGTTACAAAATCAGAAACTACCGAAATAAATAAATTTAAAAATTATTGCAAAAGACCAACTCCTATAGACACATTAATTGAAGAAGATGCTAAACCTATTGAATATGGTAGTAAGTCCCTGATTACCTTGACTATGAATGGCTTATCATAATATAAAATCCTGAAAATTATAAAAAAAATAATGGTCTAGGCCAATGCATGTAAAATTAATAAAAATGGTGAAAAAATAATTGTTAATATAATCACTGCCTCTTTTGCTAGTCAATTAAGAGGTTGGTGGGAAAACTTTCTCATGCATGAACAAAAATATCAAATAATCCATGCTTACAAAATTGATTTTGGAGGAAATATTATAAATAAACTTGATTCAATATACACCTTAAGTATTAATATTGTGGCACATTGTACAAGAAGACCTAATGCAATTAATCAAAACATTAGAGAACAATTAACCAGTCTTAGATGTTCAAGTCTAACAAACTTTAGATGATATAACAATACCTTTCTAGCTAAAGTATATCACTTAGAGGACTGTTGTAATTTGTTTTGAAAAGAAAATTTTATTTCTAGTTTACCTTCTCTCTTTATTGAAAAGGTTTGTACAACTTTAAGTGAAGAAAGTAATGGAACAATCCACTATAATTTACTTTTCAATATGGAGATATAATATTAATAGTATATAAAGTAGGATTAAAGGTTTGCAATCGTCTTAAAATAAGAAGTCAATTAAAACAACGTCAAATGTTAGGAAGAAAAGCACTTGAAACCTTTTGTTATCAATTTGAATTGTATGAAAAAAAAATCTAAATCTAATGATAAGAAAAAGCCTTTTAAAAATAAAACAAAATGAATAAAGTCATTCAAGCATAGAAAAGAACAATAGTTTAAGAACAAAAGATGAGTTAATAAATTACTTACATGTTTCAAAATAAAAAAAATTCAATAGATAATTCTAGAATAAGACAAATCAGAATTAAAAAACTTAAATAATATATAAATGAAACAAAAGTAGATAGGGAAGAAATCTATGAGAAAATCACTTATATAAATAAAATAGATTCTCCTTGTTATTTTTACTGTGATGATAGTTTTTCTAAATAAGATAGTATAAATGTTCCAAATATCGATGAACAATTTATACTTGACACTTTGGATTCTATTGAGAACCCTAAAAAAAGAACAATTAATAAAATTGAATAAGGAAAGAATACAAAACTCCATTAAAAAGGAGAACAAAATCATTTTATTTAATTTAAAAACTTGATTTTGAAAAACCAAAACTAATAACTTTAGATGATCTAAAAAGAGAACAAAATGAAATAAAAATATAAGAAAATAAAAAACAAAGAGTTGAAATGCTATAATATCAAAATGAAGTTAAAGGATAAGATGACAATTGTGAAGAAAATTTCTCCAATGAAATCTTTGAAAAATCAAAAAATAGTACATGTACCTCTATAGGAAAAGAAATAATGGAGGAGCAAGATGAAGAAGAAGAATTTATAAACATAATAGAAAAATATGTAAACCAAAAATGGAATATAAAAGTTATTTTAAAATTTAAAATTTTCATCATTAAACATAAAGCTCTTGTTCACTCTGGTGTAGACTTGAATTGCGTAAGAGCATGATTAATCCCCACCAAATATTTTGAAAAAATAACTCATGCTACTAATACAACCAATGGAAAGAAATTAACTATAAATTACAAACTTCCAGAAGTTCATATATGTTTTAAAAATTCCTTCTATCCTTGTCAAAGATTTGAAATAAGGAATCACCTTAAGAACCTCATTCTCATCACTAATCAAGCTCTTTGAGGTAAGTGAGAATGGAATTGTTGTTAAATTTTAATTGTTTACTCACGAGCGTACGAATTTATAGTAGTTAAGTGGCTAAATCGAGTGTTGATCTCACATAGACTTGAAATTGGAATACCAAATTTAATCTAACTTAAGTAAACCCTAATCTAGTTAACAAATATAAAGAGGATAACTTGACTAGAGTAACTAACAAAGGCAAATAAGAATTTAAAGGTAATTAAACTATCCAAATCAAAATTCTAAAGCTTTAATCTAAGAATAAGAAAGCAATGCAAAGTAAATAAAACACTATCAAATAAACAAAACACTAGGGCATAGGAATCCACATTCATTAAATCATAAAAACTCATAAGTATGATTATTAATTATTTTTTTCACATTCATCTCATAATAATCTAGAATTCAATTTGTGTTATTATAGAAAATATAATCATTAACTCTCATGTATAATAATAATAAAAAATGCATTGTTCCTCCTCACTTCAACAGATTAAAATCAAGTCCTTAATTGTATCCACAATTTGCAAATCACAACTAATACCCAATTTCAATATTAAAAAAGACAATACCAAGTAAGAAACTAATAAGAACCAATTTAAATCATGAGAAAAGCATGACTAAATTTATATCCAAATCAATTTTATCAATTAAAGAGGTAGTAATAATTAACATTAAATCTACCATTAAGATAAATTAATTAAGTTTCATAATCATGAAAATTTATAATTTATTGAAGCTTGATCTAAACCCTAGCAGAGAAGTTTAGCTACTCATTGTCATAAGAAATAACATTTCTATTAAATAAAGTAGAAAATAAGTTTACAAATCTAGATAAAAATCAAGCAAGATTTAAAAATTTCTGACTGCTACAGTAACCATTAATAGTACCATGAATAGTACTTATGGATAGTAATCCATGAACAGTAACACATCTTCCTCCTCATGTGTTATAGTAACCACGACTGAGATTTTTCTTCTCTGGTTCTCTACTTTGCTCCATTATCTTATGCAATTCTCTACTATATTTATAAACTTGCTGGGTAGAACTGTTCCTTCCATCTTTAAGTCTCAATTTCGACCCAATATAGCTGATTTCCATTCTTTGATCCTTCCTTTTCCTTGATGCCCACTTCTTTCCTTGTTTAAGTCTTCTTTCTTTTTTATAAGCTCTTTCTTGATTTAACTCTAGCCAACTTCTCTATTCCTCATTTAAGACTTTCCATTATTTGTACTTTTTATTTCTAAGCACTTGACCATCCACTTGGTTTTAGCAAATGAGTCTTCCAACTTGAAATACTTCTTCCAAAGAAATGCATAAAACTAGGGTATATAAATGGTTATATTACGTGCATCTCAAGAATTAAGACAAATTTATCAGGATCCAACACTTTTCTTAAATTTTATTCTAATCTTGAAATATCTTTTCTTATAATAATAATAAATGCTAGGGAATGCGAAGAAAAATTTATTAATGAATTATTTGAAGAAATTTAAGAACAAAAAATAAAACAAACCATTGAATCTAAACCATTCCAAGATAAAATAAAACAATTTCAATAAACTCTTGAAAAAAGAAGTATACTTGAATTTTCCTTCTCCATTCTGGCATTAGAAAAAACATGAAATTAATATACCTTATGAAAAGAATTTTGATGAATAAAAAATCCCTACTAAAATAAACCAATTCAAGTGAATCAAAGATTTCTTGATATCTATTAAGAAGAAATGAATGACCTCCTCAAAAGAAACCTATTTATAAAAAACCTTTCACCATGGAGCTATAGCCTTTTATGTTGACAACACTGTAGAATCAGAACTAGGAGTTCCTCATCTTGTCATAAATTATAAACTTTTAAACAAAGTTCTTCAATAGATAAGATATCCTATTCCAAATAAACAAGATCTAATTAATAGAGTACGCACTATTTTTTTTCTTCTAAATTTGATATAAAATCTAGAATTTGGAAAATTCAAATCAAAGAAGAAGACAGATGTAAAACAACTTTCATAGTGCCATTTGAACACTATGAATTAAATGTTATGCCTTTTGAACTAAAAATTGTGCCTTCAAAATTTCAAAAAATTATGAATGAAATATTTAATCCATACATGGATTTCAAAATAGTTTATATTAATGATGTTTATATATTACTCTGTTTTAACATTTTCATTATGCCAACCTTCCTCATAATTCAAAAGGTATATGTTTGAAAGAATGCTTTTTTATGGAAACACTTATTAAATGGCACAACAAGATTTTATCAAAACCTTTGTGTTGAAAATATTGCATAATAGGGCAATAGTCTTCCAGGCATTTTGAAAAAAGAAATGGCTGAAATGTTTAAAAACCAGATCAGCCAAAATGAAGACAGCTCAAGTAGCTCTTCGCATGTGTCAAATCGAGTTGACATATTCAAAATGAATGTCCACCTAATGCTGTTGCAAGAATCGCACTACAAATTTATAGGCACAAGGCAAAGAGCCTAGTTCTATGCCATAAGACTAGGCCTAAGAAGCCCAATGGAGTCTTGTTTCAAAAACAAACAAGTGTGTTAAAACACATAAACAAGGAATATGGACCCCAAGAAGACATAACTTGCCAACAGCAAACAGCTCGCTTGGCAGGATCATCAAAAGTGTTTATGGCTTAATAAAGGATATAGTTTGACTAAGGTCACTGATCTAAGTTTGGTGTTTCATACCAATGCAAATCTAGCACTCTTTCACAAGACTAAGCTAGATAATATCTTTAAATATTTCAAGGAGCAAAATGACCAAAGTATGATAAAATATTTGAAAGAAATTGCAAAGAATTGGCTACGAAAAATTTAAAAAAAAAGAAACAAAACCAACTAACATTCTTTCTGCAAGGACTCTTTTATGGAAATAGAGAACTAAAATCCTCAACAACATAAAAATTCATTCTATTGATTTTTAGAAAAATATTATGAGCTAATAACCTTATAGAAAAACTGAATGGAAGAAAATGTTATAAAAAATTTGGAATCAAATGAATGAATATGATTTTAAAGTGCTAGAAGGATTTAGTTCTAATATACCACTGTTAAAAATCAATGATCTATAATTTGAGATCGACAAGTGGTTCGAATTTGGATTTGTTAAAGAAATTTAGATCTCAAACAAAAAACTATTTAATGACATTTTTATGCTTTACTCAAAAGCATATTACCAATATAATGTGGCAATATGATTATAGGCCTATTGTCATATTCGTTACCAGTGCAACTTCAAAAATGGATAATAATCAATGTCTTTCTCTTCATCATCTATTACAAATTAAATTAGCCTTATGTGGAACAATATTGGGAAAAAGCCAAGGCTTTGAATGCCTTATACATTCAATGTGATCCCCAAACAATTTTTAATGCATGTGATGATAGCATCTCTTATGCTATAGCTTTCAGCCTGCTTGAAATAAAGAGAAGGATTATGCATAGTAAAAATGTAAAGGATTACATAATAGGTATAAAGACAATAATATAAGCATGAAAATATGATGAAGGATATTATGATCAATTTATAAAATGTTCAAAATAAGAAAAAGACATAACCAAAGCAACAAAATAACTTTTTAAAGACGGCAATAAAGAAATCGACAATCCCTATTGAAATAGATGTGAAGCTTCTTAGCTTGATAGTGACCATGAAGACTATCAAGAAAGATTCTATCCATTTGCTAACAAAGTCATCCACAATCTCAATAATTTAATAGATTTCTAACCAAAAGAAGATGCTCCATTATCTCTACCAAAAGATGATATTGACTACCATTAGCCAAAAGGAGATGTTTTATCTCTACTAAAGTTGTTGATGGTAACTACCACCAAGAATGTTGGCAAAGCTACCTTAATTATGCTTCTGCCACCTCTATAGTGGTACCACCAATTATGGTTTTTTTTCACATTGTTACACCTAAACTATTGATTCATTAAATTAAGCCAAAGCTTAGGGTTATATTACATATAAATGCATAAGTGGATGTAGTCTTGCAAGGTCGAATCCATAAGGATTGCCTCTGTGTGACTATCACAATGATTACAAAATAAGAGGAGTAAAAAAAGATTAAGAGAGGAGTAGAAGAGTACTAAGGCAATAAAGAGTTATGAAATCAATAAGATAAAACACTAAAGCATCGAGGGTCATTGTAACATCTAGTAATGTTCTTTATGTGTCATGTTATCTCAATTAGAATCGAAAAAAGATTCAATCTTACCGAAAGATATGAACATTAAAAACAAAAATAAAGATAGGAAATACTTTGGATAGATGAAAGATAAAAAAAATTATTTCTTCAAGAGTTCTATGTATCAAAACCACAAAAGATCAAGAAGGAGAGCCTTCAAACATCTTATATATTAATATCACAAAGAAACAAAAAGAAAAATAATATTAAATAAATATCACTTCAAATAACTAATACTTATATAAAACCATTGATGAAACATGAATAGAACTCCATTAAATTGTTACAATCACCTCTAACTTTAGCTAGAATGCTTAGAAAACTATTACAATAAAACTAAAAATCAAAAGTACAAAAGAAGAGAAAAATAGGAAAAGAGAGCTCCAAAGAGGAGAGGATGATGCCTCTCCCACGTCCACCCCTCTATTTATAAGAGTAGAAGGGGTTGCTTCAAAGGGGATGGTTCGGTCATATCCCTTGATTGCAGCCTGATTGATTTCTTGATTAGTTGCTTCTTTGGAAATGATTAGATTCTAAATATATCAAATAAATCAATGATTTATTTAGCAAATAAGTATCCTTTAGTTTTTCTTTAGTTATCTAATCAGCCTCATTTTCTTTCTTTATATGTATCAATTACAACTAGTAAAAGTATACTCCATGTGTTGGCCTCGGGTTAATTAACTAGTTGTCCCATTGTATGTCAGACCCATATATTTTTGGAATTATGAATTTCATCCAGAACTAGTGATTGTAGCCACAGAAGTCTTTGTTCTAATGCCACTAGAATCATATCAATCTGAATTATATATAGAAAGATATGACCGAAATACTAAGGCTATGTTAATCTGTCTAAATCATCTTCTTCCTGAACTTGGTTATCTTGATACAAATCTTATATCCAATAAATCCACAAGGTTATGTTTGATCATTTCATACATTCTTAGACCATTATGAGTTCATTCTTAACCCTGAATAGCTTTAGGTAGTTGAGCTTCACTTCTTTTTCCACTTGGATCCTATCGAAGCCCGTTTGGACATGTAAATACAATGGAGGCCAAACTCACCTATTCAAGATATAAATAGCCTAAATAAACAATAAATTAACACAAAATAGGATTAAAATTCAAGATTTAAAAATATTTAATTAAACATTATTTCAGTGCATCACACATCACCTCAATTATAGTGCTACATGCTCACCTAAATTATGCAGTTGTCCACTACCCACTTCAATAATGATGCTTCCCGCCTCAATCATGGGGCTTCCTTCTTCCTTTATCTCTTGGCTCACCAAGCTTCTATAAAAGGAAGAGTGCCAAATTTATATATATATATATATATATATATATATATAGCCAATTTGTGTTGCATACATCTCATTTTATAGAAGTTTGAAAGGAGCTTGATTGGTGGACAACATCATATTGAACTGGGTAGTGGGAAGCATTATAATTGAGGTGAAGTGGAAAAGTGGTCTAATTGTGGTAGTACTGTGAGGTGGTGGAAACATAATTAAGATTGCTTTGACAATATCCTTGATGGTGGTCAACATCAACTTTCTTGGTGTGCGTGCATGCATATATATATATATATATGGTTGTGAATGGCTTCATCATCAAATGAATATATTTTTTTTAATAGTATTCATTGTCACTATCAAGCTGAGCTGCTTCCCATATGTTTTCATTGGGATTGTTAGTATCGTTATGGGAATCAATTGAAGAGTCTTTTCGTTGCTTTGGTCATTTATATTCTTCCACTTTTGATCATTTTGTACAATTGATCATAATATCCTCCATCATATTTTCATGCTTGTATTATTGTTCTATTGCTAGAAACAACAATCCTGTGATCATTTACCTTTTCATTACGCTCAATTCTTCTTTTTATTTCAAGTAGGCCAAATGCTTTGGCATTAGTGATGTCATCTTCACATGCATTGATACTCTTTGTGGATAACAAAGAATATCCGTGGTGTTCATAATTTTGGTTTTTCCGCAATTTTGATCTATCAAAGCTTCATCCATAATTCAACAAAAAGTTGCTTTAATTTGTAATAGATGATAATGATCTAAACATTGATCATTATCTTATTTTAGAGTTGCACTAGTAACGAATATAACAATAGGCTGGTAACCATATTGCAACATTATATTGGTAATGTGTTTCTAAATAAAGGATGAAAGAGTCCTTTAACAATTTCTATTTGAGATCTTAATTTCTTTGACAAATCCAAATTGGAACTACTTATCTATCTCAAATTTTAGATCATTGATCTTAGTGGTATATTAGAATTAGATCCTTCTACCACATTAAAGTTGCATTCATTCTCTAGATTCCAAAATTTCTCCAGCATTTTCTTCCATTCCTTTTTTCCTTAAGGTTTATGACTCAAAATATTATTCTGAATATCAATAGGAAAGATTTTTGTCATTGAGAATTTTACTTCCAATCCTTTCGTAATTTCTTTCAAATATCTTATCATGTATTATTGATTTGGTTCTTTAAAATATTTAAAGATATTATCTAGAAGAGTTTTGTGAAAGAGTGTTAGATTTGCATTGGTATAAAATACCAAGCTTACATAACTGACCTTGGTCAAACTGTATCCTTTATTTTGCACTAAGTCAGTGCTTTGGCTTTTGACAAAACCATAGCCATAGATGGATTTGATGATCTTACCAAGCAAGTCATCTACTGCTGGCTAGTTGTGGCTTCTTGATGTCGACAATCCTTGTTGTTTTTAAAGTGTTCTTCACACTTGCTTGTTTTAAAAACAATACTCCACCTGGGCTTTTTTGGCCTAGTGCTATGGGCTCATAACTAGGTTCTTTGTCATATGCATGTAATTTTGAAATGTGATGTTCTTACAATCGCATTAGGTGAACATTCATTTTGAATATGTCAATTTGATTTGGCACATGTGAAGAATTGCTTGAGTTTTCTTCCATTTGGCTAATATGTTTATTAAACATTCCAATTATTTCTTTATTCAAGACGCTTGGAGAATTATTGTATTTTTTTGCAATGTTCAACACAAAGGTTAACTATTAAGAACTCATTATGTCATTTAATAAATGTTCTTGTAAAATGGATTCTCTTGAACATATACCTTTTATTTTCAAAAGAAAATTGACATTTAATATGTAATGGAAATATTGAAACATTATAAACAATGTTGGATTCTGTGTTTGGATTAAATATGTCATTCATTAGTTTCTAAAATTCTGAAGGCATATTTTTCTGCCTAATGAGAATAACATTCCATTAATAGTGTTCAAACGGTACTTTAAAAGCCATTTTATATCACTCTTCTTCTTTAATTTAAATTTACCAAAATCTAGATTTCATATCTGATCGTTTATAATTAAACCCTTTACAAGTGTACAAGGTAATTGTACTAAGATAAGTATTTAAGGGTTGTCAAACCTCAAGGACGGATGAATTATCACTAAATCTAAAGAGGAATTTGCTGATTGAAAACTAAAATAAACTTAAACTTTAATTAAGTAAAGGCTAGAAATCAACTAGTTTAAAAATAAGAGATTAATATGATGGAAATTACTTAGGAAATCAAATTCATTATAAAACCATAATAATTTCTTAACTTTTAATATAAATTTAGTGTGAATATGAACAAGTATTCTCAGCTACAAGCTAGAATTAATTCAGAAAACATCATTAATTAAATTCCATGGCATGAACTATCTTCGAAATAGCACGAATCATCTATACTAAACTAGCTATACGCATGACCCGTCTAATCTTAGTATAACTCATCCAAGTTATTAATTATCTGAACATTAAAACTATTGTATGACCATTTCATCTAAATCACAGAAATTAGAATTGATGCAAATATCAAAACCACATCAATCTATCATCTACAAGACAATAAATCAACATAGATTTGAATAAACATTAAAAGCTTTTCCATTAAAAAGGAAATCCATATCATACAATTGTCATCATTCACAACTGAGATCTAAATTAAAAAGAAAAGAAACTGAAATTTATCTATAGCTTCATCAACTCCTAAGTAAAAGAAAAGTCTAGCCTTCCATTGTAGAAAAAAGCACTTGAATCTCCATTAAAAGCTTTGAGTTCTCTTCCATCTTCTTCTTCCTTTTTCTCTTTAGAAAATCTACTAGACTCCCCCAATTTCAAGCCAAATATGTCTTTATATAGGCATGAGAACCGTAGGAAGAAGTTGTATATGAAAAGGACTCAAAATTGGCTGGAACAAGGAAACTGCGCGTTATCCCGTTCGAACGCCCTGCATGCCCGTTCAAACGCTTGAACTGTATTTTCTTCAAAATCACATTATCCCGATCGAACGCCAACGAAGAATCTGCAATATAAGCCAATTTAATTCAAATCATCATGGAAGCTTTTTCTAACCTAATTAAATTTAATTTCTAATTATTTAACCTATATTAACTCTTAAATGAGACTAAAAACTAGAATAATTAAGGGTAAAATAACGTATAAATTATACTTATCAATATCGAATTTGGAAAAGATTTATGCATTATGCATTCTTTTAATTATATCTTTTTTATTTTGAATATGATGTCTTATCCATTGAGGAACTTTGTTTAGTGGTTTAACATGTATGGTAAGATGAGGAACTCCTCGTTCTAACTCTAAAAATATTTTCAAAATAAAAGGTTGCACAACTCCATGGAGAAGAGTTTTTTCTAATTAGGTTTCTTTTGAGGTCATTAATTTCTTCTTACTAGATATCAAGAAGTTTTTTATTCATTTAAATTGCTCTACCTTTAGTAGGATGTTTTTTATTCACTAAAATTATTAACATAAGATTAATTGATTTCATGTTTTTTTATGCCAGAAAGTAGAGGAAGAATTAGATCATACAACATTTTCAAGGTTTTTTGAAATTGTTTTATTTTGTCTTGAAATAGTTTAGAATTTATGGTTTATTTATTTATTCTTCTTGAATTTCCTTAGATAATTCATTAATGAAAATTTCTTTGTATTCTATTCCATTTTTTCTTTTAAGAAAATATATTTCAAGATTAGAACATAATTTAAAAAAGATGTTGAATCCTAATAAATTTGTCTTAATTACCTTATCACTTACCTGAAAGGGCTTGATTAGTGATAAAAATGTGGTTCCTAAGATGATTTTTTGTTTTAAATCTTTGACAAGGATAAAATGCATTTTGAGCCAAAAATATTTAAAACGTAATGAACTTTTGAGACTTTGTAATTTAGAGTTAATTTCTTTCAATTGATTGTATTAACAATATGCTTTATTTTTTAAAATATTTTGTAGGGATTAATTCTTCACTTATGCAATTCATGTCTACACCAAAGTCAATAAGAGCTTTATTTTATGTATAAGTGCAAAAAATTTAAACAACTTTTAGATTCAGCTTTTTTTTTTGAGAAAATTCTCACAAGAACCTTAAGATAGTCATTATTTCCCATTAAGTCCTCTTCAAAAATTAAATCCTCAATTTAAATTTTTTGTTTTTATTTATTCTTAATAAGTCCTTATCCCACTAATTAACCTCTAATAAACCGAAAATACCCCTTTTATCGTGCTTATGCCCGACTTTTATAAAACTTTGATTCATATACAACATAAAATGAAATGGACAACACAACCCACATGTTAGTGGCATTGTTCACACTTGCCCTGCTCTCTAGTCCAACACACGGTGCAATAAAGCCAGAGTTTAACACGTAAAATAGGTAAATAAGAAGAGTCAACACTAAAGATGTGACCTGAGGGCAAAGCCCAGATCAACGAAGAGTCCAAAACACTAGCAACCGGTCAAATCTAACAACAAAAAAACTTTCCTAAAAAAAATGTAAATGAAAGAAGGATAATGCTTTGAATAGTCTTTCCAATAAAATGGTTCCTGATGGGCCGATAACCCTCATATGTGTTAGCAAATGGTTGCTATAACAATTTCAGCATGAAGTCATGTGTTACAAAATACATTTTACAACACAAAATCACTTTTCACACTAAGTTGGATTCTACACTTGAATCATTCCCCTATTTGATTTACACAAGATGCTTTTAGATAGTCATCTAAGTTGCTCCTGCATCCACCATAGAACATAACAGTAAATATATACTCTGTTATTTACATCCACCAAAGAACAAAATAGTAAATATATATTTTGTTGTTTACATCCACCACAGAACAGAACAGTAAATATATACTCTATTCACATATATGGAACATCAAAATTAAACTATATTTTCGTATATAAAAAAATAAATTTATACTCTAACCCCATATATGGAACAACAAAATTATAACTTCAATTACAACTTTAATTTCGTATATAGAAAAATAAATTTATAACTCTGTTCACGTATATGGAATAATAAATTTATAATCTGACCTTATATAAAGAACAGTAAATTTATACTCTACACATATATGGAATAATAAATTTATACTATGTACACATATATGGAACAGTAAATTTTATACTCTGTACACACAAATGGAATAATAAATTTATACTCTAACCTTACATATGAAAGAGTAAATTTATACTCTGTACACATATATAGAACAACAAATTTATACTCCCTTATATAAGGAATAATAAATTTATATTCTAACCTTATATATGGAACAATAAATTTATACTCTGTACACATATGGAATAGTAAATTTATACTCTGACCTTATATATGTAATAGTAAATTATACTCTGTACACATATATGGAATATTAAATTTATACTCTATACACATATATGGAACAGTAAATTTATATTAAACTTATATAAGGAGAAAATACAAGAGATAATGCTCGTGATCCCATCATCTAACTCATATCCAACTCAACATGGCAGTACCATTTCTGCTAAATCAACATTAAAAGCACAACAACATCAACAAAATAGTTGTAATAATGATTAAAAGGAGTTCAAATCGGCCAATAGACATTATAAGTCCTTGTAGTTATATGTGAAACCAGTAAATAAAATAACAATAGAAAAAAAATTAGTATCCAACATCACTAATTTTGTAGATAAATAGGTATCCTAATGCCTAAAATATTTATGAAAAAAAAGAAATCTGAGAAACTCTTTACAGGGGAAAAGGGGAAAAAGAATCTGCTTATGAAACAAATTATGCACTATTGAGAAACCTAAAATTGCAGAACAAAAGTAAATTTCTGGAAAATTAAACACCACGAAAGATAAACCCACAAAGTTGTAAGAAATTCAAACAGTAAGGAAGAGAAATTCCAAACTGCAGATTGTGAAACCCCACATTACTGGAAATTCAAAAGGCAAGGAAGAGAACCCCAAATTGCACGAAAGAAAACGAATCAAACTGCAACAAATTCAAACTACAAGAAAGAATAGCCTCAAATCGACTAAATAAACAAATCACTTCATCAAAGATGAGCAAGGAGGGGTTTCAGAAGGTAAAGTACCAGGTAAAATTAAAATGGAAGTGGCATCTTAGTTGGAGGCCGAAGGCGAGGAGGTGGAGGAGAAGGTGGACACCATTGAAAAGCTCGGTGGGGGTCCTAGAAGCAGCAAAAATCAATAAGGAAGACGGCAAGCGATGGATCGCAGGAGCATGAAATTGCCGGAACGAAGCTTCAAATCGCCAGAGCTTTCGTTTTGGTTAGGAGCAAATGGCGCACAGTCTCCGTGCGGTTGGAGTCTTCAATTTGGAATTCAATGCAAAAAGAGAGAAGGGTATTTTAGAATTTTTAAAAGTTACATATAACTCAGTTACTTATTAATCAATTTGTAATGATCGGGACTTAATGATAATTAAGCATCAAACTTAGTCCTAATGGGTCACACGCCCTTTTTTTTTCATATTTTTCTATTGTGTTTATAAATTTTCTTTTTCTTTAGAGGTAGAGGTAATATAAGTAGTATTTTTAATTTGTCAAAAATTTCATTTGAGGAATTTTCTTCACAATTGTCATCTCCTTTAACTTCATTTTGATATTCTAGGATTTCAACTCTTCTTTTTAATTTCCTTATTTCTGTTTTCATTTCATTTTGTTCTCTTTCCAAATCATCTATAGTTATCGGTTTTGGTTTTTCATGATCAAATTTTTTTAAAGTCGATTAAGAGTTAAACAATTTTATTCTCCCTTTTTAATGGAGTTTTGTATTATATCCTTATTTGTTTCATTGCTTAATTTTATTAATTATTTTTTTCTTCTCTGGGTTCTCAATAGAATCTAAAGTGTCAAGTATAAATTGTATATCAGTATCTAGAAGATTTATACTATTTTCATCAGAAAAACTATCATCACAACAAGAAAAACAAGAAGAATCTATTTATTTATAGAACTAATCTTATCATAGATTTCTTCACAATCCGTGTTTATTTTATTTATATATTCTTAAAATTTTTCTTTTAATTCTGATTTGTATGATTCTAAAATATTTTTTTGATCTTTCATTTCTTTTGAAAATTTATTTTCATAGTGACCACTTTCTTTACATTTGAAACATGTAGGTATTCTTTTAGCTTCATGTCTTTTATTTTTATATTTTTGTTTTTTCTTTGTTTAAATGTCTTTATTTGATTTGTTCATTTTTTATTAAAAAAATTATCTTAGATTTAAAATTGTTTTCTTTATCTTGCAAACCAAATTGATAATAAAAGTTTTAAAGTTATTTTCTTCCTAGCATTTTATGTTGATTTAATTGACTTAAAGATCAATACATAAAGTTCATCTCACTTTATTTATTATTTGTATTACATCTCTATATTGGTGTACATCATAGGGGATTGTTATGAACCGTTTTAGCAAAAAGAGAGGGTCAATAAAAAATAAATTTTCTTTCTAAATCATATTTGAAGAGTCTTGTAATTGATATACTTTAGATAGAAATCTATATTTATACCATCTAAAATTTGTTAGACTTGAACATCTGAGACTAATTACATAGTTCTCTTGTTTTTTCATAAATTGTATTAGGTCTTCCCATAAAGTGTCTCACAATATTAAGAAGTAAACTGAACTAGGTTCATTTAACATATTTCCTTCTGGGTCAATTTTATAAGCATGGATTATTTGATATCTTTGTTCATTAGTGGGAAAGTTTTCCTACCAACCTCCTAATTGACCAACAAAAGAGGCATTGATTATATTTGCAATTGCTTCTTCGCCATGTTTATTTGCTTTGCACGCATTTGTGTAGATTATTTCTTGACATTTTTTAAGGATTTGATATTCTGATAAACCATCATATTCAATAGGCTTATCATCTTCTTCAATTAATGTGTCTATAGAAGTTGGTCTTTTGTAATAATGTTTTTATTTATTTATTTTTCCACTTTCTAATTCTGTGCTTCATTCTTCTTCTAGAATATTTATCCTGGATTTTTCATTTTATTTTGTAGATAAGTTTTTTACTCTTTTTATTAATTATTCAATTAATTTTTCAGTAATTTCTAGTACTTTTTCAATTTAAATTACTCTTTCATTTTCTGAGGTTTTATTATTGGAATATCAATTTGTTTTTTACATATGGTTTTTATTACTAGTTCTCTTATTATTGATTTTTTTATTAGAGCATCTTCTAATTTTTCATATATTTTCTCATTTTATTGACCTATTATTATTAATATTATATTTGTATAATTATTTTATTCAATTATATATTTGGGAAATATTTTTTGTTTGTAATTCACTTGTATTTTTAATATGACTGACTAAGATTTCATATGTTCTTAACTTAATTGTTTTAAAGGGTGACACGACAGATTCAATCTCTCTATTATTTGTTATGTTTAAAGTCTTATTCTTTTTTGAAATTATGAGAACATGATCTTCTAGTAGATCATCAAGCATACTTTTAATAAGATCTATATATTCATTTTCATAACAATCAAAGAAAAGTATATTTTTCTTAACATTAATCATATGACTATACCATTGTTCTCTAATTGTGGTTTTTTCATGTTTGTCGAAATTATTTAAGAACCATATTTTCTTTTATTTTTTGACTTTTGAGTTGAAGTCTTTTCTTAATAATTCTTTGTATATTGAGAATTATTGGTCTTTAAATATAACAAGGATATTAGATTCAGATGGTTTACAAGACCCTTCATAGACAACATAAATTATTCCTGATAGTTTTATATTAAATCTTTTTTCTTATTCTATATTATGAGGAATGGCATAGGTAGAAGTTCTAAAAGACATAAATGATTTTACTTTTTTATAAAAAAAATTGCATTTCTGTGTCTCCATTACTATGTTCAACTATTTAAATTACCTCTTACTTTTCTAAGGGACTAGGTTGAATACATTGGGAAAGAGTCCAAATAGTTTAATTTCATCCACTGGGACGTTTGGGATAACAAAATTGTTTTGAAGGTTTATCCTTGGGTGGGAAGCATTTTTCATGCTCCGCTCTGACAATGAGCTGAGTGTAAGGAATGCATGAGGAGCATCCATTTTCAAGATGGATCGTGCACATGCTAGCGCAAGTACGCTAGCGCCATCCATCTTGAAAATGGATGCTCCCCATGCATTACTTAGTAAATTAAGGCAAGATTTTTTATGTTAGGGTGTAAGAACGTACAGTTTTACTATTTACTATAAAGTTTTACTATTTTCTGTTTGTTTTGATTTTGTATGCTGGTTTAGTTTGATTACAAATTTTTTTGGGTTTATTTTGATTTTAGTTAGAAAACACTAGTGTCGAGCTTAATCCACCAAGTGCCACCCTAATTATTGTTATTTTCCATGTAATTTCTTCATTAAGGAAGTGGGCCCACCCTAGGACCCACAACCATCTCGACCATTGTGCCAACTTCTTTAGCCGCGGACCTTCACTTAATATTTTAAATGGGCTTGAGCCTTGTCAATTTCATTTTTGGCTCATTTCACTAAGTGGGTTCACTTATTCCTTTGTTTGGCTTATTTCAAACCCACTTACTTACTCTAGCTAAAAATAGAAACATTGGTCATTTCTCCATTTGCGGTGGGTTGAGATTTTAGAGTCCATGGGATAGCTCTACCCCCTCTCAAGAAGGGAAAGCTTAATCCAAGGTAAAATCCCTCAATTCTCTTCCATGTTTTCCTTTGCTTTGCACTAAATCCCATGTTCTTCTCCTCTTGAATGGGATTTTAGGTTTTCTTTTTCTCAAGTTCTTTCTTTCACCTATGTTTTGAAAACATAGATTCGGATTTCTTGCTTCTAGTCTTGTAATTTTCATTTTGGGCACATGAGGATGCTAGATCTGCATTCAATTAGTGATTTAAAGTATATATTTGTTGGAAATGTTGGATTTTTGCTAAGGGATAATGTAACTAATTTAATGGGTAAGAATTCCTTAAGCTTGGGAGGAGATTCAAGGGTCTATAATATGATTTAAGGTAAGGAGTTTTTGTTTGATAAAAGTTTACCTATAATACCATTTTGTTTGTACATGGATTCATGTTCTTAAAATATATGGATGTGTGAGCTTAAATATTCTTGAATATGTAATTTAATAGTGTTTGACATGAATATACATGAGTTATGTTAGATCTATCATATCTTAGGGTTAGATAATGATTTCTTTAAGTTTCATGAATTTTTATGGATTTTTGGAATGAATTCTATTCAGTTTCAAGCTAAGTAAAGAACTATTTTTAGGGTTTTCTGGGCTGACCAATCAATCGCCCTATTGGGCTGATCAATCCGCCAAACTACAAAATCAACTTCCTTTATTTTTGATCAATTGACCAACTATACTGAATATGATATTATGCTTATTTTTAGCTAAATTTTGATCATTTATTCATGTCTTACATATGTTACTAGGAGAGTATTATCATGCTGAAGTATGAATGTTTGTACACATGCGAAATTAATTATATATGAACAATGCTCCACGTATTTTAGCTTATTTATAAATATGACCATTTAAGTTTATGCACACTTATGTTTATATGTGGACTATGTCTCATGTATAATAGGGTTGTTAGTAGCATTAGTATTTATTCTTTCATGTACTTAGTATTGTTCATGTATAAATCATGTCGCATATATTATAAAAATAATTTGTTAACACACGATTAGCCATATTTAACGGTGACTAGCTATTGAGTATCATAGTTTTTTAGATTAGTCATATCAGGGATTTAAATGAATTGGTTTTCCATCCATTGGGCGGACTTTTCTATCCAATGGGTAGGGTTTTTCATTTTGAAAGGGCAGGTCTCCTCCTATGGTGTGAAGAGTAAAATGCTATAATGAGAAAATTATTAAGACTTCTAGAATGAGCTTTTTAGCTTGTTTGTCTGCATGCACCGGTTACCAGGGTCACTTCTAATCAGGATTTGCCAAACTGCTTAAGTCTTCCTTGTTAGGGTTTCTAGGGTGAGGAGGCTGCTTGGGCATTTCCTTCTTAGGAATTCTAGGGTGAGAAGGATCAGTATCTTCGGGTACTAGGTTTTCTTTATCACAAGACATTCATTGCGCTTATTTATAAGGTGACTAATGTGACTTTGTTATCATAAGTAATTGTCAATGCCTCGAACACTTTCTCTACATCTTTTAGCCACTTCTCCCTTACCTAGATCATCCTACCCTATGAAGGGTGAAGACAACAACTTGAGGCAATGTACCAAGGCACCTTAATCCTTTTCAACTTTTTTTGAGGATTAGGGCAAAGATTAGCTTGAATTTGTGTAGCCTTCACTAACCCTTGGATCATCTCCATCAAGCGGCTATCGTTGGTTCCCCTAAAAAGTATTAGATGAGGAATCAATATGAGCTGCTTCCACCCGCCTCATAGCTTCTGCTCCTACGGACTCAGCACGTTGTAGAGATATAGGTAGATTAGGAGTGGCTTCCCGATTCTCTTTAGCCTAAACTCATCCTATTCATGTTATGGCACATTAATACACTTGTCCATGACCTCCTGCCATTGATTTACAAGGCAACGACATGAAGGTTAAGCACTACCCATTCCAAACAACTCATGCTAGTTACATTTTCAGACGATTTTGGACTTGCAGATAGAAGATTGCCTCAGCTACCAACTGTCACAACCCGGATTTTTAAAACACATTTTTACTAAAGGTCATGCGATAATTCACGAAGAAAATTTTTTTCTTTAAATAATATCAAATCAATCGATTAAATATCTAGGTATGGTCATTGGGGTTCATAAATACTAATAAAAAATTATATCATAACATAAGAGTATCCAAAAATCCATAAATAAGCAAATCATCCATCTAAGTGCAACTGTTACATCTATATGGAAATATGCAACTAATTAAAGTTAGCTCCCGCACCATTATTACAATCATGTAAAATGTACTAAAATAATGGAACTAAATTCTACAAGAGCTAAGTCGTCCTCAATTTGAAAGCCCAATCTCAATCCTGCTAGTCCTCACCAAATGAACATGCAAAACCAGGTCACTGAGTATACAAATACCCGTAGGATATCAAAATAACAATACGAAAAATATCACTACATATTATGCAAGTTCACTTAGGGTTTCACTTGTGTCAATTATCACAAACAATATTATTAAAAATTCCCATTAGTTTCCCCTTTAGGAAAACTAATAACCCGCCTAATCTCATAGACAGACAAATACTCAAATGTCAATCTAAGTGATAAATGATACAACTCACCATAAACTACCCGCAAAGGAAGCATCCACGATGAAGTCGTAGAATCTACCAAGAGGTGTCATCTCCCAACCTAGCCCCTAAGGACCTGACTCGGGTGGAAGGGCATGGCCTAAAAGTGCACTGAATAAAAGTGGTGAGAGATGCCAACCAAACAGGATGTTAACGACTCTAACTGCGTATACACTAAATGATTCTCAATAGATCGGTTATGAGCCTAGCTCACGCAGAGCTCCCTCCAAAGGGGAGGTACAACTATAAGGCCAAATTAATAGCTCATCAGTAGAGCTAAGACTCATAGATCAAACCAAACCCTATTAGTCTCATCATACTAGGTGTCACGGGTACGAAGCTTTGCCTAGCATTCACACTCGTGATGGCCTGACTACACCGTGCAGCCAGCAGCCACTATCTTCCCTTCCCACTCGTATGCGCAAGGGAAACACAAGCAAAACAGCAACACAGTCCGACCTAGTGCAAGGGTCTCCACCCAAGCTACATTTCTGTCCGCTAAAATACAATGTAGGGAGAGGGCAAGGGCTGATCCACCATGCTGATAACTCTCTTTTCTTGCTCCCTGGTTCGCTGTGTAGGAAGAAATCAGATCATTCACTGCCTTGGACGCCTTGCTCATCCCTATTTATAGACTTAGCCTTAGGCTGGCCGTCCTAGTGCCACTAGAAGTACAAAACCCACCCTATACAAGAGTCCTCACCCTGTCCAACTCTCAGCCCAAAGCCATTCTGCCCCAGCATAGTTTAGGAAGTCTTCAAGAGTCCGTCTTCCACTAGAAGTCTATCACCATGCTGCCTCCAAGAGTCAGCCCATCCGAGGAGACCAGCCACTCCAACTCCCATCCGCCCTAGGAGTGTGACTAGCTTGCCTGTGTGAGTCTTGTCCATACTAGGAACCTACTGCCCGAACTCCTACTCCAACTAGGAGTGCAGCCAACCAGCATAGTTGAATCCCATCCATCTTAAGAGTCCTCCCCTAAGTCCAAGCAGCACCCAGCTTCGCTGCTAGAGTCCCGCCCGTGCAAGAACTCCTACCCAGCCTACTCTGCAAGGCGAGAAGCTCATCTGGAACATCTCCTGCGCTGTCCCAGCATTCGTCTGTGCCCAAGGGTCTGCCTAGGCTGTCTGTAGCCTAGCAAACTTGGCTATCCGCTGCTAAGTATGGGGGTAGCTGCCCCCTTTCCGCATCGGTCAAGTTAAGGGGCTAACAGGCCTCCTGCACTTGATTCTTCGACGCCCTCGTCGAAGCCCCAACTTCCCAGGTGCACCAATTGAAGCTATGAAGACATCTGCCTTGCTGAACCCACCAGCAAGTAGCCAACACTTCGCATCACACCACGGCCAAGTCAAATTCCTCCCAGCCTAAGTCATCATTCGGCCAAATTTGAGCAACACCCGCTGCCCACAAATCATGCGAACCACTGCATCAGTTCGCCCCTTAGCTGCTTCGATCATCCAAGGCTTGGGGAGTCCGCTCCCCTCCTTCCTTCAAATCCTCAATGACTCAATGTTGCCCCCTCAACCGGGGACTCCATCAACCGAACACATCCAATTCGCTGCAAGGGACTCATCCGGGCTACCTCGTGCTCAGATTACTCCTCCTCTTCAGCGACAAGTGCATTCAGCCTTTCCCGTTTTGGACACTCTTTGGCACGGTGCGGCCCATCGCATATGAAATAGCCACCACCTCTGTTAGGTCGGCCAGACTGCTCGCTGCCCTTCGCTTTGCCACCATTACCACCCTTAGTGTTCTCCTTGTTGGACGCCTTCGCTTCCCCACTCTTCTTCGCTGCCTCAGTGGGAGTTTGCTTGAAATCCGCCAAGCTATTAGCCGCTACAATTGCTGCGGGAAGGTCCTCCACTTCCCTCCGTCTCAGCTCATTCTGAGCCCAAGTTTGCAAGCTTGCCACGAAGTAGAATAGCTTGTCATCCTCCGTCATGTTCATAACACCCAGAATCAGGGACTGAAACTCCTTAACGTAGTCCCGGACTGCCCCCGTATGTCTAAGGTTCCTCAACGCCTCTTGAGCCATCCAAGACACGTTTTTGGGAAGGAATTGTGCCTGCAACTCCCTCTTGAACGTATCCCATGTCCCAATTTTTTGTCGACCCGTAGCTGCATCATCCTCCAACCGTGTCTGCCACCACAGCTTTGCATCCCCTTCAAGGTACATCGCTGCCACGGTAACCTTCTCTCCCTCTTAGGTATGGACCAGCGTGAAGTAGCTTTCCATGTCCCAAAGGAAGTTCCCGATCTCCTTGGCGCCTCGGGTCCCAGCATACGCCTTCGGTTCAGGGACCTTTGTCTTCTTCGTAACCTGCTGAGATGAAGTCCTCCATCTCGGGATGGAGCATTGATGACTGCCCATTTCAGCAACAACACTTCATCCACCAACTCGCTCAACTTTGCTGCCGCTGTCTCCTCAACCTGTTGCACTCGCTGCCTAAGGTAGTCCGTCGTCGCAGCCACATCAACCGCTAATGTGGTGAGACGTGCTGCCCCTTCAGCCGGACTGCCTTCTTCCTGAGACTCATCAAGGTGTGGTGCAACTTCCAGCAGGGACACTCGCTGGTCAAAGAGGGCCAAACACTCGTTGATGTTGTGCAACGAGTTCTGGACTTCATCCAACGCCCCATTCCCTATGGTCATCGCATCAACCTTCACCTCGAGCTTGGCCATGCAAGTCAGCATCGAACCTACCATCAAGCTCCCTGTGTTTCCAGCAACTCGTCAAGGAAGGGTCTGCACGCAGCAAGGATTTTTGATCCGTCCAGCAACAACCCGCAAGGAATCAACCTCTCCCGGGTATCCCAGCAACTCAGCAACCTTTAGCCAACTCCTTCGCAGAGAACATACGAGCTTTCACCTCCTTTAGTATCCCGGCAATGGAACCAACTGTCACGGGCATGAAGCTTTGCCTAGCGTTCGCACTCGTGATGGCCTGAGTACACCGTGCAGCCAGCAGCCACTATCTTCCTTTCCCACTCGTATGCGCAAGGGAAACACAAGCAAAACAGCAACACAGTCCAACCTGGTGCAAGGGTCTCCACCCAAGCTATATTTCTGTCCACTAAAATACAATGTAGGGAGAGGGCAAGGGCTGATCCACCAGGCTAATAACTCTCTTCTCTTGCTCCCTGGTTCGCTGTGCAGGAAGAAATCAGATCATTCACTGCCTTGGACGCCCTGCTCATCCCTTTTTATAGACTCATCCTTAGGCTGGCCGTCCTAGTGCCACTAGAAGTACAAAACCCACCCTATACAAGAGTCCTCACCCTGTCCAACTCTCAACCCAAAGCCATTCCGCCCCAGCATAGTTTAGGAAGTCTTCAAGAATCTGTCTTCCGTTAGAAGTCTATCACCATGTTGCCTCCAAGAGTCAGCCCATCCGAGAAAACCAGCTACTCCAACTCCCATCTGCCCTAGGAGTGTGACCAGCCTGCCTATGTGAGTTCTGTCCGTACTAGGAACCTACTGCCCGGACTCCTACTCCAACTAGGAGTGCAGCCAACCAGCATAGCTAAATCCCATCCATCTTAAGAGTCCTCCCCTAAGTCCAAGCAGCGCCCAGCTTCACTGCTAGAGTCCCGCCCGTGCAAGGACTCCTACCCGGCCTGCTCCGCAAGGCGAGTAGCTCATTCAGAACATCTCCCGCACTGTCCCAACATCCGTCCGTGCCCAAGGGGCTGCCTAGGCTGTCTGTCGCCTAGCAAACTTGGCTATCCACTACCAAGTATGGGGGTAGCCGCCCTCTTTCCGCATCCATCAAGTTAAGGGGCTAACACTAGGTTAAGGCCCTAAAACCACCCCTAGTTCATCAAGCAAGTTAGTTGTTAGGCTAAGATCCTTGTTCACTTCATGAACTGATTCCCAACCCCCACTAAGGTTATTTTAGTCTTTATCTTGATTAAGTGTTAAACCCCTCAATCCAAAACCCACTACCCCTATCAATTAATCTTAATGTATTAATTCACAAGATGCAATTATACGCATACAACAAATCGATAAGGCTTAAACAACTCATGAATAACCCAACATCATTATTAGGGTTTAGGCCCAAAAGAGTCATTAGAGAGCCCAACATACTCTTTGGGTAGGGCTCAGGCTGAAAGAAAGGTAAAATTTGAGCTTAATTTTGAAAATAATCCAAATGTACCCTACTGTACATATATGTACTGCACAGGATAAGTCATATACCCTACTACGATTGCATGTACCATACTGGTCTCTCATGTTTTTAAAAACACAACCACTTATGTTATTTTCTTTTTTGTAAAAAAAACTAGTTGGGTGCAGCCCTAGCCGGGTCCACAGACCCGGTTCCGGAGCGAAGTAGGTTGGGTCGACGAATCGGATCGAGGACCCGGTCTGGGGACTTTGTCTTCCCCAAACCACCCGGCAACTCCCCACATGGAACAAGGGAAAGCGACAGTGCCCCCCGGGCGGCCGATCCCTGTCCAGAAAATAGTGGGACGCCACCTGGACCACCGGCAACCGGAGAGGAGGAGGTGTGCTCGGCGGATGCTGGCCACTTGCGCAACCCGCCGGGGAGAAATCGAAGTTACCGCATAGAGCCGAGAAAAACCAAGAACCCCAAATCCCGGAGGCAAAACCATGGCCGACTGGCAGTGGACTCGGCCGAACCAAACAGAAATGGAGGAGGAGGCCTCTGGAGGTGTCACTGTGGCCGTCCGGCTCCCGATTCGAAAATCCACCCCTCCTCTGCTTCCGCCCTATTGACGTAATGCAAGGACAGCGCCTTCTGTGGCGGTGCCACGTATGGTTCGCCCTCTCGGCGAGATCTCTCGGAATATTCACCGAGCTACGAGACCGTGTAAAATGGTGTTTACGTCATTTCGGCGAGATCTCGCCGAGACGACCGAGAACCAACGAGAAGGCTCAGGGGAAGCCATCGCGGAGATAGAAAAAGTGCAGCCCGCGGGGAAGCTCTGGAGGAAACAGCTGCGATTCCGGCGACAGTTGCAACAACAATGGCAGCCCGAAGCTCGTCATGTTCGTTCACGTATGCAGAAGCTGTAGAGGCCACCAGGCAATTCGACGAGGAGATTGTGCTCAACCGGGTCAGGTACAGGGTGGTGTTCAATGCCTCTTTCCTGGACCGCATCGTGCTCGCCATCCGCCGCCTTCTGGACGCCTCCGTGAAAGAGGGGATTTTCCGGAAAGAGGCTGAGCTGCTGGGCAAGGTGAAGGACTGCAACCTCACCGTTCTGGGGGTACTACGCTGGCCTGCCACCCGACATCTGCCTCGTCTACGACTACATGCCCAACAGCAACCTCTCCACCCTCCTCCAAGAGGCCTCCCACCAGGTCGGCCATGTGCTCAATTGGCCGATGCGGCACCTGATCGCCCTCAGTTTCGGGATAGTGCTGCTGGAATTGCTGACGGGGAAGAGCCAGACAAGGATGAGGACGAGGATTCGCAGTTCCAACTCCTACTTGGATTGGAATTTGGAACTTCCAAGTTCAAACCAACAAAAGAAAATCAGCCGCACAAGGACTCTTTGTAAAATCAACCGTATAAAAGAGTTATTAGTAGAGATCAAATCAGACTATCAGAATTCAGTAGCGACACAAGGGCAGAGCTATTGTCACCGGCTAGAAAGAGGTTTGAATATTCTTCTTCCTCTATTAAATTTCTGTTTTTGATGGTATTTCTAATTAATTGATCTTCACTGCATCTTCTTTAAAGTGTTTTACTTTTCTCCCCATGTTCTGGAAATAAGAATATTTCTGTAAACAATTTCTTTAGATGGCGCATGTTTGAGAAAGAGAGTGGATTAGGGATGGATATTCTGATGATTCTTTGTCATGTCGTTTCTGTAAACAATTTCTTTAGATGGCGCATTTTATCCAATTTTATTTGGATCTGATGATTCTTTGTCTAGTTAGCCAGCTTATCAATCTTTCACTTATCTAATAAATAGCGCTATGCATGCAGATTGGTGTAACTAAATCTCAATCATATGTGACCATTGAGGTTATTTATGCAGACATACCTACTGCACGCTTAATTAGTAGATCCACAAAACCAAACTTAAGCTATTGCAAAATAAAAAAACAAACTTAAGAAAAATAATTTACCTTCTAATTTCAGAAGAGCGCTTGTCCCAGTGGGAAGTCTCTTATCCTGCAAGAATTAATGCTTGATATTCTATTTCTCCTTATTAAAACAGAAACAGAAGGCATACCAACTTACGTAATAAGCGTGCCAGTAATATAGCTCTCTCCTTAGACTAGTGTCAACTCCCTTGAGAAACTGTTCTATAAGTTTCTGCAATTATCAGATATTTATAATATTACAAAAGAGAGTCTCATGTTTGCAACAAAAATATCCAATCAGTATAGCACCAAATGTCATTACCTGAAGGATGAGTTTTGGGTGAACAAACTCCACTAGCAATTTTTGAAATTTTTCACGTGCAAAAACTTGTCTGGAAATGAAAAAAAGAATTGACTTCATTTACAAACATGATGATGAAACAGTACAGAAGGATGAAATAAGATCCATGTTCAAAGGTAATCATAGGATATTTCTAAGAATTGTAGAATAGAACCATTTTCAGACATGAGTTCTGGCGCCACATGGTCTTAGGCATAAAATTAGATTCTTGAACAAAAAATAGTGCTTTTCATTCTTTCTCAACAGAGAGGGTGTTCTTTGCACAATTGTACTCAATTTCTTACATAAGATATTCTGATGGAGGGGAGGGACCTGGCTGCTGTCGTTAGGTCTGGTTATCAATTTAATTATGTTCATGTGAATTGAATTATTTTTCTCATCAACGCCAATGGGGAGCAGAGTCTGTATTGAAAACTTATCCCATTCTCAGCTTTGTACCATCTTATGTCCCTATCTTGCATCCCCCAACAATGTCTATGACCAACCCACAAAGTTGTTTTGCATTGACGTTTCATGAAGAGGACTACTGACCACATCAAAATCAAATGAATTAAACTTCTGCTCAAATCTCTGCTGCAGTTCTCTCTGCATATTGGAGGCTTCTTCCATGTCAAAAGATTCTTTAGACCCAAAGTAGTTCAGTTCACTGTCATAAATCCCTGCCAATGTAAATATTTTGTTAACCTTCTTGTTTCCCCACAAATATATAATAGGTTTCTTGGAGCTCACCACTCACCAGTAGGATTTTTCTTTCTTGACTTTAGCTGCTTCAACTTTGTGTGTGAGCTCATCATAGATACACTGTTCACTATATAATTATTTCATGACATTAAGAATTAGTTACTCAAAATTTCTTTTTGCAGTTGTTTCTCACTGCATACAGTAATTATTCCAAAAAGAAACGTAAAGAGCACAGAAGCAAACACCTCATTGAAAACAAAAACAAAGAAATTATTGAAGTTTTATCATTCTTGTTAGTGAAGACATTTGTCTGAGAAACGAATTATGTCTAATTTTGCTCTACATAGGTTAACTTTCACACAACCAATGAGCTGTTTTGGCTTTTCTAGAATGCAATTTACTAACTGGCATCTCTGTTTAGCCTTGTGAATACTTCTAATTATTATAAATATAATTCTTTTCTGCTGCTTCACTAAGCTTCCAACACTCCAATACCTTCAATCTTTGCTTTTACACCTCTATCTTATGCCATGAGTTTTAAGTTGCCAACAATGGGATATTGACCAACACTGTCCCATGTACATTCTGAATTCTTAATCAGTTATGGACAATTCCCACGAGAGGCGGGGCCCACGTGCAGTACAACTCACGGGTGGGCCAGATTCATGCCACAGCTGAATAAACAACAAAGTCCAGGAATTCAAGAATGCAGGAGGCACTCGCCATTTCCAGGCATCTGACTTGTAACATGGTTGATTAAGTTAATAAGCACAGACAACACAATCAGGGAGAAGGGGGGAGTCACACCTAATCATTGAAAGGGCTTAGACCCATGATTAGTTTAGGGCTTAATGAAGGCATATAAGTGAGGGAGAGTGAGAGGAGGGTCATGTTCTTGAAGCAGAACGTGGGAGGGGTCATATGCTGAGTGAGAGAGAGAGGGAAAGGGGAGGGGTGGCGAAGAGACAGTAGATTTATCAAGTTCGAGTTGGTTCAGTTTCCATGGACAGTACTCAAACACTAATCATGGAAGGCCGGCTATATCCGTTGATGCAAGTGCTTCGCTAAGTAAATCAGCATTCTCGTTGTTAAGATTATCTAGGCTCAGTTGGGCTTTGCATGTGGAAACAAAGATATACTACATAGTAATTAATGGCATTCTGATATGATAATCATGCTGGATAATTAATCTAATCCAATGTTTAAACTGATAAAATCAAACTAAGAATGCATCTCAACTTTATGGGTGGCAGGAGAGTTGTCATATGTCAGAGCAGTACATTCCTGTTTGTGTATTTTATAATTGATTTTTTCGTTTATGTATTGTACTAGTCACTGTAAATTTTATGTTTGTAGTTTTTGAACAAATAAATATATTTATTGCTGGACTTTATATTACTTTTGTGATTTATGTTTAATTTCTCATTTAGTTGTATTTGAATCAAGACGATTTTCTCTGTTCTGTGAATGGGTTGGATCCAGTTTTCACATTTTTGAACTTTAGATATGAGTTGTGTGTTAGTTTTTATTTAATCATTTTGTTTATTTAATGATGATTAAATCCTTAACAGTTGTGAACTTGCCGCTGATTGATCTTCCTGGGCTCACAAAGGTTGTAGTTGGTAAGTTGCATGCCACCTTCTACCATTAGTATGTGTGGTTGTCTTGTCAGCTTTTCTTTTAGTTTTTATTGTTTTTTGTTTCTTTCTGGTCTTAATTACTTAACCAATGCTCTTCAAAGGGTCAACAAATAAAGTGTTTATGTCAAGTTATTCAATTGTAGAGAGTTTATTATTTTTATGTATGTTTTATGCAGAATCATGGCAACAGATAAGGGTTGGGAGCATGGAATACCAGTGGGCGTCAGGGGTTCAAGATGTAATTATTGTGATAAAATTATGAAGGTCGGGGGAGTAACGAGATTGAAAGATCATTTGATAGGTGGTAAAGATGTTGCGAGGTGCAAAAAGTGTCCTGAGAATGTGCGAAATGAACTGAAAGACCTCAAGGAGGAAAGTAAGAAAAAAATCTTGAATCAAGAGACAAAAAAGAAAAGATGCGTGCAGAAATTGGTCGACTTGGGTATGAATCAGAGGTTCAAATTGACACATCAGATGAGGATGAGCCTGAAGCAACTAGGGTTGTATCAATTGGCATAGGTGGTTCTAGTAGTGGAGCACATGCAAAGAGGAGAAAAGTTGGTGTGTCAAACCAACTGACCATTACATATATAGTCTCACCTGGTTTGAGAGAAAGACTTGGTAGGATGATTTCCAAGTTTTTCATCTTCAACCATATTCCTGCTCATGTTGCAGATGATCCTCATTTTCTAAACATGATATCTGAAGCACAAGCAGTTGGAAAAGGAGTACGTACTCCCACTGCTAAGGATATATTGGGAAGATATTTAGACAAAGAGGTCAAAGACATGGACAAGAGGATTAAGGATATGGAACCTATTTGGAATGAATATGGATGCTCCATTTTGTGTGATGGATGGACAGGGCCAACAAAAATGTCCATCATTAACTTCATGGTTTATAGCAATCGAAGAATTTATTTTTTAAACTCAGTTGATGCTTCGGGAAAGGAGAAGAATGCTTACTACATCATGGACTTAATTGAAGAACAAATTAAGAGAATTGGAAGAAAGAATGTAGTTCAGATTATCACAGACAATGCTAGCAATTATAAGAAAGCTGGCAAGATGTTGATGCAGAGGTATACATTATATTGGACACCTTGTGCAGCTCATTGTATAGACCTCATGTTTGAGGAAGTAGCAAAACATGGCTTTGTGGAAAATGCAGTTAAAAATGGAAGAATGGTGACAAGATTTATATATAATTATGACAAACTTATTCACCATATACGACAGGCTTGTGGTCGGGATTTAGTACGTCCAGGGGCAACACGGTTTGCGACAAACTTCATTGCACTAGAGAGCTTACAAAGGGAGAAGAGTGCACTACGATCATTCTTCTCAAGTCAACAGTGGCTAGATTCTAACCTTCAAAGTTATCCATGTGCTACAGATGTGGAGAAAATTGTGCTTGATAACAAGTTTTGGGAAGAAGTGAGGGATTCAATTGCTATCATAGAGCCAATGCATGAGGTTCTACGGGTCATGGACACTGAAAAATTTTCAACTATGGGATCTGTTTATGAGGCTATTGATAGGATGAAGATGGTCATTGAAGTCTCATCTCCAAGGTCTCATGTATGGGTTAATAAAATTATTGACAAGAGGTGGGTAAGATCAATGGATGAACCCATCTACAAGGCCGGTAAGCATCTCTAACAATTGTTACTTTTAGGAAATATGTTACTTATCTTAATTATTATGTAATTTTTTATGTAGCGTACTACCTCAATCCTAAGTACCATTATAATAAAAAGCTTGGGCACATATCATATTTAATCAAGGCGGTGCATGACATATTTGATAAGTTGTTCCCAATGTCAGATGATGCAGACAATATAGGCAGTGAGGTAATTACTTAAATATTAATTGGACACAATTTATCCTTTATTTTCTTATATAATGTCATTGACATAGAACAACTTGTATAAAGATTGTCAGGTTTAGGGATGCATGTGGCACATTTGGAAGTAGAAGTGCCGTTCAATCAAGGAAAACCATGTGGGCAGGTAACTTGAACATAAAGATAAATTTTTTACCCATATATTGATTAATTTATCTCTATGAAGATGTTATTTTGTTCTCTTTATTTTTCAGGAGAATGGTGGTCATTGTATGGGATCGATTGCCCTACATTAAGCAAGTTGGCTATTTGTATATTGTCACAAACTGCTTCTGCATCTCCATGTGAGAGAAATTGGAGCACATTTGCCCTCATTCACACAAAGCCTAGGAATAGATTATCTTATAATAAGTTGAAGAAATTGGTCTTTTGTCATTATAATATGAAGTTGATGATGAAGGATATAGAAGACAATTATAAAAATCGTGACAAACAAGAGGATGACCCCTTAGACCACTTTGAATTAGTGGCTGAAGCAGATTTGGATGAGAAAGAGAATCTTTATGCTGAGTGGGTAGGAACAGACTCTATGGACCAAGATGATGAACAACCTGATCCCTTGATTGCTAGTGCGGCAAAAGAAGTCGGAATTGATGTTGAAAGATTTAGAGAAGAAATTATATCATCTTCTATAACCAAGGGATCTCACATGCATGTAGATGATCTGCTATCCGATGATGATAGTGCTACAGATGATGGAGACAACAATAGTGGAAGAGATTATGATGGAAATGATAGTAGCAGACACACTCTAAGAGAAAATGAGGTCAATCAAAATGAAAGATTTAATATGACTCCTTTGGCTTTCACTGAAGAAGATGGTTTTACTCATGCTACACAAGATTCCAATCACGGGTCACGACCGATTAAGCAATCCAACTGTCGTAAAGGATAGAAAATAGTGAGACTTAAATTAATTTTTAGTCTTATGTTATTGGGTTTACTTATTCTTAGATCTTATAGTTAAATAGGTTTTGATTTTTCTACATAAACAATTTTTTTATTTTCTCATTTTGCATTATTAATAAATATTATATTTTTTCCTTTACATAAAATTTGTTATATTCTCATAAGTTTATAATTGTTTAATATTTATATTAATATTTATCAATAATAATATAAACCCACATTGGAAAATATATTAATTTTTTTTTAATTACCTAAACGCTTACAATTGTTTTACATGATCTCTCCGAGATCTCTTCGAGATCTCTCCGAGATCTCATCTCTTTGGGTTACCGAGACGAGACCGAGATCCGAGATGGCGAACCATCACGGCTAGCCGGCAGTGGTTCTCTACCGCCCAACAAGAGAAAAGGGAGGGTGGAGGGCCACGGCCCGACAAGGCCCTCTTCCGGCAACCCGCACTACCGGCGCTTCACCCCTCCTAGACCCACTTCATTGTTTACCGTTGAACACTGAACATAAACATGCTACTGCCGACGGTTTCCAACAACTGATACTGCCGAACCTCACAAAAAATGTGGAAGAGAGGGACGGAAGGCCGAGGACCAGCGGCCAGCCGGACGCGGGCGGGCCACCCCTACTTGCATCTCCCCTTCCCTTAATTTACAAAATTAATGGCAACAATGAGTTTATAAATCACTGTTTATTAAATCACCTTGACATGCATTCATCAAGAGTAACGTCTCATTATTTCGACTCAAGGATTAAGACAGTTAGCCGATTTTAATTGTGGTTTGTCATCAATTTACCACCGCCAAAGTCTCGCCCTCGATCACTTTCTTTCTTCTAAACATCTTTTAGGTTTTTTCAAAACACAATTAAGGCTAAAATTAAGTTGAACACTTATATATAAAAGAGAAATTAAAGCTTAATTAAATAAGAACCAAAACAGGCAGAAGAATGACTCCATAGACTCCCCATAATTCATAATTAAGGGATTGATCATCCGCGTAATTGGCCCTACAGTGAGCCCATTAAACTCTTTATGCACAATCTAAAATTGTTATGTGTACCCAATTCCAGAAGTCCCCTCAAAAGTTCAAAAAATTAAGAAAAATTAAGGGAAAATTCTTTAAAATATACCTAAATTTTCTAGATATTACAAATGCTTAAAATAACTCAAAGAAGTCAACTTGTTTACATTTAATTGCATCGAGAACTTTTAAAAAATTATTCTTATACAAACTAATCAATTAATCAAAAAGAAGAATGTGATCCGACCTAAATTTGGGTGAAGTTTCATCTCTGCCAACATGAATCCTTCACGGTTATGCTCCCAAATTCTTTACTCGCGATTGGACACCCCAAAGATTTGCCCCCACACCCAAAAATCTGAGTTTCGCTATCCTTAGTTAGGGAATAATGAACCACATAGGCCAAAACTACATAACTATTATGTTTTCCGATATAACCATAACCAAAAAATGCAGTTTAACCGAAGGAGCCATCGACACATCAATGCCTACTGACTGAAGGAAACATAATTCACTCGTAAAGGTTAAATACTGACATGTCAATAACTTGCTAGTGGAAAAGAAAGTTGTTAAGGAAATAAAAGATTATAATTTTTGTTAAAAAAATACGGGTCAGACAACTTGTCTACAACATATGGTTACTTTAATTTTGTTCCACCTACTCAACTATCCATTTTTTTTTCTTTCATTCCTTTTCAAGCAGCTCATGTAGGATTCTTTCTTCATAAAAAAATTTGGAGGTAGTTGGCTAATTCAGGAAGTAGAATATTGTTTGATTATGTTAGCGTTAAATTCACAACTGGCTCAACCATGGGATTGCTTTCTAATAAATTTACATTATGTTTCTTTAGCTTTTATGTATTTTATCCATATAGTTTACAATTTGAGGTAATGATTAGCAAGGCATCTAAATAATGTACTTGCTAGTTGGTAACTACTTCCATGATAAGCCTGCCCAAACCCAACTACGCCCAAACCCAACTACCCAACAGGCACAGAGTTGGGCTATTACAATGCAGGCCAATTGGGCTCAATCGGGCTTGGTCATCTTCAGGGCACCTCGAACCCGGAATGTCTTCCCACCCTCCCCAAAGGGGTAGTTTGGATGCATTTTGGTAGGGAAATGAGAGTGATTTTTACTTATTTTCTCTTTTAAAAAAATAAAAAAGTAAAAGGGGAAATGTTTGGAGCAACGAAAATGATGGAAAGGAAATTTTCAGAAAGGTTCTTTTTTGGGGGTCCTTTGGGAGGCACTTTTCACAACTGGAAAGCGCTTTCTAAATGTAGGAAAGTACTTTAAGGGTTAAACATGTTTGGATTGCCTATTTCTAATTAAAATAACTTTTTTTACTGAAAATCACTTTTTGGGTGAGTTGACCTAAAATCTGATTTCTTCAAGAACTCTCATCAAGAAAAAATTCATTTCTTTTTTGAAACTATATAAAAAAACATTTCACCTATTATTTCTTGTGTGATAGTTATGTTAGAGGATATTTTTATTATTTTATACACAAAAATTTAAGCAAGATAAAATCATATTTCTCTTTAAAATCATCCAACTAAACTCTAACCAAATATCTTTTGTTTTTGCTTTCTTACCAAAAATCGATTCTAATAAAAACCCTATAATTTTTATTATGTCTTTATATAGTAACTATACAATATGTATGAAGACAAAAAATGAAAATTTATGTAAGAATACAATGCTTTTTGTAAGTTGATTTTACTTTAACAAATGCGCTAATCATTAATAAACAATATTTTTAATAAAAATCTACCTGACTTGAGAAAACAATTGGATTTCTAGCACGACATACATATATCCATATCTAGTCCAAGCTAAGAGGAAACATGGCGTTAACAAGTCCATGCTTCGGCAAAAGTTAAGTTCTCATGTTATGTGGGCTAATCCTTGGCGACATGGAACAAACCATTGAAGAACAAAGCACAAGGGGGCTGTTGGAGTAGAGGGGCGGGAATCAGAAAAGGGGCGGGAATCAGAAAATAATCTTCACTTTAAATCTGGAAGAGGCAAATAAATCAAAGTAGTGAATTGCTGAAGACTCGGGTACAAAATCACTATTTTTAAAGATTTATTTGTCCCCTTCCAACAGTGATAAAAACCCTCTAGTATACAACTAAGCCTCTGCAAGAATGTGTAAGCAAGAAACTTGTAAAGTTTCCCTCGAATTCCCCTTGAAACTGGCTAAAGATGAGGCTGGAATTTTCTTCGAACACTCAAGAAAAATGGGCCTTGATCTTGATTGATTAAGATTATCGTAAGCCAACTTCAGAAATGGTTGGCCAAGTTCTAGTAAGTATTTGGCTTTGTTCAAACCTTGATGACTAAATTATGACTGACGAGAAGGGTTAGAAATCTAAGACACTCGAGATGGGTTTGGCAAAGGTCAAATTTGCAAGCTAGGCAATCCTGTGTGAGTTAAGTTATTATTTGGGTTAATGCAAGGTTAAAAACCTTATTGAGCGAAGTAAAAGCTCGGCAAGTTAGCAGCAAATTGTGCGGTGACCGTTAACAACATTACCCTTAAGTCTTATTTAATCAACATGGAAAAACAAGGTGGAAAATCTACATGACAACAAAATAGCAAGATTTTATACGAGATGTATTGGAGTGAAGGTGAAGGGGGCCCTGCCATGCAGGAAGATGAGAATGGGGCGTATGCAAGGAAGGAGAAAGGGGGTCTTGCAGTTGCAGAGGAGTAAAAGGGGTAATGGTTGCTGAATTGACCAGGCTTATAAGCCTCCGCTAATAAGTACCGCAACCGACCGGACAGAATCAATTTAATTCCATGAACATTTTTAAAAATATATTGCAATACAAATCACATGAATTAATTGTATCAAATATATACTTTCCAACTTTCTACTAGAAAAAAGAACCAAACCAAAATTATTACAAAAGCTTTAGCAGGAATATACAGCGGGGGAAATTGTGGAAAATAAATGCCAACTAAAATTAGTAATTTAATGAATTTACAATTGTTAGACTGCCTCTGCTCCATCTGCCATATTTGAATCAAGTAAAGGCCTCATATTTGATCTTTCAACTGGGATGATACCATGCTCACTTTCTTCATTGAACCTATCCACACTGTGAAGAAAGATTCCTAAAGAAAGAAAAGGGGGATCAGTAGCTTCAACTAATACTACTTAGATACTTATTTTATGGAAAATGCAATAATCCCTTTCCTAGCTAATACAATTGCTAGTAAAAGAAAGCAATCCTTGCTTCAACTAACAAACAACATTCCAGTCAGCGCCAGTTTGGAACACATATATATGAATCGAAACAAACCTCCTTAAACAATTTATAATCATAATAGTAGCATATTGCCATTTTTTATTCCAAGTTCAGAGATAATGTTCAAATGAAAGTAGCCTCCCAAAAGAGAACAAGTTTTACCTCCAAACCATATCAAAGAAGCAAGGAATAAAACTGATGTAAGGATCAGAGCAGTCTCCCTCCAGTTATTGACGTAGTCCTATACTTACAAACAAGATATCATCAAAAAATATAAACAATGTACAACCAGAGGTAAACCGACAAGCACATGGTTTTTATCAGAAATAAAACGAAACCACGGGGGACACACACCTCAAGAACTCCAACCAAGGGTGAGGAAGGCACATCACCAAATATGTGTATTGAAACAGTAGACATAGCCATTGACAGTGCTCTGAGACTTGGTTTGACACAATGCAGGCATATGTAGTTCACAGGACCCTGGGATATTAATATTCATTTAAGAAGAGGAAGTTACACTGGAGTCTCGTTTTCAACAAAATTCAAGGGTCCAATTATTTTCTAATGCAGCAATTTCAGCTATCAGTGTCAAGTGTTGCAGAATGCTTTTTTTTTTTTCATTTTTCTTTTCTTAATGGCAATAATATAAGCAGATAGATCATCACAGGTCAATTTTTATGCCAATGCATACTTTCCCTTGGATAGTCCAACCGTTTCAAGCAGTGAATAGAAAATAAACTATTGAGAAACCCACTTTGTGCTCAAAATATGTACCAGGTTCTACATATAAATCATGCTATTAGATGCTAAATCTCACTTTTATGTGATAAAAGAAATACCTGCGTGGCAAATACACACAGCTCCCCAATTGTGAAAAGGACCAAAAAGATGTATAAATTCTTTGAACAGAATGCACTAAAGCAAAATATTGCCCCAAGAAAAGTTGCACAAGAGAGAAGCTGCAACATGGCATAAAAGGCATCAGTACCAAACAGTTACAAAGATTAATGATCCAAGATGAACAGTTGAAAATATGATGAATCTCAATAACTGAGGAACATTTTTTGTTGGATGGTCTTAATGTATTTTACAAGAATTGGCAAAATTGCATAATGCATTTGCAATATAAGTACTGGTCAATGCAAATGTCTAGAAAAATGAATTCACTAGGGTGTGAACTGAAGCAAAACAATGAATGTCGGAATTTGGAAGCACAGAACATTCATGAGTTTAAGCTAATTTCATTTACCTTAAAGGCATTGGATAATGTAGAATGCATGCGATCAAGTATATAACCTCCAGCCAATGTTCCGACAATTCCACAGACAATTGTAATGCCTCCAAACATTAAATCAGCATTACTCTGCCAAAATTTTGTTATTCAGAAATGGAAGTGAGAAAAAGAGAGTGCAAAAAGGGAGAAGAAAACGAATGCAGCAACTTGCAAGATAAAATGTGCAAGCCACATAGAAGCTGCCTTCACGGACCTACTTATTCCTCCTTATCATTACAGGAACAAGCAAATAAAAATTATATAAATGCCAGCATGATTTTTAATATTTTTAAACCAAAAAGAAGTAATTAAATGGCCGAAGGCCCAATAAGAGACATAAATTTACCATATGGTAGATGTTGTAACCAGCTTTAGGTCCCCAATAAGAATAAGCTCCAATGACAAAGTTGTATGCTATGTAACCTGAAAAAATTAATAATTCTAGAAATCAAAGGTGCAAAGTAGCAGGACCTAAGAAAGAAGAAACAGTCCAGTGCCACCAAGAAATTGCACAGTATCTTACAAAATTTCCAAGTTTCCACAATTTAGTTTTTAAAAAAAAAATTTAAACAAGAGACTTGCTTAGAGGTGGCAATATGTGAGACCATTTGCGAAGGAAAAACTACACAGTCCAGTGAGGATGCAAACAGGTAATATTTTCATCTTAGCCTTAGCAAAGGGAGAAAATGGACTGTACCTAAAACATTGACAACATACACCTTCTCAAGTAAGAGAGCTTTAATGTCATTGGCAAACCTAGAAATTTGAATCCAAAGCTTATCTGTATTCTTTGATCTGCCAAATTGGGAAAAGCAAGGCAGATGTCATGCTTACAATAGCCAACTTAAGTTAAATTATCACGCTCCACACAGGTGCAAAAAGATTCAACTACAGAAACAGCTGAAAAGGGGCAATAGTGTGCTGGACAAATAAAACTGCTTATCACATGGCTCAGATTAAGATGTAATGTAAATTTCTAAAGGCATAGAAACGAGAAAGACTAGGATCCTGCATTAAATAGGTACATACTCATTTTCCACCACCTCATGGTTTGAACTTTTTGAAGTCTTTCCAACTGGAAAAAAGAAAAAGTTGGTTAAAGAAAAATTCAGGAATAAGAACATCATTAGACAAGTATACACCGCTCAATACTATGAATGTTCCTATGCATGCTTCTTATCAATTTAGTGGATGCATTACACACAGCGATGAAACAATGTCGAATTGAGATGAAACAGGTTCATGTGAAGCACCTTGAACTTCTGGAACAATTGGCTCTGCAGGTTCCAGCACCACTTTTGGTTTTGAAGAAGCAAAGCCTATCAATAGAAATTGAAGAGAAGCTTCACAAGGCCAACCTAATGTACCATGAAGACAGGAGAATAAAAGAATAAGCTTGTGAGAAAACAACCCACCTTTCAACTGCAAGGGCTTTATGACGAATCCAAGAACAGCAAATGGAAGCATTAATATAGCCTCCCCCCCAAATGCATATCGCCAATGAAGATGATCTCCAACCTGACAATTAAAGAGGAAACAAAGCAAAAAATTTCATTAAACTAATGAAATACAAAATAAAAATAAAGTAACATCACAAACAACAAAAAGGGATGTAAGTTCTTCATTGAGACAGAGCTGCAGTAGTTGTTTCCAAAATTGTAGCATCAACCACACGTACCACTCCTCCATAAACATAACCAAGTGCAATTCCAGCTGGGATACACATGTAGAAGATTGAAAGCCAAGCCGTTTTCTGATTCCAAGGGAGCAAATAAGTAAATTAAATAGACTCAAAATATAAAATTACAAGTATACAACATGGCACATGACACATAAAGGAACCAATGTCACATGTCCCATATCTCAAAAGATAACTAGTTATTGATAAATAAACCTGAGCCTCAGGAGCATTGTCATCAATAAATGGAGCAGCAAGACTTATAAAGGAAGCCTCTCCAACACCCACCAGCCTAAATAGAAAATTTGCATGTTATAAACCAAAAGGAGCTTATATGGCACAAAACATAATAATCTAAATGATTTATTGCAAGAAAACCAATAGAAGCCTCACATGCGGCAGATTGTGATGGACCAAAAATCAAATGAAAAGCCACAACCGGCTACAGCAATTGTCCAGACGGACAGTCCAACCCCAATAAGCCTAAATGGATTATGGCTGCAGAAAAAATATATCAAAAGGTTTACATTACGGTTTACATGGCAAAGACCTCTTCCACACAAATAAATACAATCATTAAATAGTGAATGAAAATTGATGCTAGAGAAAGTTAATCTATCTGATACTGACATTAGTAACTAGAATAAAAATCTAGTAAAAATGAAATCTAAAACAGACTGTTGTATAATATGTCATTACGTTTTTGCCAATGAGGCAAATATAGGTGAAGCCACCAGAAGCCCCACCATGAATGCCGATGACAGAACGCCATCTTCAAAGTAATTCAAGTTAAAATCTCCCCTGCACAAAATTGTCAAGTGATGAGTAAAATAACCAGAAACAGATTTTGCACATAATCAATGGCCTGTCCTCCACAAATACACACTTTTAGTTCACCATTTGTCCTATATTTCTACTTGCCTAAGGAAAAATGAAAAGCAACGATAAGCAAATCATGATCCCTTGACACTTTTTTCAAAGTCAGTTTAAGGATCATTTTAATTTTTCTGGCTTAATATAGCACTCCCTCTGTCCCATATTAATTATCTGGATTTCAAAACCAAATTGGACTAAATTTAGTTTATTTTGTTTTTCTAATCCAGACAATTAATATGGGACAGAGGGAGTATGTTTACTTGTAAGCAGTACAGTTCCAAGAAAACATCTTTAAATGACTATCTGGCACAAACACTTTTCTCCCCCAAAAATACACAATAACAGTTAAAAGTACACAAATTAAAACTAATTCAATCTTACTGAATTCCACTTCCAGAAGTACAAATTCCAGTATCACTGCACGTTTTACGACTTCCATTTACACCATTGCTTGCTATAACTCCTCGATCAACATAGTTTAACATGTTAATCACACAAAAGATTATGAGTAACCTGAAAAGGGTAATGAAATCAATTTAATCAACTGTGACACGTATATGTTAAAAGAAAAATACAGTTTATTATTCTGCCATTTTTAGAAAGCATGTTTAACCACACTTACCATCTTGAATTGAAATAAAAAAATGTCATGTATCATCATTTACGTACTGGATATCCAATCAATCTATCCAAAAATCGAGTCAATGCTCACCCGTGCAACTACTGTTTAGCGGTAACTACCATCCTCCCATCACAAGCACTTGAGTTAAATTTGATTTTTCAATCCATAATATAATCCCACAAAAGTACTACAGATAGCAAACCACCTTCCTCGTTTGAACTAAATACAACAAAATACACAACACACTCTCAATTTCATCCACACTTATCCTTCCCGGATCACATGTTGCTTCTAACCACAGAAAATTCATCGATGGACATGTCCATTATATTCATCCTTCATGAACCAACAATACATAGGGAGTGCAAAACTTAAAATAAAAAACCACAAAGACCCACAAAGGGAAAAACCTGGAAATTACCCAAAAAAACACCACATCTAAAAAGAAGCAATATTTACAGAACCCATAACCAGCAATTCCATCGAATAACCACTTCCCTCACACACTAAAAACCAACCATACAATGAAACACCATATGAAAAAGAAGGATGTGAAAGGGAAAACCACTGAAGAAGCAAATCTAAGTAGGAGAAGGATGTGATGAAGAAAGAGAAGACAAGGGCGCGGCGCGGCGCCTAACAAGAAAAAAGCAAAGACAATATAAAAAAACAACGCAAGACAAAAGTTTGTACCTTTTGGGCGTGAACCAGGAGGGTTTACTGTCAGGACCCCGGAAAGCGGCCGCGCCGGCCATCTCCGGCTGCTGTTGGCCGGCAGAGACAGCGGGAGGGGAATGAGGAGGTGGTGGGGCCAAAGTAGATACGGGAGAGGAAGGCTTCGGCTGCTCTTCTTCTCCCATCCAGAGGAGGAAAGAAGTCAAAGCAGTAAATAAATACTGAAATTTAAAAAAGGGTAAAAGACACGCCCTTTTCACGTCGAAGACAAGAATTTTGGGGTTTTTAACGCTTGCAAGAATCGGAATTCATCGTTTCCTGGTTTGTTGTGGAACCCTTTGACGAGGAAGGGAAGACGACCAGCGTGGAGTCAGAGAGAGCGTAGACTGGTGGGTGGGTTGGGGAGCTGTTCCTCTTCCTTCGTGTCTAACTTTTGTTTTTTTGGCTGAAAGTAGTTCGATTATCTGTCCACCGGTTTCAGGGCTTTTTTTTAATCATAATGGGGATGTGGGGCAATTTTTTTATTTATTTATTTTATAAATTTAAAATTATAAAAGAAAAATATGAGTAAAAAGGATATATTATATATAAAATGAATTAAGTGATTATGAAATTTTTATTTTTAACTGTTTTACTCATAATTTTTATTTTGAATTTAAATTTTACTTTTTATATTTTGTTTTTATGCTCTTTAATATATGTGGCTATTTGAGAAGCCTGACATTTTTGTGAATGCAAAACGTCACCCATGGGATGATTCTTTTTCAACTTAGAGCTTCTTTGAAAAGGGGTTAAAAATAAAAAATTAAAAAAATATATTTATAAATATAAAACATCACATCATCTTTACCAAAAAATTACACCTTAAAAAAATTTCTTTTCTACTCGAACCCTTCTAGAGGAGGGTTGAATAATGTTTTTCCTTTCTTTTTCAAATAACTTGCCAAATTACCCTACTTTTAAATTAATATGATTAAAAAATATTTTACTAAAAGATGGTGACATTTTTATACCACTTTCTTTATACGATTGAATAGAGAAAAATAAATATCATAGTGTTAGGTAGAATTACCTACTCTTATGAAAAGTAATGTAAAGCCGATGGTATAAAAAAAATAGGTGTGAAAATATTATTGGGAAAATTATTAAAATAATAAAAAAAAAAATTACCAAAATAAGTGGTGTTCGTTTTTGCCACGCAGGCGCCAAATAAGCGGTAGCGCCGGTGGCTTTTTTTTTATATTTTTTAAGTTAATTTCGTCGTTTAGAATGACGAAATTAGTTTTCATACGATTTCATCGTTCTAAACGACGAAACTTTTTATTACTTGACCCGGTTTCGTCATTCAGAACGACGAAATCAACTTAAGCTGATTTCGTCGTTCTGAAATACGAAACTGCCGCACTTATCTATTTTCGACCGCCGGTTCCGAAACAACACTGATTTTGTCATTCTAAACGACGAAATCAAATTAATTTTTTTTAAAATTACTATTTAAAACTAATTTTATCACCTGTCCCTGTTCATTCATTCAAAACACAGAACACAGAACACAGATGTATACGCACGACTTCATTCATTCCACCCATAACAAATATCACTATCACGAATATCACCATAACAAATATAAGTAAAGTACATCATATATGAGTAACAAATATAATACATCACAAGTAATATCATAATCTCCTACGTCCTCGTCCTCGTCCTCGCCCTCATCCTTGACGGTGGTGTACGAGCTCCTCATGATCTACTTCTGGCTGTGGCTCTGGTTCCGACTGGGGCTGGGGCTTCGGCTCCGGCTGCGACTCCATGTCAGGCTCCTGCTCGGGCTCCGGCTCAGCATAAGTAATAGATGGTACAATACGAGCTGGCCGATGTCGTCTATAATATAAAATCGGATCTGGCTGAGTGACATGTGTAGTGTCTGGAAATGATGAACCTGGAGGAGAGCTATATGCTGCTGATGATGATGGAATATCAGGGCATGAAGAGTGCATCGGCTGCGTCTGAGCGGCCTTGTCAACAAGATAATCTCGATGAACATCCATGATCACCGAATGAAGTAGTGGCAAGCTACGAAGGACATCGTTAGACGCTCTAATCACCGACTCACATGCTGCTGCTAAGTCCTCGCGCGAAGTACAGGTGACAAGTGCATCACGCAAATACGCATTAGTATGTCGAATCTGATGAAGCTATAAAAAAATAAATTAAATATTAGATAAATAATTAAAACAAAATAAAAAAATAATATATGCCTTAATTAACAAAGTTGTACTTACTAGAGCTGCCTCAGATGCTCCCCTAGGCTGATATGTCATCTCCTCTACATCATCGCGTGGTAAAATATATCGCCGTGTAATCGGTAAATACCAGTGCATATAAATACTACGAACATCTCGCAATGTCGTAGCCAGCTCCCCTCTAATAATAGTGGCTCTCCTATCCTCCCATTGAGCAATATACGACGCATGATATATAGCCCAGTCGGTAATATGGCGGCCCTGTCGAGTGATGCGATGGACAAACTCGACAGTAGAAGGTGGGACCCCTTGCTCCAGGTTAAACTGGAGCATTACACGATCTGGCACATACATCTCTATAATCTCATAACATATGAGAGGGGTTCGAGAAAGCCACACCTCTCGACCGTCAGTGCAGAGTGGAGGTATCACAGCCAACAAGTCCTCCGAGTACGGCTGCCAAATAATCTATATAATATATAAAGATACGTTAGTTTAAATAACGACAAATTTTTTTAAAATCATTACATAAAAAAGTTCAACACGGTAATAAAATTACCTGGTATGGCCGCTGGTGGTCTAACTCCCCTCTATACAAACGCAGGACTCCTTGTGGATTTTCGGTTCTCTTCTTCCGAACATTCCACCTTAAGGAGTTAAATTTAAGAAATGAGTTCAGCATATGTTCATAAAACGTTGCTTAAAAAGTAATGTGGTAAACATAAATACAGCCTACCTCGCCCTAATAGAGCACCCTCGACCAAGCGACCCATCTCAGCAGTTGGTCAGCCGACGTGTAAGTGCTCCCACGACCATAACTATGTCATAAAATAGTGATAACAAATATTAGAATTAAAAAATTATACGTGACTAAAACTCCAAGTAAAGTTACACAATAATTTACCTGAAGAAGAGTCAGACAGCCCGCAATCCCCGAGGTCATGGCCTGGCATGCCTTTCCTAACTCTCGGTATAAGAATGCGAGAGTAGCACTGCCCCATGAATAAGTGCCAACCATGTCAAAGTCGGCAAGGAGAGAGATACGAAACATGCACGTGGCTGCTCGTGGTATCCGCAAATATGGTGGCTCCAAGTAAATGTAATATATAGGCTCGTGCATGCTGCTCGATAACTATCTCTGTAGCATCGGCTGGGAGCTCACGAAACTCCTATAAGAGCCATCGTAGGCTCACTCGGCTACCACGCATCACTGTAGGAGGAGGAGCTCTACCAAGAAGTCTAACAAATATATCCATATGAGCTCCTCCTGTTGTGCCTGTCACCGGACGTCCATCAATACGGAGTCCTAATAGAGCTGCCACATCCATGAGCGTGATGGACATCTCTCCATATGACAAATGAAACGTCTGTGTCTCCCTCCTCCATCTCTCAACAAGAGTTGTCAATAGAGGCCAATCGAGACGAACATACTGTAGATGAATGAAATGGCTGAATCCTGCTCGCTCGATATATGGTAATATACGCTCATCTATAGGCCAATGGCGGAGATATTTAAAATGTTCAGTGCACTCAAGGCACCCGGGGTCCTACAATAAATTTTAAAATTATAACATGTCGTACTATATCAACCAAAAAACAATGAAACAAATTTTAAAAAAAGTTATCATACCTCTCCTCTCCAAATAGCAGCAGACCTATGTGACTCCTGCTCTACGAGTAAAGAAGCGTCACTCGGGCCTGGCCCGTAACAAGGCTTTGCATGATCCATATGATCTGTGGAAGATGAAGATCATATCATTAATTGTAAGGAATACATACGTACGTAACTAAAAAAATATAATAAATACAGAGGTTGATTATATGTTTACCAATCAGTAGGAGGGTTTCTACATGATTTACTATTATGCCCACTTTGTTTACACCTCCCGCAATTATATCCTCTTCTACCATCTCTTTCCATCATTGTTCTACGGTCCATGGTATTCCTAATGCGAACAGACCGTGGGCGACCGGGTTGCCTTGTTGCTATCGGTGGGTATAACACAAACGGTATATCCCTCTCCCAATACTCCCGACCACGAGGAGAATAAAATTCTGCGGAGTACACATTTCTATAAGTAGAAGATGTTTAAAACAGTGATGCATTGATTGGCTCCCGCTGCTTTGCCCACACGGCGATAAGGTGCGAGTAAGGATAACCATAAACCTGAGGGATGTTGCATGTACAAGTATGCATCGTAGCATTTACCATAACCTTGCGGGCACGAATTGATGTCACTTCGTAGACTCCTGTTGATCTTATTAACTATATACTCCCCAATTTTTCTTGTTTGCTCTCTCAATATGGCTTCCACTCTAGGAGTATATGGGGTGGCTATGGCTGAGGCGGCAGAAGATCGTTTAACAAAAAATTTTATGAGCCGATAAAAGATAGCTGACACTAAAGCCTGCATGGGTAACCCTCGTGCCCCCTTCAAGACGCTATTTAAACTTTCAGCCATATTTGTAGTCGTCATGCCAAATGTCATAAAACCACCGTGTGCAAGGGACCACTGTGTAGGATGCAATTCTCCTCCTAAGAGGAGATGTTTTGCCCTAGGACTCTCTTGACCAATCAAGTCCATTTTAGCATCAAACTTTTCTACTGTGAGTGCACAAGCTGCTGCCCCAATCAAGTCCGTCAATGTATCATTTTTGAACTCCTTCTTAAATTTTGCTTTTATGTGACGGATGCAATAACGATGGTAGTAATCCGGCTCTAGAAGAACCTCAGGCACTGCCTTCTGAAGCCCCTTATGTCGATCTGAAATAATGACGATGTTCGTCATGCCCATCAGTACATGATCCCTCAATTCCATTAGAAACCATTTCCAATTGTCTCTGTCTTCCTTCCCGACAAGCCCGAATGCAAGAGGAAATAACCCATTATTTCCATATGTAGCCGTTGCAGCCATAAGAGCACCAGGATATCTGCCATACAAGTGAGTGACATCAACGCCAATCAGAGGGATGCAATGTCGAAACCCAGCTATAGACGGCCCAAACGCCCAAAACAACCGTCTAAATCTCCTACAAGTGCCACCATTTGCATGAGGTACTACATCATCCTCTAAGCGGTAGTAGGTGTCAGGATTGGCTTCTTGCACCGCCCTTAGGTACATTGGCAACAATTTATACGATTCTACCCAATCTCCATAAATGGCCTTGATCGCCATATTCCTTGCTGCCCATGCTTTCTTATAAGATATGTCAACATGATACTTCTCCTTCATTCTTTGAATAATATCCCCTGGTGTGAGAGTTAATTCGGCTTGGATAGAGGGCATTATGACCTTCGAAATAAAGGAGGCACTGCACTACCTATGATCTGTGCTAAGCTGGGCATTCTGACATGTGTGGTCACCTTTGTACGTCTTCAATTTAAAGAACCCACCACCCCTTTTGATTGAGCCATGCACTCTCCAAGGGCAAGTGCTATCAATGCACTTCACTGTATACTCCACCGGATTTGTTCGTACAACCTTGTATTCGACATGATTTTGAATGGAAAACTCTTGCAAGGCTGTAACGAATGCTTCTTTATTCTCAAAGATGCGGCTAACATATAACTCATCTTCATTTTGTTGGTCCAAATCCATTGTAGAATTCACTGCCGCATCTATCTCCTCATCTGTGATGTGTGCATAAAGTGGCTCCACTTCACAGTACAGCGGCTCTTCATCATCTACATTCATATCATTCCCAGCAATGGCATTGTCTACCGCATCATCCGCCTCGTCGTCAACCATCTGTTGAGCACTTTCTTCACCTCTAACCCCTTCTACATTCATATCAGAATCTTCTCCACTTACTTCGTCAATATTATCTTCACCTTCATTATCCTCATTTTCATCAATATCTTCACCGTAGACATATCCCCCCCCTACATATAAACATCGCATATGTATTAAATTTTGTAAGCCTAAAAAAGTTGAATTCATTTATAAATATATATTTCACCTCTGATTAGATGGTCCAGCATCGGTATGACCAACATACGTGTAGGGGTAATAAAGGCCCATCGAACTTTGAGTTTCATACCATGCACCGCCTTGAGATATTTGAACGCTAAATGGCTCATGTGCATGCGTCATAGACCTTCCATATTACACACAAAATCTCAAAATTTAGCTAAACGTATTTTCATTAAAGGATAATAAGATTGAAAATGTATTTACAACTAAATCAACCCTTACCTCCAAGTAGGTCCACTTCCATCGTAAATAGGGGCAGACAACCTATGACGTTCATTTGAAGCTACTGTCATAGATAAATTTCCCTCTTCTTCGTCGTCCACCGGCACTTGCATATGACTTTCATTATTCACATTTCTATCCGAGCTCCTTTGTGAGCTTCTGTGAGAGCTCCTATGTGAACTACTTCGCCTTTTACTAGTCACTCGGGCCTCTTTTTCGAGAAATAACTTGAAAGAAATTATGTGACGCGAGTGGTGAAACATAGAAGCCATTGATGAATCATCATTTATGTTCATTAGTATCATTCTCGATCCATAGGACGGAAGATTACATTTGATAGTAATTTTTCATCTTCTTCGATCCAACCCAACCTTACTTGCTACGTGCATCTCAAATTCATCAAATGTAGACGGTTTCTTCATTAATAATCCTTCTATGCGTCCGTCGTAGTTAATGAAAAAACTAACCATTTCTTCTGCCATTTCTATTCAATTAATTCATAAATAATAAATTAAATTAATATTAGATTAAACAAACTAATACTAATATCTACCTTAACAAATATATTTTTAAAATATATACGCATAGAAACTAATAACTTTACCAAATATATCAGCATATCATTAATACTTTATATTAATGAGTAAAATTTCTAATTAATACAATTACACAATTGATGCAATAACGCATACAATGTCACAAATCATATAAAAACATATTCAAAAACTCAAATCCTCCTCATTTTCCAAAATTTGAGAGACTTGTCATCTTAAAAAACAAAAACTCATTAATTAAAAATTCATCTCAATTCAATAATCTTAAACAAAAAGAAACACACAAAATGACTTAGAACAATACTTCTAAAACTAGGGCTCAATGATGGGACAATCAAAACTTCAAATTTTTTCGATGTAATATACAAATGATAAATTTTTTCAATGTAACATACAAAAGATATATTACAACGATTTATAAAATGGTAAATAAAAAAAATAGAAGGACATGCACCAGAAAAATGAAACGGGAGCGGCTCGATGTGGGCAGCGGCGGGCTAAACCTAGGCGGGTTGGACGTTGGTGGCGAGAATGGTGGCGTCCAGACGTCGGTAGAAGTGGCGAAGCGAAAAACTACTGACTGGAACATGACTTGTGTAGCCGGCGGCGGCGGACAGAGGTCGGCGGCGGCGGGCTGGACGTCGGCGGCGAGAATGGCGGCGTCCGGAAGTCGGCAGAAGCGGCGGAGCAAAAAATGAGCGTCTGAAACGCGATAGGAGGTGGAGCGGAGTCGCGGATATAACCACGATGATTTCGTCATTCAGAACGACGAAATCAACTTAAGTTGATTTTGTTGTTTAGAACGACGAAATCAGTGTTGTTCCGGAACCAGCGGTCGAAAATAGATAAGTGCGGCAAGTTTCATCGTTCAGAACGACGAAATCAGCTTAAGTTGATTTCGTCGTTCTGAACCATGAAACCGGGTCAAGTAATAAAAGGTTTCGTTGTTTAGAACGACGAAATCGTATGAAAACCAATTTCATCGTTCTAAACGGCGAAATCAACTTAAAAAATATAAAAAAAAGCCACGCTGGCGCTACCGCCATTTGGCGCCTGCGTGGCAAAAACGAACACCACTTTGGAAAATATTTCCCAAAGTGGTATATTTTGGTAAATATTTTTTTTTTATTTTTTTAATAATTTTCCCAATATTATTTTTTAGCAAAATTATTTTTAGTTTACTAAGTAGGATATAAACCATATTTTTTAGGTTATGTTCATTTTTACTTTATAATTCTATTTACGCACATGATGATATGTGTGTTGATGAGTCCAAAATATTGAATACTTGAGAGAAATGGTACTATATATGAACAAAAATTATCAACTAATTATAAAATTATAATATCATATGATGCAAATAATTTAATTAGTTAGCATTAAATAGTAAAGATTGAACCATTAGTATAATTCACATTGTCTATAATTATTTTTCATGTTGATAGTCAATCAAATATTTTGAAAATTGAGAGCTTAGTATCCAACAAAACCCCTAAATTGTACTTGGCTCCTAAAAGTAATGCTTTTAATCAATGAAGAATTATGAGATATGACCTCTATGTCACATAAATTTATATAGCAATACTAATATAAAATCCAAAGTAAAGTGTATGATTAATCTATCAAGCAATCAACACAATCATGCAAGCATTTACACAACAAGTTTTTATATAAAAAACCCCAACTGAGGTAAAAAAACCATGATAGCTTTTCTTAGATAAATTAATGCACTAGCAAGTAAGAATTTGCAAGACTGAAAAAGTAGCCAACCTCTAGTAACTAGACACAAATAAAAACTTTTTTTCTTTGTTCTGTCCTCTATATTATTGACCTTTATGTTTCTCCCTCCGTCAAACCTTGAATTTTTCCCTTTATGTGTTCCATCTTCATCTTCTTTTAGTTTCTCAATTAAAAATGTCTTCTTTCATCGTTGATTCTCCTTGAGTTTTTTCAATCCTCCTTAAGGAATTTGCTCACATACACAAGATGTGTGTAAAATAGTTATGCATTCACTCTTTGATTATTTACTCGTATTAATTTTTATCACAAAAATTACATTGAATTTAGGAAAGCACTTGAGAAGATATATTTCTTTTTCTCTTTTCAAATAATAGTTTTCTTCACTCTTATTTCGTCCACACCTAGGGCTTTTACAGTCTTAAGTTAGTTAGGAATAAAGAAACCCTACTTTGAAAAAACTCTATTATAAAATACTAAACTATGTAATTGTTTTACCAAACGATCTATCACTTTAACAGGCGATTAATTGTTCACCTATTCAATTTGAACGAAATTCCAAAATGATCAATCATTTACGAAGGGAATCAATATGGTTCTCACGATGATCTCAGGTATAACTCGTATTGAATTGTCTCTCACCATGCTTATGAGGGTGGGCTCATCCTCATGTAATGAAGAATACCAGTTTCTAACTAGATAAGGGTATATAGGAGTTTGGGATGTTGAGATAAACTAGAAATATTATACCCAATGCACTATCAAATATCTAATCTAGTGCAGGATTCAAGGGTACATAGATTACATAGCACTCAAACCTAATAGGTCTCACTCTCTCTGGTGGTGGAGTAGAACAACTAGGCTTCTCAGGATAGGAGTAAGCTTCTTCCCCTTCGATATATTATGCTTCTTACCCATCTAAGATTCAAAAGAAAGTCCTAAGGTTAATTATAGACTATGAAGTAAAGTAAACAACTGAAGTTCCAATTTTTTTAAAAAAATTTGACACAAATTTTTAAATACCCAAAATACCCTAAGAATAAAATATTCTGATTGATCCCAAATTTTAACACAAGGTAGTTCTCAATAAATAGAACAATTTTTATAACTACACCTACAACCAATTTATAATAGAAATCCATGAATATCAAAATCCTCTATTTTAGGCATTTTTCATAGAACCAAAAGTGGCATCTTTGAAGTGTATGATAAACATCCTTATCAATTCATATTCATCGAAAACATTGTGAAACACTCTTAAAAATCAAAATTTGAGAATTGGGTCATACCTTGGTTGCAAAGAAAAAAAACTAATTTGATGTGAAAAACTAGTGCAAATCCACCCAAAGCCAATAAAGATAGCCTATTGTTACCTCTCTCTTGCTTCTCAAGGTGTCCAGCAATGAAATGGGAAGAATATGGCGTGGTTCGTGTTTTAAAATGTATGTTTGGGGGTTTAGTTGTCCAAACTTTCAATCAATTTCCTGCCGCTCAAAATCAATCATTTTTTTATATCTTTTTTCAGAATTTTGGTAAAATTATGAAAAATTATATTAAATCCCATAATTAAAAAAATCATTTTGCAACTAAAATCACATCAATTTGACCTCTAGAACTTAAAATACATAAAAAAAAATCAAAGTAACATATGATTAGCTCTCTTGTTAATTTTTATTAATTTGATTCTTAATCTAAGTGCATCCATAAATTATAATCAGTTATACTTTGCCTTAAATTAGTTTGCTCAATTGGTTCATAATTTTCAATCTATATTTTTTTATTAAATATTTTAATTTAATTTAATTTAATTGTTTAATAAACTACTAATATTTAGTACTTGACTCTTTCACTCCTACGGTCTTTCTTATTCAAAAGAGATAAATTTATTTAGATTATAGTAAATACATAGTTCTTATTTTTTGACTCACTTTAGCTAAAAAACCTATTTACATCATTTTAAAAAAAAAAATAGGAAAATAAACTCATGATCAATTTGCCCTTGCCTTTTTTGAGTTATGATATTTTTCTCAATTCATTTTCTAGGGCTTATCTCTTTTGGGATCCTCTCAACTTATATTACTCTTTTCTTTTTATTCTTTATCATATATATATATATATCAAGTGGATGGGAGCTTTCACACTAGCCTAGGCTAACCTAAGTAGCCCTTCCTAATTTTCTTTACTAGGTCAATTCTTTTGCCATATAAAAGAAGTAAGCATATAAAAACATTATAAGGAATTTGTCGTCGTTGAATCTTAGATAGAAGTCTAGCTTAAGTTCCTCTAATTTTGATAACTAAAACTCTACTAGAATCTAAACTCTTAAGTCAACTTATGCCAAGGAATTCTCTTTCGATTTCTACTCATGAAATTGACTCAATTTTAACATAATGTGTCACACCCCGAGGTTTTAAAACTTATTTTTATAATCCAACTAGTGGAAACAAATTTCTTTTAAAATTTTATGTTAATAGTTGGCAAGTTATTGCAGTGTATGAGCCAACCATTTTTTAACATACGAATACTAAATTAGAGCACAATAGTAATCTAAGTCAAATCTCATCTTAAATTGAACAGGATCTTGCTCGAGTGCATGTTTGAATATCTTGATATGCACAAATACAAATAGATTAATACTCACGTACCTAAAGTCCTCTACGTTTAAGTAAGAAAATATTAAACATGTCAAGTGGCCTAGCAACATCATCCCTATTGCACATCCAAAGTCCTAGAGTAACTTTAACCCAGTAAGGAACCTGCATCACACGGATGCTAAACCACCCAGTGACATGGCTAAATAATTACTATGTAATAACAATGCACATAATGACACCACATTATCACAATGTCAACAATTATTATATTCAATAGCAAATATCACCATAACCACGCATAAATGGAATAAGTATAACATTCACAAATGCTTTCACATAATTTTAAATCCATAATGTGATTTCATTCACGAGTCTCTCACTCCATAAGTACAAGCCATAAGGTTCCCTATTGCACGGTAGCCACACGTCTAGGAATACAACATCGTCTCACTAGACCATGAACTACTCACACTTAGACCTCAAACTCTGAGGCCTACTCGCTCCATCCACTCCATGAAGTTAAGGCCCATAAGGGCTCATAGACCCAAGAGGATGAGATTTAGACTTCTATGATCATCAAAACCTTCTGTATTGTAATGTGCACGATTTGTCATCTTTTAATACTCTAGTCCATTTTAACACATCTATGGAATAGAGAAGCGGTTCTACATAACTCTCATCCTTATGGAGCTGGAAGACATTGGTCTTATTTTGTATCAAACTCTTTTTGTCTACATGGCTAAAGACCCACATAAGGAGCCATCTAGGCACAAGGATCATCTATCTTTAGGTTCTTTTATTTAACAGTCTCGGGGTACGATCCATTATAAGGATGTTCACACACACAAAGGCACATATACCCAAATATCATCGATTACAATATTACATATAATTTCATTCCATACATTCAATATCATGTTATTATGTCTCATAATAATAACCTATAACATATAACATTTATTGCTAAAAATTACTCAAAACCAACTTGTTGCTAATAGACTCATCGACGTGTTGGCCAGGTCATTGATGCCCATTGGTAACCCATTGATGTGTCTAACCCTTACTAAAAGTAGTATGACAAAGAAAGTCTTCCTCATCGATGCTTCATTGATGCATCAATCTCACTATTTGTGACCTGTTGGTAGCACACCGACGTATTGATACTTATTAGTGTCAGTACTATCATCTTCAATGTTACATTGGCAATATCACCAATATTCGGTAAACATGCTAATGGTTGGGAAAAAATAATAGAAATTATCCTGACTTCCCAAAATAACTTCAGATCAAAGCATATCATAATCCTTCCTACACATGACCTTTCTATAACGACAAATGATGATTTTTACTATCAATTGATCATTAAACATAAAAATAATATAATATTATAACATAATCATGACAAAATCTAAAAAATAATCGTTGGCATGCTTTCAAGTCATGTAAGTAATTAAAACATACCTCATGCAATCACTTCAAAACTAAATCATAGAATCAAAATTTATAATCCAACATAAAATCATGATTCCTCAACATTACTTTGGCAGGAATTCACAGAGATTATACTTTCATAGTTTCATATCTATTTATTTTATAACTCAAATTATATATGCATATTTCATGTTAAACCACAGTAATAAGGTTAGTAATCTATCTTATTTCACTGTATAAAATCCTTTCCCACACATGAAGGCAACCAATCCCCACAAAAATATACTTTGTCCCATGATTCCTCTTGGTTTGGAGAGCCTTTGACCATCTTCCTCTTCATTTTGAGAAGTTTTTCTTAGAAAAATGGAGTCTAAAGGCCTTAAAATTACGTATAAAGGATGTTAGAACATATGTATCATATGTTAGGTTAATTAGCTAATAACTTTGTTAAAAATTATGTCAAAAACTTTGAGTATATAATTAATCTTAAAATCTAATTAGATGTAGTTGTGGTTGAGCCATGTTTGGAATTGATGGACTTGAAAAATAGGAGTTGACATATTCTTAAGGGTCAAGACTGAAGATTAAATGATGTTGATGGATTAAGAAGCTTATTCAGTTCACATTCTCATAACAAAATCACTTAGAGAAGTTTCATAAATGATTTCAAAGGTTTTACAGTAAAATGGACAAAACAATCTTTGAACAATATCATTGATCGATTGCTAGAAAAGTGTTGGTTGATTCAATTGATCACTGATGAACAATTGCACATAATTGAAGAATCAATTGATCACCTTTGGAATGATCAATCAGTACCTAAATTAGTCATTTGTAAAATGAAGTCAGGAGCTTATTGATCAATCAATTTGTTGATAGATCAATCACTCAAGAGTCATGTGTTAAGAAAATAGTGAATGGTCAATTGAAACGATCGATCGCTAGTAGTTTTAATTACCCTAAAAAAGCCTTTTCAGATTAAATTTCTTTTCTTGTTGAAGTCAAAGTGCCAAATCATTTTGAAGACCTATATAAAGGATAAGAAGTGATGAAATTGATGAGAGGAAACCCTAGAAAATATTGGAGAAAAAATGAGAGTCATCTTCACATTGTTTTCTTTAAGAACTCACAAATGAGTTTGAAGAGATTATCAATGGTAAATTCATGTTGATGCAAAACTAAGAAGAGAAGTTTTCACATAGAACTTTTAGATAAAGGAGTAAGCAAAGTTCTTCAAATTAGTTGAAGAATCTCAAGAAGTAATTCAACAAGCAAAGAAGGAGTTCTTGTTTGAGTCGCTAGAAGAAAATAGTAATCAAAACATGAAGAGAGAAAGCTTCAATGGTTCAACGGAGGGAGAAACTTGAAGGAGAACAATAACAAAAGATTGAACAAAATGACTTTGTGTCAAGTCTTAAGGTTGGTTATTTCAAGTCTTGTAAGATCTATCTAGTTCTAGTGCATTGATTTAGCCTTGGATTAAGGTTATCATGGTTTTTAACCCGAGTTTAGGTTTTTTACATTAAATCCTTGTGTGATTATATGGTTTGAACATATGGTTTGATGATTAATTGATCATGAATGCACCTACTTATTAGGATTTTATTGTTTCTTCTATATAAGAAAACTTTGAACAAAGAGGTCATATCTCATAGTCTTTATCTTCATTATATAATTTGATTATGTAGTTTGCAGTGATCCTTTAGGTTGATTAGACGGATATTAATCTCTTAAGTGGAGCTGTTAAAAAATTGAGTTTAATTCATGATATCAATATGTTCTTGCATGCTAGTGCATCATTAACTTGTTTTATCTTCCTAGATTTTGATTTTAAGTTTCAGATATTGATAAGTATGAAATATATATCTATTTTATATGCCTTTTTACCTTATTTGCTAGTATAGATTAGGTTAATTTAGAGTTAGTTATGGTTTATTTAGATTCAGATAGATATTAGTATTTTAGTTTAATTATTAATAATTTTATAGTTATTAGTAGTTTAGATATGTATTTGAACAAAGTTGGGATTTTAAGTACATTATACATGTCTAAAGGATGATATTTTATGTTTTGTAGGTAAGGTGCACTTATCGAGGTACTTGGACGATGTTTAAAATAATTCAAAATAGTCTTGACATGCTTTAAAGTGATTTGGACAACTTTTTGAAGTTATAAACGAGTTGGAAATTAATATGGACATGAAGAAAAACTTAATGAACAGAATATGGACTGTCCAGGAAAACTGTCTAGATTGCAGAAACAGTGTAGCCGTTCGAACAGGCATGCAGGGCATTCGAACTGCATAACGCGCAGTTTCCTTGTTTGACCCAAATTTTAATCATTTTCATATTGGACTTCTTCCTACGGAACTTATGCCTATAAAAAGACATATTTGGCTTAAAAATGAAGGATTTTGAGTAGATTTTATGAAGAGAAAAAGGAAGAAGAAGATGGAAGAGAACTCAAAGCTTTCAATGGAAATTCAAGTGCTTTCTTCTACAATGGAAGGCTAGACTTTTCTTTTACTTAGGAGTTGATGAAGCTATAGATAAGTTTTAGTTTCTTTTCTTTTTAATTTAGATCTCAGTTGTAAATGATAACAATTGTATAATATGGATTTCCTTTTTTAATGGAAGTGTTTTTCATGTTTATTCAAATCTATGTTGATTTATTGTCTTGTAGATGATAGATTGATATGGTTTTGATACTTGCATCAATTCTAATTTCTCTGATTTAGATGAGATAATCATGCAATAGTTTTAATGTTTAGATAATTAATGACTTGGATAAATTATACTAAGATTAGACGGGTCATGCCTATAGCTAGTTTAGTGTAGATGATTCGTGCTATTGTCGAAGATAGTTCATGCCATGGAATTTAATTAATGATTATTTCTAAAGTAATTCTAGCTTGTAGCTGAGAATACTTGTTCATATTCACACTAGATTTAGATTAAAAGTTAAGAAATTATTATGGTTCTATAGTGGATTCAATTTTCTAAGTAATTTCCATCATATTAATCTCTTGTTTTTAAACTAGTTGATTCTTTTCTTTTGCTTAATTTAAGTTTAAGTTCTTTTTAGTTTGTAATCAGCAAATTCCTCTTTAGATTTAATAATAATTCATCCGTCCCTGAGGTTCGACAACCCTTAAATACTTATCCTAGTACAATAACCTTGTACACTTGCAAAGGGTTTAATTATAAATAATCAAATATCTTGTGCTAGGGTTTGATTTGTGAATTGTGCTTTATTTTCTTATTTTTTTTCTCAAAATTACTTGTTAAACTTGCTATCTTATATGCCCTAGTTTTGTTAGCTTGATTCTCTTATATTTTTTCTTATTTTTGTTAGATTTGTTTAAATTGTTTCATCAAATAATTAAATGAATAAACATAGAGATTTGGGTATCCTATGAATTGTCCATCATTGTTTGATGGTCAAAACTTTTCATATTGGAAGAATAGGATAAGAGCTTTTATTCAAGCACTAAATGGTAATGCCTAGAAAGTGGTAATTCAAGGTTGAAATCTTCCAATGATTAAGGACAAAGATGAAAATTTAATCTTAAAAGATGAGAGTGAATAGGATAAAAATAAAATAAAACTTGCAAATCAAAACAAAAAACCCCTTAGTGCATTCTTCAATGCCATAGGAAAATCACAACATACTTTAATTTCAAATTGCACATCCTACCAAGGTTGCGTGGAAAAAACTTGTAAAACATAACGACGGAACTGAGGCTGTCAAAGTGTTTAGGCTACAAATGTTTACCATTGAATTTGAAAACATGATAATGAGTGAAGATGAATCTATTTCTGAATACTATGCTAAGATATTAGACATAGAAAACACATGCGATCAATCAGGGGAGCTCATACCTGATTACCTAGCTGCGAGGAAAAGGTTAAGGTCCTTGTCTTCTAAATTTAAAATTAAAGTAGCATAATTAATGAATCTAAAAATATAGTGTTATATTCCTACGTTAATTAGGATTCGAGCTCTCTTATTTACTTTACCTTCTTAGAATAGTCTATTTCCTAATTTGGTTAGGATTAGTTTTGTTTACCTTCTTTTAGTAGGATTGTTAGTTGGTTTTTCCATAAATTATAGGCTTTAGTCCATTATAAGCATGAAATACAAAATTTGGTAGTTTTATTTAAATTTTCTTGCGTTAATCTACTTCTTCTTCTCTCTTCTCCTTATTTTAAGCGTCGACCATCTAGGTCTATACCAGATAGACATCTTATACATTGAGGAGTTAGTTGGGAACCTTATAACTTTTGAAATACAAGAAGAATCTTATGAAAATAAGAAAGACTTGTTTAAAAAAACCAAGGGAAAGCAAATTGCCCTAAAATTATCTAAGAGAACTTTCAAGAAGAACAGAGCTTTGAACACCTTAGAAAGAATCTAAAGATGATAAGGAATTAATACTCTTGTTAGCTAAAAAACATCAAGAAATTCATGAAAATTTAGAACTTTTGGTTTGTGAATAATGGTTAAATTCAAAGAAGAGACAAGGGGATAGAAAAGATGAGAGGTAAAATAAACAAGACAAAAAGAATATGAAGTGTTTTAAATGTGGTAAGTTAGGTCACTTTGTTGTTGATTGTCGTAACAATAATTTGATGATTCTTCTAATGATAAACCTAAGAAATTAAAAGTTTTTTATAACAAGAGAAAGGGAAAGGTGTAATGCCCCATTTTTTTTACATTTAACCCGAGGGGTTAGGGGTAATTATAGAATTTTGGATAAGTTTTAGTGGTTTTAAGGGAAAAAAATCACGTATATGGGTAGGCTCGAAGTAACAAGTGTAAAAAATTAAAGAACGTTCATAACAGAGATCAAGATAGAAAGTTACAACCTTGGGAAGTGTGCCACATGGGCGAGGCATACTTAAGTGATGGATAACATACCCATGTGAGGTCTAGTTTCAAATAGTTTGTCAATACAAGTCTATCGGTACGTAGAATGCCTGATTCTGACTTTGGGGTAGGAAGATATCATGTATTGAATTTGGGATAATATTTGAACAAAATAATATTAAAAATTAGAGAAAAGACAAAATTGCTAGTGTGAGCCGGCTCACGCATTGCGCCACATGAGCCGGTGCACAAGCCATGCCATGTGTCACTGGGCACATATGTATGTGAATTGTTCACATGACTTGCAATGAATCTGTGTGGTCCTACACAACGCCGCCTCATAGGTGCGCAACATGTGCCATGCTTGCATGCACACGTGACTGTTCGCTTGCGGGTTTTTCCTCTATAAATAGGAAGCCTGTGTGATTTTTCAAAGGAGTTTTCTAGCCCATTATGAGTCCGATTTCACTCATTCAATAGGCATTCTTAGCTAATTCGCGGTTGTTTTACGTCATGAAAGTATCCACTCCTTGAGTTGATGAATCTAGAGAGGGAAAATAGCCTAGGGCATGAGGAGGTTCTGTCAAAGAGAGAAATAAATGGCTCAGAGAAAGAGGCTCTATCCTCTATTGTGGGAGAAGTGGTCTGGAGTAACGGGAGGCTTAGTCCTTCACTGACAGGCCACATAGTGAGAGAAATGTCCCTAAGAAAGGGGAGGTTGTGTCCATTGCCTTAGGGCGCATAGAGAGAGAGAAACACCCTAGATAAGGGGAGGTTTTGTCTGTTACCTATGAGCGCGGAAAGTGAGAAGTATCTTCGAGTAAGGGGAGGTTTTGTCTGCTACCTATGGGTGTGGAAAGGAAGATGCGTCTCCGAGTAAGGGGAGCTTCTATCCATTGCCTACAAGTGTGCAAAGAGTAATTCATCTCCCGAAAATGAAGATTTTGTCTGTTACTTTCAGGCATAAAGAGTGAGAAAAGCACTGGGAAAAGGGAGCGTCTGTTTGTCACCTTCGGGCACAATGAAAGAAACATTCCAAAATAAGATGAGGCTCTACACTGCTGTCTCTAGACTTGAAGGGGAGAATACCATGAAGGAAGGAGAAACTCCAAACACCTTTACTTCTGGAAACCTCAGGGGAGTAAGTGTTTCTGATTTAATAAGTAATTATAAGAATGCATGTGCTAATTAAGATATATGCCCTACTCTAGTATGATGTTTTCTAATCTATTTTGTTCTGATTTGATATACTTTGAAAGACTATTTTGATAGATATGTTCCAATATGATTTGATATGGTCAGATGAGATATGATATCATATGATCCAATATGCTCTTATGTGTTTTGCTCTGCTTTGTGATACAGGGACATGCATATTTTCACTGATTTGTTATCTTCCATTCAACTCCAATAGTTTTCATCTAATTTATGTCTAAATTTGATTAAATATTTAGATTTACATATTTTGACGTATATAATTTTGGACTGCATGATCCATGTATTAGCCATTAGGAATAACTACATTTGGATTTGATCGTATTGGAATAACATCATAGATGTTATACAATACGTACATAGGTAACCAACAACATAACGTTGGAATGATCCAAATTAGTAATAAATTATAGTTTTGTTCTATCCTACACACATTGGAGCGTTGAAGCTTTGTAGCATGTAGAAGAACTTTACGGCTCTCGTAGAAATCTTGCCACTCCTGGTTTGTATTTTAAAATTTATAACCCCGGTTTTGTGTTTCAAATGCCCGATTCAAGTAGGTTCTTGGGTCAAGGTGCTCCAAAAGGTGCTTTAACAACTTACTTTGATGAGAGTTCTTAGGAAGATAAGATGTGTAACTATATGGCCTTCTATGCAAGTGTAAAGTTAGATGATTCTGGAGAATAGTCTTATGAGTCCACTTCTCTTAAAAAGAACTCATTATCTAACTTTAGTTCCAATGAATACAAAGGATTCCTCCAACAATTCATAGTTTTGACTAGGAAAACCAAAAGCCTAGAGAGAAAGCTAAAAAAGAAAGAGGATAAATTAGTTTTGTCTTCTTAAGTGGCAAATAAGTTAGTAAAGTTGAATATTAAACTTGAGAGTGAAGTGAGTGACCTTAAGAAAAACCTATAAAATGAGAAAGAGAAGTCTAGTGCTCACAATAGAGAACTTGCCTCTAAAAAGAAATTAGATGAGTTTAAGAGTAGGAAGAAGAAGTTGGAAACCATGCTAAGTACTAGTCAAACCAATAAAATGGATTTATGTTTTAGGAATTACTTAATTACCTTCTTAGCAAAGCCTATTATCTTTGTGAAGGTAAAAGAGAGTGAAAAAAACTATAAGATAGTGCCCAACCTACCTAGGTCAAAAGTGAGAGGAGCAAGGATAGGTTATAGTATTGTGGGTGTGTGTGGCATATGTCATAGTGATCCACATATGAGAAGAGAGTGTCCCAAGAATTATCCTTTCAAACTTTGATCAAAGAATAAGAAGAAACACACTACCCTTGTAGCCCTAAGTTTCCCCGTCAAGTTTATGTAAAGAAGATAAAGAGAGTGTGGGTGAAAAAGATTGATCTTTAAGCTTTGAATGATCAATTAGAAAAAACAAAGAACACCTTAGAATGCTTTAGGATAGGTTGGCTAGGCAAATATAAGAATCTTGTCATTTCTAAGTGAAGAGATTTTGTTTTTGTCCATAGTTATTTTTTATCTTTTGGACACATGTTTTTAGTTTTTATCACATTTTACTTTGTTTTTTCATTTTTTTAATTCATAAGTTTGAATTTTTAAAAAATAGAATATGATAAAAAATACAAAAAAAATTAGTGTAGCTTTTGTTTGCTTTTGCAATTGGCTTTAATTTTGTTTTTTATTAGTTCATCTCTTAAGACATTAAAATTAATTTACTTTTTAGCTTAAATACAACATGATTAGTAGTCAAACATGCCTTAATAAAGAGAATGATATACTAAGGTGAGTGAAGATCAATTTGGTTTTATTTTCCTTAATGTTACAATTCTTTGTTTTAAAAAACTTACACACATTATGTTCAGATAAGTTACTTTTATGTATAAACATCAAGATAGAATTCTTAAACATAAGTTGATTTAGGTGTTTGAATTCTAGTGGTGTATTAGTAATCAAATTAGATGATCATTTGCTAGATTTCTATTTATAATTTAAAAGAATGAAGAAAATTCCATGTAATGTAATTCAAGTTTGTAAGTTTATGTATTTCAATATTTTTTAGTCTGATGGTCGGCCTAGGCTAGTGTGAAGCTCTCATCCGCTTGACATTAATAAAAATGAATAAAAAATAAAAAACAATGATGTAATTTGTGAAGATTAAGAAAAAGCCGAGTCCTAAAAAAATGATTTATGAAAAAATATCATAACTCACAAAAAGCAATATATGTAATTTTATGAACTTTACTTATTTTATTCTTTTTAGGTTATATATATATATATATATATATATATATATATACATATACATATACATATTCTAGCTAAAGAGAGTTAAAAAATGAGAACTTAGTCTTTGATAGGGTCTAAACAAATTTCTCTAAGTTTGATTAAGATTGATCTTGAGATTCAAGATTAAAAGAAACAAGTATTAAAAACATTGGTGGTTTTTTAAAAAATTAATAAAAGATAATTAATTTATTAAAAAGAAGATATAAAATTAATAATCACATATCAATGTAGTTGACTAATATAAGCAAGGTATTAAAGGACATAATCTATGGATGCACTAGATTAATGAGAAATTAATTAAAAATCATCAAAAGGAACACAACTATACTTATTTTCACTGTTTTTTTTTTTAATTTGACTTTTGTTGGTAAGAAAAATTTTATTTCAATGGAACGTTTCATGAGATATTTTTAGGAATTTATTTAAACAAAGTTTGATTTTTTGGAAATTTTTAAAAATCAAAAAATTTGAATTTTCTCTAGATAGATCGATCGATCGCTGCTCAGGTTTTTGCACTGAAACATTGTTTTAGAATTTGACAAATGCTCATTTTGCACTTATTTCACTCCAAACTCTACCAAAGTGTGCACAAGTGAGATTAGAGGCAATTGTTTTTGCTCAAAGAAGCTGTAGATTTGCTCATCATTTTCCTAATTTTCTTCTTGGCTAAGGTATGACCCAAAATCAAAATTTTATTTTAGTAATTTTTTAATGGATTACAATGATTTTTGAATAGATAGGATCGGTAGCTTGATCTACATTTTCCTAAAGTTTCATACAATTTGATCCCTTAGATTTGAGATTTCACAAAAAACTCAATTTGGTTTCAAGTTTTCATTTCAAATTGGGGCTTTTTCAAAATTGGACAGCTCTGATTAAAAATAGTAGTAGATCTAGTTATGACTTTTGTTCTAATCTTTGATATTTACATTCTACCAAAATTTGAATTCAATCCAACACAAAAAATTTTTAGTGTTTTATATAATTTCAAAAATTTTGATGTTTAATACACATTTTGATGATTTTTGAAATTCTAGGGCTTTATTTCTATTTTTGTTCCTAGTTATGTGTCGCCCTAGGATTGTTTCTTTGTAAGGAATTTAGATGGAAGAGCTAATAAGTAGAATATCACTTGTGAGTCTGGATGAGGGGATCGAGTGGTTTCACCTAGCAGGGCAGAGAGAGTTAGACCCATCATGTGTGAATGCAGTTTATTTGATGTTCCACTAGAATCAGCTATGGACTGGATAGAGGCACATCCATACTGGATGGTTTATTTCAAGACTATTTCCACCTCTCGTCTGTCAGCTTATCCACATTTAGTCAAATAGTAGTGCTCATCACTCTAATTGGATGATGATGATTCATTGGTTAGAGTGGAAGGAGTTGTGCATGTGAGAGTTTTAGCTCAGGTCATTGTAGAGGTGGTTGTATGTGAGACCACTCACTTATCCATGTTTTGATGGATTTGAGTTTCCGACATATAGTAAGTTGATTGGGACATTAACAAGTCTTCCCAGAGGCAGAGAGTTGGATGTGTAATTGCTTGAACACTCGATGATTGCTGAATTTCATTTGTTGCATGTCATAGTATAGTATGACATCTAGAGTGCTAAGAAAGAGAGGGTTGATCGCATGATGGCTAGGATTTTATACCTCCTTACACAACCAGAGCTTGAGCTTGATCTTCCATCTATCATATTTGGTTAGATAATTATATTTTTGCATGGACATACACACAAGATGTTACCCTACACATATATCTTGTGTAGGATTTTTACTTTTGTTCATGTAAGGATCCCATGTGGAGAGCCATTGATGGTTGGGATGGGTCTTATAGATGCAGCTATCATTTGACACATGATGTCATGTCATAGAGGCCAGGAGGGAGACATAGAGGAGCCACAGGTACCAGCAAAGGAACCATCACCACATGATCAGCCATATAGACCTGTTACATATGCAAGGTTTAGAGCATTTCAAGATATTGTTTTTTAGGGTTTTGCTTGTGTCAAACATATGCTCAGAGATAGATTCGCATGAGATGAGGCTGAAGGGGAGAAGTACGATATTAATGATGATGTTGGAGCTGATTAATTTTTTTATTTTATCACTTTTTCATGTATATATTGTATTCTTAAACTTTGTTTAGTTTAGATAATATTTCATTTGACTATAGGATGGATGTATTTTGAAACTAGGTATGTGATAGATATGTGAATTATGAACATGGTTTATATTATGGATTAGTTATTTCATGTTTTATGGTGATAGGTGTGACTTGATTATGCTTAATTAAATATTTTTGCTAGTAATCTGCTAGGCTCAATAGATGGATATTAAACTCTCAAGGGAAAGAATATGAAATTCTAGTTTAAAACCGTCAAACTGGGTGGTTTTTAGCATAGCTACAAAACTATTGGAAGCATCGACAAGCCTATCATCACACCTATGGTTGCCGACAATAATTGCGAACAATACCCAGTCCCAAATTTGTGTTGTCATAACTTCCTCATACGAACTCTGATTATGTTTTCTTGGTGATATTACAAGATATTTATGTCTACTTTCTAATGCCAAAATTGCAAATCAAAACTATGTAGAAAAGGTTATACCATTAAGAATGACCAATAGTCAAATCGACATGCGTTTGTAAGTCACAAATAGCACCTTAGGTCCAACTTCAAAAGGTCATAACTCCTTCATCCAATGATTTCAGCATTCTTTGAGGCATTTTGAATGTATGTGTAATTTTTTTATAAAAGAAATTTCACACTTAAATTCAAACTATCGAATAAGTTATAACACTAAGAATGCGTAAAGGTAAGATTCACTACTTTCTACATGTACTCCAAAACTTCCTTGATATTGTATCTATCATAACTTTCTCATTCAAGCTTTGTTTTGCCCACTCTTGGTACCTATATGAATCTCTTTATGTCTAATTTGTAATAATAAAGCTTTGTATTCACAATCCATTTATAGTAAAATTTATTTTACTAAGAAGATCTAAAGGTCAACCTCATTTATATTCATGTGGCCAAGTGTATGGAATTTAGAAAATTTCTTGGGTGCTACATGATGTGTACAAGTTTTGAAAAATAGAGAACTATATCATCAAGCAAAAGAAAATCTAATCAATCTTCACTCTTCTTGGTACATTCCTCTCTTAGTAAAACATGTTAACCACACATTATAGTATTTTAGCTTAAAAGATAATTAATGACCTTTAATTCAAGAGTTGAACATATACAAAAACTACAAACAAAACTTACTATGGAAGCAAAAGGCAACAACTAATTTTTGTGTTTTTGAAGTTGTTTTTTTAAGCCTATGAAGAAAGCTAACATGAAAACAAAGTAGAATGAAATCAAAACAAAAAAGTATGCTAATGTCTAACTATAGGAAGTATTCAACTATGGACAAAAAAATAATTTCTTACTTAGAGATTTGAGACTCCTTGTAATACCCATAGTTTTGTGAGGAACTTCCATGTATTTTATTTACGATTTTCCTTGTATCTTATTTTTTACCTTGGGTAAGATGTTTTTGTGTCTTTTGAACCAATGAATCTCTTTAGTAAACATAAATTTTTTGGGTAATGAACTTAGGGAAGTAGCATGCTAAGTTTGAAGTTTGTTTAATCTTAGTTTAGAATAAAAAGTTATGTCAGTGAGCATTAATGCATTAATGAACCTATCAATGAAATAACATGTCGCTGTTGGCAAGGTTTGACATGTGAGTCGATTCATCAATGGGGTACTATAGGCATTGTCGGCAACATTCAACATGTCGATGGTTGTGAAATAGTTTTGCCAATGGGTTTGAAACTGCACAAAGTAGCAGTTCTAAGTAGTTTTGGGGACGGTAATGTACCAAAATTTGGTTAATTAATTCTCATATAAATATCTTTGACAAATCGTGACCCTAATCCACTAATTCTCCAAATTTAGGGAGAAAATAGTGGATTGAGAGCATGTCATAGTTCTGCAGAAGGGAAGAAGAACCGGATTTGTGGGGACCTTGCTTGTTTGTAGAAAGAGGTCGGATTGCTAACCTTGTACCATGATTAATACCATGTGTAGGCACAATTGGTTAAATTACAATGTCATGATGATTAAACATATGAAAGCATGATTTTGATATGCTCAGCGATGACAATAACTATGATCATTATCTTTGTGATTTAATGAGTGATTTATTCTATAAGATAATGTGGTAGTCTTAATTTTGTAATATTAAAGTGATCATGTTTTATCATGTTTAGATGAATTTAAAATGATTATGTCAATTTCTATTATATCTTCCCGACCATTGGCACATCCATCAACATATCAAAGACGTCATCAATGGCATGGAGAAAATGGCAATACTGATGTCGATGAGCATCAACTCGTCATGTTGTATCATGGTTAGATAAATTTAAAATAACTCTATCAAATTATATTATATCTTCCTGACCATTAGCACATCCATCAATTTATCAATGACATCATCAATGCCATGGAGAAAATGACAGTATTGATAGCGATGAGCATCGACATCGATGTGCCACTGATGAATCACCAGTAATAAGGCTAACACTTTGATGAAGCATTAATGAGATGTTTGTCGTAGTCATTCCATTCTTAGTAAGATTCAACATGTCGATGAGTTATCGATGATAATTTGTGACTTAGTCAATGTATCAATAAACTCATCGACAATAAGTTGGTTTCAAGAAAAATATTAGCGATGAAAACTATAAGTGTTAGGTTGTTATCATGAGATATACTAGCATGATATTGAAATGCTTGAAGTACAATTAAATGTGATATTGTGATTTATGATGATGTTTGGGTCTATGTGCCCTTGTTTGTGTGTGTAGAGAGTGCCCTGACACTTTTTGATAAAGGCACTTAAGGACTAAAAGATCTTTTTTTCGGTACGGCTCCTTAAGAGAATCTTTAGCCATGTACAAAAAGGGTTTAGTATGAAATAGGACAAAAATCTTTCAGCTCTCTAAGGATGAGATTTATGTATAGCTACTTCCCTGACTCAGGAGATTTGTTCGAATGGAATAGAACACTAAAAGATGATTCGTCATACACAACATAATACAAGAGGTTATATTGATCATATAAATCAGAACTTCAACTACTTGGGTCCATAAGCCCCTATAGACCTTAGCTTCATGATGTAGATGGAGCAGGCAAGCCTCAAAATACTTGAGGCCATTGGTCAGTAGTTCATGATCTAGTGAGGCGAGGTTGTACTCCTAGTGTGGCTACCGTGCCATATAGAACCTTATGGCTTACACTTGTGGAGCAAGAAACTCATAACTGAAGTCACATTATGAATTAATGAAATCATGATAAAGTTCATGAATGTCTTGTTTATTCATTTATGTATGATGATGATAGATTTACTAATGAATATATTAGTATTGTTGCTGTGATGATTTGATGGGAACACATGCACTTTTATTACATAGTACTTGTTTTGTCATCCCATTAGATATATTTGTATACTTAGTATCCTTGTGATGTAGGTTCGCCGAAAGAGTAACTAGGTTGGGAATGGGAGCTTGGAAAGGACAACAAACTCTAGAAGAATATAGAATTTATTATCTTATTTATTATAACTTTAGTATGGTATGTAACTTTAAACATAGGCACATGAGTTACAATTACTTATGGTTGTATGTGTGTAGTGGATTCTTAGTATGTACTTGGGCAAGACCCTGTGAGTTTTATGTGTGATTTGACCTTATCGTATATATGGATATAATAGTTTAATTATTCTTATGTTCATAAATGAGTAAGTCACTCCATAGATAGCTTTGTCATTGATTGACAAAAAGTTTGAAAAAGAAATATTGTTTTTGCATATTTTATTGTGACAAAAAAGTTTTGAAAATCTTGGGTCGTGACACTCCTTAGCTTTTTTTAACCATTCGATCTTAAGGCAGCCTAAGGGTAGTTTAGTCAACTTCTATATTTGATTTTTTAATGCTTAAAGATCCAATTTTCTTACCTACACTCTCTTCATATTATACTCGTACACTTGATGGGGTAGTCTAGATTTTACATGTGTTGGGGATCTCATCATTTTTCTCCTAGAGCTAAGGTTGTAAGGATGGTTGTTAGGGTATTCAAACCTAGTATGTACGTGTCTCTTTGACAAATGTCACACACTCTTACTAAACTAAATTTTAATATGAACACTTTCCCTCTTGGCTTTGGTGGATTGGGCATTACCTTATGGGTTTTATGACTCTCTTGGGCCTTCACAAAGGTAGTAGGTTTGACTATGGGTATAAGCATCAAGGTCTTAAACCTAAGCATTTTTATCTAATCATGATCTCTATAGACTTTCTCCCACTCTTGAAGTCATCCAGCTTCTCTTTAGAAGAGATAAGTTCTCTATGAAGAGTACTAGATTACTCTCTTTCTTTTTCAAGATCAGCCTTAAGGGTATCAACCTCACTTATCAAGTCTCTATTCAACTCAATCAACTTGATTATCTCCTGAGAGGCAGATTCAAATATGTCATCTTTTTTTTCAACTCCCTCTCAAGTTTCCTAATTTTTCTAGTAATTAACATGGCCTATTGAAAGAGATTTATTTGCTTATCATCTCAATCAATGTCAAAGGAGGAATCTTAGTTCAAATAACTTGAATTTTATTCATGAGACTCCTCAAAAGAACTAACCCCCTTCACACTTGCATAGAAAGCAATGTAGTTGCACAACTCTTTGTCCACAGATAAACTCTCATTGGAGAATGTTGCTTGAAACACTTTCCACTTCTTTTTTCTATTTTGTCCCTTAAATCTCCTAGGCTTATCCTTAGACAAACTATTAGACTCATAGTTTGGATAATCAACAACAAAAATGTCATTATTTACCACACTCAAAATACTGCATGTTCTTCTTATCAAATTTATTAGCTTGTTGTATCCTTTCTTTCCCTGAAGATTGTCCTATTTTCTCACCTTTAAAGTTCTAAGATTTAAAGAATTTTTTAGCCAAATAGACAAATTCTTTAGTAGCAGTGTCACTCTCATTAAATTCTTCTTAGGTGTTCTAATACTTAGATTTCTTGGACATCCTCTTTGTGTTTTTTAGTGCAGTTTGTTTTTCTTTTTTTCTCAAACAACTCTTTCTTATTCTCATATAACTTTTCTTGCATTTCAAATATTCTTAGGTTTCCAATGAGCTCCTATATGTCTAAGGTGTCCATCTTTTTAGATTCATTAATTGCAGCTTGTAATGTCCCTGAGTTTTTTATGATTTTGTTGCCATTTTTCTGATCAATTTCAACAAGAAAATATGACGCTTCGGCATATTTGGCATCAATATTCCTACCCATTGAGTCGGGTGTGAGATTTAGTCGTAGACCTTGCGCCTCGATGCACTCTTTCGGCACAAAAATGTAAGACTATGAGAGAAAATAAAGAAAGCAAAAAGTGAAAGAGAAAAAAATTCGATCAGATGCATTTTCATGTCCGACCTAAAAGGAGGAAGAAGGACTGGGAAGGTCCTTTTGGGTGTGTTGTGTGAACATCTGCTGGGCACCGATCGATCATTGTCAACCGGCCAAGGCTTCGCGACCACGAGACCACCTCCCTAGCGTTACCCTAGTCAGCCCTGCCAATCCCCAGCCAACTCTACCCCTGTTAGCCTCTCCCCCCTCTCTATGTGTTTTGTAATATGCGGTTGCAACCGTGGCCAGCAAGGGCCGGCCACCCACCCACTCATAGCTCCACTCGGCCCGGAGATAGTGATGGGTCACCCCTCCGGCTGGATCACCTTCCCCTTTTCCCCTTTGTTTCTTCCTTTGTTCCCTTATTTTATGCCCAAACCATCCCTCTCTGTTTTGGGATTTGCCGCCACCAGAGTTGCCCCACCCAGCATGGCTCCACCTGCATCGGCTTCCCCCATTTCTTATCCACCCCACCTCTCTCTTTGGCCAAAACTAGATGTGCCTTCCCCTATTTCTATCTGTGACAAAAACTTGAGGCCACGCTGGCAAGAGCTAGCCTTCGATCAGCCAACCTTGGCGGTAGTGGGATTGTCACCTCAACCCAACTCCTCTGCCCCCTGACCGTTTTCCAGTCCTTTTCACATCCAGAAGGGCCATATTCGCATTTCCCCCTTTGTGTTCTCAGTTTGCTCGGGCAAGCCATGACTAGCCAATGCCACCCACCTCCGGCATGCCTCTAACCGACCAGTCTTGGCCCAACAACGTTGGTGCAGCCACCTTGGCCCAGCTCCACCGCTACGACATCCCCTCCCATGTCCACCTTGATTCACCTGGACACCTCTATCTATTGTGGCATCTGTGACCGCTACTGCAAGATAGACTTAGCCAATTGAACCTCCATTTGGCTTCTTCCAGGCCCATCGATGGGAGGTCCACCACCAATGGCCAACCCTAGCTCTACCCTCTATCGTACTAGATGCACAACATCCCGCACCAATTGTTTTGCTTGTGGGTGGTGATTAACGATGTAGCCGTCCCTGCTAACCACCACTAGGGCCTTAGCTTTGTCTCCTTTTTGGGCCTTGGGCTGCCATCATCCAACCCCTCTCCCCCTCGAGTGGTCTTCTTTGTCATGCATGCATGTAACTGCATGTGCTATTTAGGATTTATGTGTATGCTAGTGATGGCTAGCGAGTATATTAGTAAGCTAGGTATGAAATTATGTGTATGTTATATGTATGTGTAATAGACATATGTATGTACGATGGCTATATTCTATATTAAGGATATGCGCATGTGTGTAGGTGGATGTATGAGCAATGGACGGTAAGAAGTAATAGAGGATTTGGTATGGAATTGTTGTAGATTTGTAACCATATGATGGAAGACAGAGGATGCAAGTTTGACGGATGAGGATTGGAGCAAACGAGTTTTGTTTGGTTTGGAGTATATGTTAGGGGTTTAGCAAGTAAGTGGGATTAGGTTTGGAGCCTTATGGGGGATTTTTAGATAGTAAGAGTGCACAACAAAATTGTACACGCATAATGCACATATAATGAAGCGGAAAGTATGCATAATAAATGAAGTATAAGTAAGAAGGTCATTGTAAGGACCCTCATCTCTAAACCGGTTTTAGTTTTCTTTAATTATTGGTTATTGTGAGATTAACGTGTTTTCTGATCTTATTCGGTGATTTCGTGAATAAATAGGGTTTGTGATGGTTTTAACCAAAATCAACTTTAGTATTAGTGGTTTTAAGTGATTTTAAACCAAATATGAATTTTTGAGATTTTTCGGAATTCTCACTATTTTCTCAAAAGTTAGGGTTTTGGCGGGACCCCTGTGGGCCCCACCGTCAAAAATTTTATTTTTGGGTTAAATGAACTTAGACATCTACCTAAGGTTATACAAAAATTTTTAGAATTTTCCTAGGCTTAATTAGTGCTTAAATTTGCAAAATATCCATTTTTAGCCTACTTTTCCTATTTACACCCCAAAACTTACCCATGCATACCCCAACCCTTACTATAAAAGGGCAGACTTGAGCCATTTCCATTTTTGGGAATAGGCTAAGGAGGGAGGGCTGGCCTAATCCCCATTTAGGCCCGAATTAGAAGCCGATTAAGGTAAGTTTACTCTAATTAAGCACTAATCCATGACTTTCTTCTTAATCTCTTCTAAATCTACTATTTCCCCATGATTTAATTCATTTTTGGGCATAAAAAACTACTGATTTGTGTTTTAATACAAACCCTAACATTCAAAATTCGATTTTTACTACCAACAAGCCCTAGATCTAAGATTTAATTAGGGATTTCTTGGGTAAATCGATTTCTATTAGAGTTTAATTCAAACTCATTGTGTTTTCAAAGATTTCAAGAAGGGTGACTCTTCAATCCGAGCTTAATCAAGTGCTGAGGTAATGGGTCTTCAAAATCTCTGTTTATCCATGGTAAAATTCTTCATTTTTTGGTTTATTTCGAAATGGAGTTGCTTGATTTGGTGTGTTAATGGTAAGATTAGAAAATAGAATTATTTAATCCCAATTTCTTAGGGTTTTGCATTATTATGGTATGGTTTGATGTTCTGGAAGTCAAGAAGGACTTTTGATGATGATTAGGTGTTAGATGTGGATTTGAAGTGTTATCAATGGTGTTTCGGTTTGAATTTGAGAAAGGAAGAAGATGGATTGTTCTGCTTTGTTGGCGTTCGAACGGCCCTTCTGGGCGTTCGAACGGCAACACTGCCGGAACGGCACTTTTCCAGTTCAGCCGATCGAACGGCCTGCTAGGCGTTCGAATGGCAAAACTGTGAATTTCAAAATTTTGCGTTTAACCGATCGAACGGCCTGAAGGGCGTTCGAACGGCTACACAGTAAATTGGTTTTCTAATGCATGATGTTTATGTTGATGATTCCACTTTAGCTTGCCAATTTCATATGATGTGGTGTGTTTTAAGCTATGCTATGCTACTGGAAAGGCATGCTATTAAAGTTATGGAATTGAGATATATGCTTAGAAATTTGTGGAATAACTTTTGTTTTGTGGCATGATGTTGGAATCGTTATCTTGACATTATGAATGGTTGATTCCCTTTGGTTAAGCATATTTTCAGTAAGACTACAACCTATTATTGAACTGATTTGTCATGATAGATTGTGGTTAGTTGTGTGTAGATGTTGGTGAATGTCATGACTCAATGATAAAAGGAGTGATGTTATATGTGTTTAGCCTTTGTGGTTGAGTTTTGAATTGAGATATGATTTCAACGATTCTTCTTCTATGATTTTCCGCTGAAATTCATGTTTAGATGGAAATTCACGTGTAGTGTGGTAGTGAGTTTAATTTCAAACATATTGATATGCATTATATGAAATATTTCTACTAGTTACACACACATGTGGGGGTTAAATGATGATGTTGAAGCTTGATATTGTGATTATGAATGATGCATTAGGGGCTGATGAGAGCACTTATCATTGATTTGGATTCATGTATGCCTTGCCCACGTATGTACCATGCTGCATGTATCATGAAAATGAATTTCCAATTAAGGCCTCATCGTGGTTAATCAAATTTGACCGATTGGATGCAATGTGATAAAATTGTGTGCCGGATTGACCGATCGTGGATTAATCGCAAGTTGATTGGTCCGAAAGAACATATTTTGATTTGAGTTCCTGTGCGGAACGAGTGCACTCCCCGGGTTGAGTCTAGTTAGATAGAATTATGTGGGGACGAGTTGTGTACTTGTCTTGCGGATTGTGAGAATGTTATTATGAGTGTCATCTGGACCCTGAGAATTCAGTGTGGTATGCCGTATGCACCCCGCTACCACGTGTTCTATGGTTCTCTGTGTGAGAACTCGGGCTTTCCCTTCGTAGGAAATGTCCCTGGGCGAACACCCCTGCTCTAGATTCTCTGTGTGAGAATGGGACATCCTTGGCCAGGATCGTCTAGGGCGAGCAGCATTAGGGATTGACAACCCCGATCTTTCTTTAATTCTTGTGTAGAATTTTGGATCATGACACGCCTTCGTGGCCTTGTCTATGTTCCCGTCTGTGTGACACCAAAATTGTGATTACTCCTTGATGGAGGTTGTGATGATATAATGCATGATTAAATATGTATGTTAGATATACATTTATGCAGGTTGGTTGTGATATAATGCATGTGAGAATATGTATGTTAGAGGTACATCCATGCAATTTGATTTTGATATAATGCATGTAAGAATATGTATGTTAGAGATACATCCATGCAAATTGTTATGATATAATGCATGCGGGAATATGTATGTTAGAGATACATCCATGCAGATTGTTATGATATAATACATGTGGGAATATGTATGTTAGAGATACATCCATGCAGGTTGATTATGCACTATGATGCAGTGTTAGGTGATATGTATGTGTGATCAGAAAATGATGCATCATGTAAATCTTTAATTTGAATAATCTTATTACTATGCTATCGTATTTTCAACGTTGACAGTGATATTAAAACCATTGCTGAGTTTGTTACACTCACCTCTCTTTCTTCTGTTTTGATTTGGGGCTGCGTGGTGCGACACGTAGACGGACAGGATCTCCTCTTTGAGGAAAGGTCGGAGATGGCTTGGGTGTGATGATGGAGATCGTTGTGTGACTTATCTTCTTTGGTTTTATGTTTTATTATTAGAACCTTTGTGTAGGGTTCTTTGTTTTGGATTTATGTCACATTTTACAGTTGTGATGCTTATGACTTATTTTGAGCCGGTGTGGGGTTTAGTTAACTAAGCTTGTGGGTTTGAGAATTGTTGTTTACTTTGGGATAAGCAATACTCTTTATTCCTTTTTATTTACTCTTGCTCAAAGGATTGTGCGTACTCCGTATTTTTGTTAATCGCCCGTGGTTAGGGTTAAGTCTTCTGCTAGATCGTTTTCTCAATTTTCACTTCGTCGCCCCCGCGCGCTTGACCGGCCCCTGGATCGGGTTCGGCTCGGGTCGGGCATCGCCGGTGCGTGACAGTTATGACTAGGGTTGGCTATGAGGAGCTTAGTTTGATGACGTCTGAGTAAGATGTTTTGGTTATAAGGTAGATGGTGGAGACATATGAATATGTAAGAATTTAGTGTACGGTGAGTTATGTTATGAGTTAGACGGGTTAAGTGAAATCTACTGCTCTGACAAACTAGGGTTTCAGATAGTCAGCTTCGGTTTAATCATTGGAATAATGTAAGATTGAAAGAATTTATGACATAATTATATCCGCATAAATTACTTAATTCAAATTTAAATTGTAAATAAAGCTAACATGATAGCATTGTGAATGTAGACTGAGGTTTCGACATACTAAGTTCTATGTTTGAGTTAACAAATAATGAGTCAGCTAAGCATTTTTCATGTCTTGTCATGGTGTTTATCCTATGAAATATTTGTCTTTGTGTTGTGTTTAAGCCCAGACGTTTGATGTTCTGTTGAGAGTGATGTATGTTTTCAATGTTGTCTGTGTGTTATGTTAAGCGCATATGTTTGATACTCTATTAAAAGTGTTTTATGTTTCTACCCTTAATCGGCACTATATAATTCTACCCAATAGTGGCACTATATAACCCATATTGGCACTGTATAGCCCTTTTTGACACTATATAGCCCCTAGAGTGTGGGCATTTGCATGCTCATGTAAGTAATATAATGGAATTGCTCTTACCTGTTTGATCTTGTGCCTCATGATCATATGAGTACCTTGCCTTTGAAAAAGTCCATGACGTCTGGTTATTCCCGGAGGTTAAGGTGATGCACTAGTGACATTTCTTTCCATTTTGACATTGGAGCTTATTAATTGTAATGAGCGTTAGTGATCGATAGTATGTATAAAACTATATAAGTATGTATATTTCTAAGTGTAAAATTCCGAGTAAGACTATAAAAGTATGTTCTGAGAAAGACTATAAGCGTATATTCTAAGCAAGACTATAATCATATGTTATGCGTAAGATTGTAAGAATATACTTCTGAGCAAGATTGTAAACATATGTTCTAAGCAACACTATAAGAGTAAAAATTTGAGTAAGATGGTACAAGTAAGTGTAAGGCTTGTATGAGTAAGGTGTAAGTGCAAGAGAGGTAAGATGATATATAATGTGCATTATTGTTATATTATGCGACTCTGTTGTGATTTATATGCTTAATGTTTCATGGTTGAGTTCATGAATATATTATGTATGGACTTACAAAGTTTACTATTTAGAACTCATCTATTGAATATTTTCCTACTAAGTATGAAAATACTCATTTTTGTTTTTTTTAGCCCCAATGTTTAGGAGGTTTTTGTAGGTTTGTGGCCAAGAGCTCGTGGAAATGGATGGTTGTTTCCTTGGGGCGATCAACTTTCATGGGTTCAGGTATACCCTTGACTCATTACGAGTTTTTATTTTGTATCATGATCTGATGTATTTGGTGAGATTAAAATTAAGGTATTTATATTTTTTGGACATATAATTTGGATTAAACTATGAACTATTTATGGGACTTCTACTCATAGATGTCTGGGAAAGATTTGTATTTAAAGCATGTGATCATGATGATTTCTTTTATACGCTTGTTTTTAGTAACGCCTAAGAATATTTGGTTTAGTCATATGGTGTTTGATTAAACTGAAAAATTTTTTATGGGAAAAAATTGATGTGTGATGTCTTAAATTATAAAACTGCTTTCACAAGTTTCTATTTCGTCATTTTTTAGATTTATAGTCGTTACGTTGAATAAAATTTCAGTGAATTTGAAGAAAATATGTTAAAAAATTGAGGGCATTATACAACTACCTTGACTTTGAATTTTGAGAACAATAACCTAAAATTTTTTTCATAACTAAATAGTTAGGAATGGGCTTTCCTAGTTGGTCACATGTGTTTACTATATCAAAAATTTTGACATAGTAATCAGACATTATCTTTTCCTCACTCTTCATTATGTTCTCGAATTCGAAAGTAAGCATTTATAACCTAGTGATTTTTACCACAATAGTTCCCTCATTGTTCTTCACCAAGTTATCGCAAGCAATTTTAGTAGAGTTATAATTTAAGATTAACCTATGTTGGCTTTTGCCCTGGCTATTAATCATCACACTCAAAGCCTTACAATTGTAAATTGTAAGTTTAGTCTCATTATCATCCCAATCACATTTATCTTTTAGAATTAAGTTACCCTCCTTATCTTTGGTCATGGGTGAAGTCCAACCTTTAATAACCTCTTTCCAAGTATTGCCATCTAGCAATTGAATGAAGGCTCTCATCCAATTTTTTCAATAGGAAAAATTTTGGCTATTGAATAATAAAGGTTGATTCATGGGATTTCCCAAGTCCCTATGTTCATCCATGTTGTTTGTGGTTGTCATTCTCACACTAATCAAGGAAAAATTATTCAAACAACTATTCTAATCCAATAAAAAAAGAGATTTTCATCTACTCAAAAGCAAGATAAACAAGGTAAACACAAATTAGGGTAATACTAGCAAGAAACAAGCAATTCTAACACTAGAAAAAGAAGAAATTTCCTTCTATAAGCAAATTAACCACTATCAAGCAAATCTAGGAAAACTGAGCAAGTCTGGCCCAACACAATTAAATCAAGCATGCAAATCATGGTAGATTTCATCATAAAACTCATATATTGGATCTCAATCATCAACAACTACTTGAAACTTTAGTATATGATAAAGCCCCTAATTGGTTCACCACATTATTCCGAAAACTAGTACTTCAAATCAAGTAAGATTTAAGAGATATTACCTATATATGTTACAAAAATTTATATATCGAAAACTAACATGAAATCCTAAGTAAAACATATGACTAATCTATCAAAAAATCCACACAATCATGCAAGCATTTACCTGCAATTTTTTAAGTGGAAAACCTCAAATAGGATAAAAAACCACAACAACCTCTCTTGGCCATATTAATTCACTAGCATGCAAAAACTTACAAAACCTAAAGGACAATCAACCAACCTTTAGCGACTTGACACAAACAAAAATTCTTTTCTTTGTTCAATCTACTTTGCTATTGGCCTTTAAGTTTCTCCCTCTATCAAACCTTGAATCTTTTCCTCTTTGTGTTTCGTTTTCTTCTAGTTCCTCAATCAATAATGTCTTCTTTGATCATTGATTGTCCATGAGTTTTTTTCAATCCTCCTTGAAGAATTTGTTGCACCTCTTCAAGATATGTATGCGAAGTGGTTGTGCATTTACTTTTTGATCATTCACCCATATTTCTCATAAAAACTACGATGAATTTAGGAAAACTCTTAGCAATATCTCTCCATTTTTCTCCTCTAAAATAATGGTTTTCCTCTGTGTTATATCGTCCATACCTAGGGCATTCATAAAGTCTTAAGTCAGTTCGGGTTGAAGTACCTAACTTGGAAAGGACTTTATTTTGGAGTCCTAAACTAGAGAATTTTTTCATTAAATGATCGAGTTAGGGTTAAAGGACCCAACTTGGAAAAGACTCTATTTCGGCCTCCCCTCTCCTCCACAAGTGAACTCGGACCATCCTGTATCGGCGATTTTGGAGCCACCTCAGCTGCTTGAAGAGACCCCCCCCCCCCCCAATTCTTCACCACCATCGGATATGCCTCCCCTGCTTCTGTTTTATCATTCATATCACATGTTTGATCGGCTCTATCTCGCACCTCTCAGCAAAAGTATACCAAATGCTCGAAGAAGCCCCTGACTGTAGACCCCTTCTTCAATCTAGCCTCCCCCCTAGTTGTATCGCCATTTCCCACCCCACCAACAATGTCCTCCCATACCCTAGTTGCCTTTTTGCCCTGTTGAAAAGTATTAGCTTTATCTTCCCCTTCCTCCTATTCCCTCTGCCAAACTTGAAATGCTTTGTTTTGGCTTGGATTTTGATCACGTGTGTTGAAGTTCTCAAATCATGTAATCCTTGTGGACCAACAATTTTGCTCATGACTAAAATGTTTAAAACTAGTGACTGATGCTAGTACTTTGAGACTGAATTTACTTTAATTGGAGCATAATTTGATGAAACTTATCCTTTCAACCTTTATTTTTGAATCAAATATTAAACATGTGATTTCATTTTGAGCATGCTATTTGTTTTTTGCTTGTTTGCATGCTCTATCATGCATTTGCATTTGATGGAGGGAATGGTATTAGAGGCACGCTAAACCTCATAAATATGCCCATTGCCAGCACTTTGATTCTAACCTTGTATTTGCTAATTATTATAGTTCTATACAAGAATTAGCTTTGTAGTTTATTTAATCTCTTTTTATGTTGGGCAGCCCACATCTAGGGCTGTTCAATGTCAATTGATGGACATGAGCCATCCACAATATGTTCATATGCACAAAGTATGGGTGTAAATCTTTTGTTCATTTTATTCATGCCTCTCCTGAAAGTTTATTAAAGGTCTTCTTTTTTTAAGGCAAATTTTAATGCAAAATTGAAATATGAGGTGATCCTGTATTGCAAGGTTCTCTTGGAAGTATTCAGCAAGTTCAAGATAGAAAAAGTTTCCTCTTTTCTATATTAGTGAACTTACCTTGTTTTAAGCCACATTCATCATAGAATGGCAATTGATCTTCTTTTGCAATCAACTGACATAGTACAATTCCTAGTATGCAATTTTTTCCTTTGTGGTGTTATTGTTGAGGATGTATTTTATATTTTATCATCTAGAGTTTGGCCCCAATTACTAGATGGTCAATGAAGGTTAGTATATTTGCCAGATTAATTAGTTTTACAATAGTTAGTGTGGAACATAATTGACAATCTCATCTTTCTATTTTGCAATGAGTAACTCTGAAGGTTGGAAAACATACAAGAATTGCACTTATGCTTGTTTCAAATAAGAGAAGACTACAAAGATATTAGAACTAATGTTTTTTTATACTGCCAACCCCATGTGAAGAAAATTTTAATAGAACAAGGATACAAATTCAATTAAAAAGGATCCCACATATAATGCTAACTAAATAATTTAAGTGGTTGGGAAGTAACAATAAATCATCCAATAAGTGGGTAAAATTTTTAATTATGCTTTTGTTTAAGGAACTTGCTTGTATTATCTTAAAGAAGTTGTGTTGACTCCTCCAATGAGCTAAAATTTGTGTTAGACCATCTTTCATTCGTGTTGTTCTCAAATGCATTTAAAAGGCAATGAATTGAATATTTGAGTTGGCACGATGAAATAGCATTACTATAGATCAACATTTCCTAACTATTGAGGAAAGGAAACCATTCCCTATTAAAAGCATCAATAATTTGCTCGTCTTTCAAGGAATTTAGATATGGTGTGGGAGATGAATTATCACAAGTAGGTTCTATTCCACTTATTAGCCATTGGTCTGACCAGATATTTTTTATAGACAAGAGTGATAAATCCTACACCCATTTCTTAGCACATTGAGATTGGCATGACATATGTTAAAAAAAGCTAATAGCCATAGCATCCTTGTAGACTTTTAATCCCAAAAACTCTATTTGCTAAACTAGAATATTATATATGGTATTGACGTAAGGAATTTTTCTGTAGTAGGGCCATAAATGCATGCTCCACAAAGGCAATACCAAGATATGCATATGTATTAGGAAAAAATAGGTACAACAAATCCACTCCCATTTACTATGAACTGCATGTGTACTATTATAGCGACCCCATTTTTTAAATAAACTTAACAATCGAAATCCTATCAATTCATAAACAAAAATGGGTCAAGATCAACTTTGCACAAAAGGGTAGCTTTTTATTAATTTACATAATTACAAAACTTACATAACAAAGCTTAATGTGTCTCAACAAAAGTTAGCACAAGATACATAATTAAAATAATATTAGAAAGACATAATAAAAGTCAAACACAACGATCCTTGAATTTTTAGAGGGTTTTGGAAATAAAATCCATTTCTACATTCATACTTGCAATACCTGGGGTGGGTGAGTTTATTTATACTCAGTATGTATAATCAAATTATATTAACATGCTATGACATAAAATATAATAATAAACAGATAAAATATTATTCTAATAATTCATATAATTAACATTCACAAGTCTAATTAAAATAACTCAAAACATTCTTACCATATTAAATAAAATTCGAGCATACTTCTTTTACATAAAGTCAGATGAAACAATCTTTCACAGAATTCGATAAAATAGGATTAATCATTCATAAATAGAATCTATTGAATCGTTCACAAAATCGGATAAATCATTCTTCACAAAATGCCGCCAATACCGAAATGACATATACTCGTGCTCATGGGTCAATGAGATAAAAATGAAATGGATGTTCTCATAATAGCCCATTTTATAGGCACCCTGTATGCTTCAATATGCAGTATCTAGGAGTCATAACTCGGATAGTTCTTGGATTTTTTTATAAAATAACTACCTTTTAAACCTGATGACAAATTTTGGGCTTTACGTCATATAACTACCCTTTAAATTTAATCTTTCAAAATCATTCACAATGTTATTCAAATAAGAATAATATTTTCAAGTCTGTATCGTAATGAAATCTCACTAAGAGGTGTACAAAACGTTATTATTTTAGCATTCATCTAACCCTTAATAATATTATTTTTCTTAAAATATTTTTTTATTGAAGAGATAAAGAATTACTAAACTGTACACCTAGTTGTTGCACGGAATTCTAAGTTAAAGCCACCTACACTCTCTCTTGAACATTTTTCAAAAAGCATATAGCAGGTGAAGACTTATCTTGTTCCAGGGCTCAAGGGCAACAGGGAGTGCCTCCCCTATCTTTGGGACAATCTCTACCTCCAGGCCCAAATATAATAGGCAAAACTTCCACTCGTGCTAGTGGGATTTATCCTTTCGGCTAATAGGCGGCAAACAAAACCTCCTCTTGTGTGAGGACAGTTTCTCCTTTCGGCTCAAAAGCAGCAAATGAAACTTCCTCTTGCCCCAAGACATCCCCCTCTAGAGTGACTAACTTAATTATAGACATTTCCATGATGTAGGGCACCACCAAATTAGCTAATACTACTCTTTGAAAGGTCAAATTTGGGCTAAACACGACTATAGTACCGGGGACAAAAGTTAGGACTATGGGTGAAAATCAAACAATGATTTCTTGTTTGTGAGACCAGACAACATATATCTTATCATACCCAAATATAAACAATAAATTATGAGATCCATCATAGAATGCTCAGAAGTATATATGTATGACATAATAAAACATCAGAAAAGCCATGATTTTCAGCACAGATAATAAATATGCATTATTGAACTTCAGTCTAAAAAAACAGTATCATACTCTGTAAAAGGATTCTTATCTCTCTACAAGGAGATATAATTGCAGGAATTCCTGTCACATACCAGTGTGTTTCAGCTCAAGTTCTCATCAGCAAATGTTGTGCCATATATAGACTCCCCTTCCCTTCCATCACCAAGCGTAAAATCACCTCCTCGGATCATGAAACTAGGAATAATTCTATGAAAACTGCTCCCTTTGTAGTGAAGGGCCTTTCCACTTTACTAACCACTTTTATTTTTCACAAAAAATGTTCCCAGCCCTTTGAAGAAATAGCCAAAAATATGAAAGTAAATAGTTTAAGTCCATACCAACCCCCAATTTAGCAGAATCATAATAATGTTCTTTTGTTACACGAGACTCTTTTTAAATACTCCAACAAAATAGCTATTTTCATCCACCGAAAAGAATAATGCACTTTGTCACAGATAACATTCAGTTTGCCTCATTCATGCAAAGAAAATAATCGACTGATACAGTGATTAATGAATCCAATCCATGCCTCGCATTCAACCAAAATATAACGACAATGATTATTACAATACAAATAATAGTAATTAGTATAATGATAACAATAACAATAAGTTAAAGTGACACATCTATTATGGAGAGTAACCAAAATACTAAGTTTGATTCGTTTTGTGCTCTATGGATTTAAGGATTATCATCACAATCCTTTGCTTCATCACAGTCTTTGCTTCAAGAACTGATAGATTAAACTATTATATACTCCCTCCTTCCTAAAATAAGTGTCCTATTTGATTTTCCAAAATAAACTAAAATTATATCATTTTGGAAAACCAAATAGGACAATTATTTTAGGACAGAGGGAATATTTGATTTTGCTAAACTTACATACCAAAATTAAAATTTAAAATACTCAATAAAAAATGACAAATAAGAAAGATGGCAATCAAAATGCAGCTGAATGTATCTGTAGAGAGTTAATCTGGTAAACTAGGCTACAAAAAATAGAATCAAAATTAATTCCATTCTCTATTGTAACCTAAAGAACAATCCAAAATATGTATAACTGAGTACATGCAACTGACTAGTAAACTGGACAAACATGCCCGAGATCATACATCACCGATATCCAACCACCCAATCAAGATTCAAAGAGAGGCAAAATGATATGCTCCCACTTACAGAAAAGCATAATAAAATTAGAGGGACAACATACCCTTTCTCCGATCAAAAACAGAACTTTGTTCTTTCACCGACCTGGGTTGCCAGAGTTGCTCCTTGGTTGTCAGGTCCAATCCGCTTGGTCACCGAGCTGCCTATTGGGGATCGACGTTGTAGGATTCAAGCGAGCTACTTGGTCACCAGCTTGCTTGCTGGTGCAACGATACGGATAGGGAGGTCAGGTTCAGGGAGGGCCCGAGGTGGAGGCCGCGTCTAGGGAAGGACGAGGTGGACGACACGTCGGGAAGGTCCGAGGTGGAGGTCATGTCCGAGGGAGGCTCGACACCACCTTGAGGGAAAGATGAGGCGGGAGGGCCAAAATGTCTAGGGAAAATGGAGGGCCGAGGTGGAGGCCGCGTCCGGGATGGCCTGAGGTGGAGGCTGCGTCCGTGGTGGAGGCCATGTCCTAGGGAGGCCCGATCTGGAGGCCACCCCGAGTGAAAAATGAGGCGGGAGAGACAAATTTGTTGACGAAAAATGGGGGCTGGGTTTCGGTGTGGATTAAACTAAAAAAATTGTGGGGGCTGTGACATAACTATGGCTCATATAACTTCGACATAACTTTCTCTTATTTATATTATTATATAATTTTTTTAAGAATATGGCTGTTCACACCCTAATTTTTGTTATGTATCTCCCATTTCTTCAGTAACCTCACCATTTCTTTATTAAAATTTTCTACTTATCTCTTATATTTAAAAAATAATAAAAATCCTTACCTCACTTCCCCCTCTTTCTGCCTAACTTCGGTCATCAACAGCCTGGCTTCAACACCACTACTTGGGCCATGGTCACGCTGTTCAGAAGCTAGCCTATGAGTGCGGCTAGTGCTTTGTGGCTGGCTAATCTAGCTGTGGCAGCCAAGCGGGCAGGTTGTGCTTTGGCCGCACAAGCTAAAGTCGGCGGTCAAAGCGGCTGTGCAAGCCAAATCCGGTTGCGGCTACTTAGATCTAGTTTGTGGTTACCGGCTCTGGCCTATGGCAGCCATATCCGACAACCATAACCAAATCCATCTTGTGGATTTGGATCATGCCTGGCCAGCTATAACTGGATCTCGCCACCATAGGCCAAATTCGGCGGCCTGTGTGACTAGATCTAGCCATTGCCTACTGCGACGGGCCTATCGGGTCTAAAAGAATATCGAAAAAAAAGGAGGGGAGAAGAAGTTGCCATCACTGGAGTTGCCACCGGAGTAGAATTGTCGCTGGAAAAAAAATGGTGTGGGGTTTATGTTGTAAGATATCTAATTTTAACTCGGTTTAATTTATATTTTTAGTATGTAAATTGTGTGGTTTTGCTTAATTGCCGATTTGATTTGATTTTGGGGTTATGGGTTAGTAATTCTGACTCTAATAAGGTTTAATTTTACTTTTTATAAGTATTAGTGTCAAACTTGATTAATCCATTTTTTATGGATTTTATAAGATTTTATCATAAATTTTCCTTAGTTAAGGGTGCGGACCCCGCCATCGGTCCCACGTCTATGTTGGATGGCATGCAACCCACTTGACCCTCTAGCCTTATATTATTTTATTTTAGCATATTAGGGTGTGATTAAATTTATTTTTAGACCAAAATACTAATTAGCCACTTAGGGCATTTTAAACCTATTTTACAACCCAACGGTTTGCTTACCCAACCTAAAACACTTACTATTTAAAGAAACCCTAACTCATTTTCCCAAATGGAGAATAACTATGTTAAGAGAAAGGAGATGCTCTACTCCCATTTCTTAAAGAAGAAAATTAGATTAAGGTGTGTTTTCTTGCCCTAATCACCCTTGATCTGTTGTGCATGTGTGCACTTGGCTCCGTACTTACCTTTATTTCAGTACTTTATTTTTGTTCCTTAAGCTAGTTTCCCTTATGTTAGCAATTGACGGTTATTTGTATTCTGCTATGAACTGTAATAGGTACACTAGAGGACCACGAGTGAGTCAGACCCCACTAGTGGCACAATTCCCAATATGGGAGGGCGCGACTCCCCATAAAGGGTCGTCTCCCTCCTTGGTTAGGCATGCTTATTGAATTCCAGTTATTCTCTCCTCTTTCTTCCTACTTCTTTCCCTTTCTCTGCGTAAAACTCATGTGTACCGATTGTGCCCACACCGGGCACAACATTGGTATCAGAGCTCTTATGATTCCCGGCCATGGCTCGAGGCAAACAAGCTGCCACGGCTCCGAAAAGTCAGCTCGAGAAAGAGGTTCTCGCCTCTGCGAACAGTCCCAAAATAGCGCCTGAATCCAGCGGCGAGCTTATGATGGCACAACTCATGGCGGAGATCAAGGCTTTGAGCGTGGGAGTAGCCAAGATCGATGCTTTGGGCTTGGCCATTGCCCAGCTTCAAGCAGAGCGCGCAGCACCCCTTCTTTCCAAGCCGCCACCAGTTTCCATGGAGACGGGGGGTCCATCCCAGGCTCCTGAACCTCTTCGCTCTGACTTTCCAGCGCCGGCAGACCACAATATGTGCTTTTCCTAGAACGCTCTGCTCTTTGGCACTGTCAACCAGGCCATGGATGGGAGGTGTGATAAGTATGAAATATATATCTATTTTGTATGTCTTTTTACCTTATTTGCTAGTATAGATTAGGTTAATTTAGAGTAAGTTATGGTTTATTTAGATTAAGATAGTTATTAATATTTTAGTTTAATTATTAATTAATTTTATAGTTATTAGTAGTTTAGGCATGTATTTAAATCAAGTTGGGATTTTAATTACTTTCTACATGTCTAAAGTATGATATTTTATATTTTGTAGGTAAAGTGCACTTATCGAGGTACTTGGACGATGTTTGAAATAATTCAAAATAGTCTTGACATGCTTCAAAGTGATTTGGACAACTTTTTTGAGTTATAAATAAGTTGGAAATCAATATGGACACGAAGAAAAAGCTTAATGAGCAGGAAATTGGACTGTCCAGAAAAACTGTCCAGATTGCAGAAACAGTGTAGCCATTCGAACGGGGCATTTGAAGTATTAAATGGGATAACATGAATTTGGACAAAAATCCAGAATAGGCGTTCGAACGGGCATGCAGAGCTTTCGAATGGGATAACGTGTAATTTCCTAATTTTAGCCAATTTTCAATCCTTTTCATATTGGACTTCTTTCTCTCGCTCTTATGCCTATATAAAGATATATTTGGCTTGAAATTGGGGGGATTCCAGTAGATTTTCTGAAGATAAAAAGGAAAAAGAAGATGGAAGAGAACTCAAAACTTTTAATTGAGATTCAAGTGCTTTCTTCTACAATGGAAGGCTAAACTTTTCTTTTATTTAGGAGTTGATGAAGCTATAGATAAGTTTCAGTTTCTTTTCTTTTTTATTTAGATCTCAGTTGTGAATGATGACAATTGTATGATAAAAATTTTCTTTTTAATGGAAGAGCTTTTAATGTTTATTCAAGTCTATGTTGATTTATTGTCTTGTAGATAATAGATTGATGTGGTTTTGATATTTTCATCGATTCTAATTTTTGTGATTTAGATGAGATGTTCATACAATAGTTTTAATGTTCAGATAATTAATGACTTGGATGAGTTATACTAAGATTAGACGAGTCATGCCTATAGCTAGTTTAGTGTAGATGATTCGTGCTATTGTCGAAGATAGTTCATGTCATGGAATTTAATTAATGATTCTTTCTGAAGTAATTCTAAATTATAGCTGAGAATACTTGTTCATATTTATACTAGATTTAGATTAAAGTTAAGGAATTGTTATGGTTCTATAGTGGATTCAATTTCCTAAGTAAATTCCATCATATTAATCTCTTGTTTTTAAACTAGTTGATTTCTTTCCTTTACTTAATTAAAGTTTAAGTTTGTTTTAGTTTTCAATCAGCAAATTCCTCTTTAGATTTAGTGATAATTCATCCGTCCCAGAGGTTCGACAACCCTTAAATACTTATCCTAGTACAATTACCTTGTATAATTGCAAAGGGTTTAATTATAAATGATCAAGGCGCTAGGCCTGGGACTCGTGAGGCACACAAGGTGTTCGGGAAAATGCCCCAATGGTGCCGCCTCCCCGAAACTTGTACCAGAAGATGGAAGATGACTGGGAGGAGTACTCAGGGCACCGCAGAGCACCCCGTGGTGGGGTGGAACCTCGTTTGGCCCGCCTACAGTTCCCACGTTATAATGGGGACGACAACCTAGTTGAATGGCTGTACAAGGAGGAGAAGTTTTTCGCCTACCAGGGGACACAGTCAGAGGCTGAACGACTGTGCATAGTAGCTTTCCACCTAGATGGGGATGCCTCAGTATGGTTTCAGAGCTTTGAGAAGGAGGTGCGCTACCCCACTTGGACCGCCTTCTCCGATGAATTGTGCATCCAGTTCGGCCCAAATGAGTTCCAAGACTTCAACGAAATGCTCTCCTCCCTACACCAGACATCCACCGTTCAAGCATACTACACGGAGTTCATGAAGGTGGCCAACCGCCTCCCTAATTGGCCGGTGGCCACCTTGGTGGGCACGTTCAAGAGAGGGCTCAAACCAGATATTTCTGAGGAGATGCGCCATTTTCCCTGTTCCAGCATGCGTGATGTCGTGCGTCATGCACACATCGAGGAAGAGAAATTGACTAGATAGAGGCGTGGGGGCAGGCTCAGACCTTTTCCTAGGGCTGCTATGACCGCCTCCCCTCTTGCCGCCCCAGCCAGCAGTTCAATGGCTGGCCGCGCTGGCCAAGCATCCCCTCAGACTGGCCTGATTGTCCGCCGTCTCACTCCGGCTCAAATGGAGGAACATCGTTCGAAAGGGATTTGTTTTCGCTGGGATGAGAAGTTCGTTTCGGGGCACCGTTGTTCCGTCAAGGGCAGTCTCTTAGTGGAGGAGATCGATGAAGAGACAGAGGTGACGGATGGGCCTGACTCTTCGTACCATGCTGAGACACTGTCGGAGATTTCTGTGCATGCTTTTTCAGGGGCATTCACTCCACGCACTATGCGAGTACAGGGTTATCTCAAGCGGTAGCAGGTCACCATTCTGATTGATAGTGGGTCTAGTCACAACTTCATTAATGACAAAGTTGCCCAGCGGCTAGGCTGCTTTGTGTCTGACTCGATGCCCTTTGTTGTATTGATTGGCGATGGCAAACATCTTCGGAGCTCCGGGGTCTGTACCCAGGCCGCACTCTCCATTCAGGGCCACACATTCGTGAACGACCTCTTCTTGCTTCCAACGAAGGGGGCAGAAGTGGTGTTAGGGGTGCAGTGGCTCCAAGAGCTTGGGGACGTTCTCTGGAACTTTAAGGACCCGGTGATGGATTTCGCAATTCACGGGCAGCGGGTGCGCCTCCAAGGCTCTCAGCCAGGCACTCTCATTTCTGCTCAATCGACGGGGTCCTTATTCCGGTTCTCATTGCAGGGGCTACTCTTATAGCAGCGGGCATCGGTAGATGTTGTGCAAGATGAATTGCCGCAGGATCTTCTTGACCTCTTGGCGGAGTATGGTGCGGTGTTCGCTGAACTGCAGGGCCTTCCTCCGGTGCGGTCGCATGATCACTCTTATCCCTATCATTCCAGGTGCTTCTTCAGCCAATGTCCATCCATATCGCTATCCTACATTCAGAAGGCTGAAATAGAACGTCTGGTGGCAGACATGCTGCATTCTGGTATCATTTGGCCGAGCACGAGCTCCTTCTCTTCCCCGGTGTTGCTGGTTCGCAAGAAAGATGGTACTTGGCGTTTCTGTGTTGATTACCGGGCTCTCAATGCTATCACAGTGAAGGACAAATATCCTATCCCAGTGGTGGAGGAGCTTCTTGATGAGCTATCAGGTGCTACTATTTTTAGCAAACTCGACCTCAGGTCGGGTTGCCATTAGATACGGGTGCAGGCCGCAGATGTGCACAAGACCGCTTTCTGAACTCATGACGGCCACTTCGAGTTTCTGGTCATGCCATTCGGCCTTACAAATGCCCCCTCTACATTTCAGAGCCTTATGAATTATCTCTTCTGGCCGTTCCTCCTCTGCTTCATCTTGGTTTTCATCGATGATATCCTTGTCTACAGCAAGTCATGGGGGGAACATTTGGAACATCTCAGGTCTGTCCTTGTATTCTGAAAGATAATTCTTTGTTTATTAAACCTTCGAAGTGTTCGTTTGGCAGCCCACAGGTGGAATATTTGGGTCATATCATCTCTCGTGATGGCATCGCTACTGACCCCTCTAAGGTGACTGCCATGTTGTCTTGGCCATCTCCTGCTTGCATCCGGGCACTTCGGGGCTTTCTAGGCCTTACTGGCTACTACCGGCGATTCATTCCCCACTATGGCGAGATCGCTCGACCCCTTACTGAGTTGTTGTGGAAGGGGGCCTTTCTTTGGTCTCAGGTTGCCCAAGAGGCCTTTGACGCACAAAAGCGGGCTATGGCATCTGCACTTGTTCTAATCCTTCCTAACTTCAGCCACCCCTTTGTGGTGGAGACCGATGCTTCTGATATAGGCTTAGGGGCGATGCTACTCCAGGAAGAACGTCCCATTGCCTACTTCAGCAAGGCTTTGTCTGGCCATTCACTATCTCTGTCTGTCTACGAGAAAGAAATACTGGCCATTGTCCTCACAGTCGACAAGTGGTGCCCTTATTTGCTAGGACGCCGGTTCTTGATTTGCACTGACCACCAGCCCCTCAAGTATTTCCTCGAATAGTGGGTGTTCACTCCTTCACGGCAGCGGTAGGTTAGTAAGGTCCTGGGTTATGATTATGAAGTGGTGTACAAGAAGGGCTCTGATAACACTGCGGCTGGCGCCCTTTCTCGCCGGGCCTCTCCAGGTTCGTGTTTGGCTCTTTCTAGTCCGACTTGTCCCTTCCTTGATGAGTTAAAATAGGCATACCGGGATGATGCTTCGACCCGCACCTTGATTTCATCACTCCAGACTGACCCAGCCGCCCAGCCATTCTTTGCATGGAAGGATGCACTCCTCTTTTGGAAAGACCGCTTATGGGTTCCCGAGGTTGCGAATCTGTGACGGCGTATCATCTCTCATTTCCATGACTCCCCTATGGCTGGTCATGAGGGTGCCCTCTGCACGTATAAGAGGGTCAGTCAGAGCTTCATGTGGCTGGGCATTCGCCAGGCTGTTATTGCATATGTGGTCGCTTGTGATGTCTGTCAGCGAGCTAAGGCCACCACGACGTCTCCTGCGGGGTTGCTTTAGCCATTACCTATTCCGGATAAGGTATGGGAGGACGTTTCCATGGACTTTGTGGAGGCTTTACCCATGGTACAGGGAAAGTAGGTCATTATGGTGGTAGTTGACAGGCTGTCCAAGTACACGCATTTTTGTGCTCTGGGACACCCCTACACCGCCAAGTTAGTGGCAGAACTCTATGTCCGGGAGGTGGCCAAACTACACAGTATGCCTCGCACTATTGTTTCTTATCGTGACCGGGTTTTCATCTCTCAGTTTTGGCAAGAGTTTTTCACCTTACAGGGCACTTCTCTGCATATGAGCACCGCGTATCACCCTCAGACGGATGGTTAGACAGAGGTTGTGAACCGATGTTTGGAGCAGTACTTGCGCTGTTTCACCATTTCTCAGCCACGCCGTTGGCTTCAGCTTCTTCCATGGGCGGAGTGGTCTTATAACACTGCCTACCACACCCGTGCTGGATTTACTCCATTCGAGGTCCTATATGGGAGGCCGCCACCGACAGTGTTATCATATGTTCCCCATCAATCCTCGGTGGCTGAGGTTGATTATATGCTTCAGACATGGGACGAGGTTCTTCGTCAGCTTAAGGATAACTTGTCATCGGCTCAAAACAGGATGAAGCAGATCTATCATTCTCATCACATGGATAGAGAGTTTGCGGTGGGCAACTTCGTTTATGTTTCTGTCCTTCCTCAGCGCTAGGTCTCCTTGTTTCAGCCTGAGCACTCCAAGCTCGCCCCCCGTTTCCATGGGCCATATGTTATAGCGGAGCACATTGGTTCGGTTGCTTACCGCCTGACTCTTCCGCCTGGGTTGCTGGTTCACCCTATCTTTCATGTATTTAGGCTGCGTCATTGCATTGGCGACCCGTCTTTGGCCACTGGTGTTCCACCACCTCCTTTGATGGGTCTTGTGGTTTCGGCCGCACCGGTCCCTACAACGTTGATTAATAAGCGTCGTGTCCGCCGCTCCGGTCGTATTATCACGAAGGTTTTAGTTTCATGGCAGGGCCAACCACTTGAGGATGCTACTTGGCTGTCTGAGGATGAGTTTAAGTCACGGTACCCTTCATGGTCGCCTTGAGGACAAGGCGTGTGCAAAAGCATGGTGGAGTGTTGTGCACGTGTGCTCTTGGCTCTGTACTTACCTTTATTTCAGTACTTTATTTATGTTCCTTAGGCTAGTTTCCCTTATGTTAGTAGTTGACTATTATTTGTATTCTGTTATGAACTATAATTGGTACACTAGTCGACCACGGGTGAGCCAGACCCCACTAGTGGCACAATTCCCAATGTGGGAGGGCGCGACTCCCCCATAAACGTCTCCCTCCTTGGTTAGGCATGCTTATTGAATTCCCGTTATTTTCTCCCCTTTCTTCCTACTTCTTTCCCTTTCTTTGCGTAAAACTCTTGTGTACCGATTGTGCCCACACCGGGCACAACATGATCTTTCGGTTTTAGTCTTAATCACTCTTATCTTCATTTTTTCCATCTTGATTCTTGATTTCTTTAATTAAAAATTTTATTTTTAATTTCGATTTAAAACCTGAAATGGGTGACTTTCGTTTTTAACAAAAGAATATTCTAGATCTACCTATTTCCAAGGTAATTTGAGCCTATTAGTTAATTTTAATTAAGTCTTAACAAAAACCTTAATTTTTAGGTAGGATTTACTGATGATTGATAGAGGTAAGAGAGTTTTTCTTTGTGTGGTTTTGTTCATTGAAATGCATGATTATGAACTTATGTGGGTTCTTTCTTCATTTTGAGGTTTAATAGTGATTTGTTAAAAGCATGTTATTTATGACTATTTTCTTATGATTAAGCATTAAAATGAATAGAACTATCATATTCTAATATTAGATTTTGATTTTACGATCTTCTATAGTGATTTTAGAATTTATCTTGAATTTTGGAATGTTTTTAGTTTGAATTTCATAAGGTTGAAGACGAACCAAGAAAAAGTGAACTATTAAGGGCATTCGAATGGATTAATAGGGCATTTGAACGGCTAGTATTTCGAACAGCTTGTCTGGCCAATCAAATGGCCATGCATTTGAATGGCCAAACTGCATATTTTGATTTTTGGCCATTTTTATGTATTGTTAGTCGTTTCTTGTCCTCTTTTCATGAATCTATTTCTTAATAATTATAATGACTTATGATTACCTATAAATACTACTATGATTGCATGAGAACCACTTTTGAATTATGATTTAGCTCAAACATGAATAAAACTATACTTGTTTAGTTTTAGTATGATATTCTACTTGTTTCAAATTCATGTTTGACGATTTCTTTATAATTACTTGATGATTCTAGTAAGCCTTACCATGATAATTTATTATGCTTGCACATAATATTAATTTTAGATGATTTATATTTTACATGTTTTTGCTTAAAGGATGAACTCATGATGCACAAGTGGCATGATCATGTGCTTATAAAATATGAGTTACATAATGATATGGAGGTGGCATGATTATGCGATATGGAATATGTTATTCATCATGATATATAAGTGTCATGATTATGTGTATATAAAATATATTTGACATGATGCATAGGTAGCATGAGTATGTATTTATGGAATGTGTATAAGAACATGATGTATAAGTGGCATGAATATAAGTGATTTGTTCCATGATGAATGGGTGTGGTGAATGATTATGTGATGAATATTATATAAATACTGTATATGATATCATTACTTTCCATATTAAAATCCTTCTGAACATTGACTCACCCTTCTTTGTTTTATGATTTTCTTTTGGGGTTGCATGTCATGTCATGTAGGTGCTTCGAATGGGTTCTATGTTGAGCATGAGGACAGTTATGTACTTTGAAAAGGGCTATGTTTGTATAGGGTTATGTTAGTTTTGTTTATGACATGTTGAACTCATATATTTGATTTACTTCACATTATGTTTAGCCGTGGTTGGCTTTAGTCATTGTCAGCTTGTTTGATGTGATGACTAGTTGATGGGGGAATGAGTGAACTATGACATTAATTAGTAGTCTTTTATTTTTGCTCTACTTGCTTTTGGACAAACTATTTGTGAACTTACTTTATTGTGTGTTTACCTAAGGATGAGTTAAGTCTTTCGCATTTCAACTAGACTTAGTCATGTCGTGTGCCGCGTGCTCCTTAGACTGAGTTCGATTTAGGTGTGTCGTGTACCGGGGCGTGATATATGTACTTAGAGAAGTATGAGCAAAGTGATAGAGGAAACATGGGGGAATGATTTTTAGACCCAACATATGGCGGCCTACTATGGCCAGATCTAGATCCAGCCTGCGTAGCATGATCTAGCCACCATAGGCCAAATCTGGTAGCTTGTGCAGCCAGATCTATCCATTGTTTGCCGCGACGTGCTTGTTGGGGTCTAAAAAATATAAAAAGAAAAAAATGGGAGAAGAAGTCACTGCCACTGGAGCTAGAGTTGTCGCCAAAACAAAAAATTGTGTGGGGTTTATGTACCAAGAGAAGTATGAGCAAAGTGATAAAAGAAGCATGAGAGAATAAAGTAAAAACAAATAATTTATTTTTCACTTTCTTTAGGGGACACGGAAAAAATTGGGATTTGAATAGGACTATTTTTTCAAAATTTTAAACTTCATGGGGAGGTTAATTTTGCTACCCAATTTTTTCTTATTTTTCGTAACATGTTATTACTAAAACATGATACAGTAATTTAGTGTTTTTTTTAAAAACAGAGATAAGGTGGACTGGACTGGGCCAACAGTCCACAGCCCAATATGCAGTCACATGGGTGGGCTGGGTTTGCAGGCCCAGTTTCAGGCCTCTCGGTACTCGCTAGTGCCAACCCGCGTTTGGGTCGTCTTCCTCGTGGTGGGAACGCCCTCCGCCAGAACCTCTCCCGCTCGCTAATACGTCCCCAGTGCCGGTCGTGGCACGAGTGCCGTATAGGGTCGAGGCAGATGAACTACAAATAGATATCTGCATCTGTTGCCTATTTTTTCTCGCATAAAACAACCGCTGCCTTTTGCAAAGCTACGGCTATTGGTTTGATGGCCGATGTCAACCGTTCCGACCTCCTCCATCGTAAACTGGTCGCCTATTTAGTTCAGGCATGTGGACGTACAGTTTTCCTGACCATGCACTAATGCCCATGCACAACAAGGTTTTCCTTCCTCAGGTGTGCATGATCCTCTCTTTGGCACCTAAATTGGCCAGGATGTGATAAGCTCCTGGTGAAGGTGGTTGGGCTTTAGTCGTACCATGTTTGGGCTTGCTACGAGCTGGTTTCAATCCCTTCCGACCACCACCATCCGTTCTTCGTTAGACTTTTTTTTGGACTCTTTTACGTCTTTTTCATTCCACTTCATGTTCTCCTTGTTGGACCATGGTATGGGCTCGGACCTAGTTTGGTCTAACAATGTAGTGGTTCGGGTAAATTGGTATGGGCCATTGGGTCCAAAGGTAGTGGGGGTGGTCGCGCCAACCCCACATGTACCTTCTTTACACTAATTCAATTAGGACCCACTGACGCCACACACGCACACTAGGCATTTGACTAGGTTGTGCATTAACACGTTGTAGGGCCCAGACACGCTAATTAGGTATCGAGGGTAGGACCCGTGGTTAGTGAAGGGTCGACCCTGTCACGGGCTTGGCCATGTGCAGGGGGTCCAGGCCTCCGCGGGCTTTGAGATACAGAGCTTACTCCCGTTGTGTAAGACCCTCTAGTGAAACCGAAAGGAAAAGAGTAATGAATCCTAGTTAGTAATAGCCCAATTAAGGTCTACTTAAGATAGGAATAGGGAAGCGTATTTAAGGGAGAGAAAGAGAGGAGACAACCCTAACTTGAAAAAGCAAGGGCGGGCCCCCTCTCTTGTTTCCTCTCTCTCCCAATCAAGTCGCTCCCTCTCTCTCTCTTAGTTTCGGCCAGCTCAAGCAAGGGAGGTTTTCTTGCTACTGGCCACCCTCTTTCTCCCCTATCCTAGACATCCTTGGCGGGCTGATTAAGGGAGAATCATTTCCTCCTTGACTGGATCTTGGAGGCTGATTCAAGGGTTGCATCATTGCTGAGTTTTTCCTTCAATCTAAGCAAAGGTTGTGAGGGATCTGCACATTAGAAAAGTAAACTCTAATCTCTACTTGTTGTTCTTGTGTTTGGTATGCAAGGACTGATTCTTGGAGAGCGTGCAAGGGCTGGAACGCCCAAGTCAGTTCGTCTTTGTTCCATATTGATTCCTCTTTGATTGATTCATGTTTGGATGCATGATTATTGCTTAATTGATGTTAGTATTATGCATGTTTTGGTGTAAATTGATTTAAAGATTGGATTTTGATTGGTGCGATCGTTGCTCTATGCTTGTATCATCCTTGATACACAGTTCTTTTGCTTCTTTTAGGCTTTGTCTGTTAATTTTTTAGATTGGGTTCATAGCTTTCTCTTCGTTGGTTTTCAGGCCTTGTCTTGCTTGTCTTTGGTTTTGGCTGGTCTTTCTATATGGGCAAGATTGTCTAGCCCTTGCCTACTTCTGGTCTAATCTATCTGGTCTAATTAGATGTGGTAGGTCAGGTTTTCAGGTTAATTGGTTTGCCCGATGACAATTTGAGGAAATTTTTTTAGAAATAGACTTGATATTTGGCTGAAATACAAATTTAGGCTAGAAAAGTTGAATTTGTAGAAGTAGACTTAGGCATGTTCAAATGAGTTATATGTGCGTTGAAAATACCAAAATAGCCCCTCCATTGTAATGGAGGTGAAAAAGTTTGTCTTTTCTTACCCGATGGTATCTTCCCAGATAAGCTGCTTCCCTCTTCTCCTTTTCTCCTCATCCCTCATCTCCTCCTCCATCACCCCTACGCTGCTTACCCTCCTTGCAAAGTGGAGAGGCTCGGTGAGTGCAAGGAGAATATTTGAAGAAGGAGATGATCATGGGTTGGTAGGTTGGCAAAGGGTGGATGTATAAGAGCATCTAGAATGGTTCCCTATCTCGAAGAGGCAAGGCATAGGTCATTGTGTTTCTACCCAAGGGTGGTTGGACCGGAATAGTGGTGAGGTAGGATAAGGAGGATCAGTTATGTTTTTTACTTGTAGATGCACAAATTGAAACCTGGTGTGAAAAAGATACAAGAAAGTCAACACATTTTTTGGTGTGCTATCAGTAAGGCCAACATATATATTGGAGAAAGGATCGATGACAACGTTAACTGATAGTGTACATTTGATAATTGATAGGGCTTGAAAAAGGCAAATGCCCGAGACATGTATTTCTTTCCACTTAGATCACTTATATGGTAGGTGTGAAACATATTGTTGAGATGAAAGAAAGGTACTAAAAGATTGGGTGTATTATCAAAGTGAAGAAAGTCAACATACATGGTGGGAAAAGGGAGGGCAAAAGCGTTAACTGGTAATGCTCAACTGATAATTGGTAATGCCAAAATGAGGTAACTTTTAGGTGCATTTAATGTTTACTTATGGAAGCACTTATATGGTGGGTGTGAAGCATATTGAGATGAAAGAAATGAAGCAAAGGATTAGGTGTACTATTAAAGTGAAGAAAGTCAACACACATGGTGGAAAAAAGGAGGTTCAACTGGTAACTAGTAGTATCGAAATGAGGTAACTCTCGGGTACATTTAATGTTTACTTATGTAAGCACTTTATGGTGGGTGTGAAGTATGTTGAGATAAAAGAAAGGAAGCAAATGATGTGGTGTACTATCAAAGTGAGTAAAGTGAACATACATGGTGGAAAAATGGAGAGCGAAAGCATTAACTAATAAGGATCAATTGATAACTGGCAGTGCCAAAATGTGGTAACTCTTAGGTACATGTAATATTTTCCTCTTGGATGGACTAATGGGTGTGTGAAGCATATTCATTTGAGATGGATATAGATGAACAACTTGTGTTATGTGTGTAGGGTGGAGAGTGGAATGTAAGTGGACATAAGTATAATAGCTGCAATGCAAAGTTCGATCTAATATTTGTTAGAAGCTCATTGTCATATGAATCAATGATAACCAAAGTACACAATGTAATAGGATGTTGTAGAAAGGATTACTCGTTGAAAATGAGTTTTATATATCCTTTAGCAATCCCCATAGACCTACCTCCAACGGAAATACAAGATACTAGGACTCTCTATTATTTTCTATGTTATGCTAAGGCAAGGGATAATGGTCTCCTTTTGATTATAACAATAGTGAGAAAAGCAAATGTCTTGCATGAATGTCCTTTGAAATTTGATGTCAGATGGGGAATTAACAAGAATATGTCGAATGCTAATGTGGAAGTCCCTAGTAGTCATAGGGAAGAGGTTAACCCGAAGGTAGAAGTGAAGGATGTAGGAGGGAGTTAGGGCACAAAAAGCAATCAGCCATTGACAAGTGTGGGGGTGGATGGGGACATATTGTACAAGACCATAGTGGATTTGAGTGACGACGCAGAAGTAGATGACTTATTGCATGAGGCCATGGAGATGGAGGCAAAGAAAGCTCCTCCTACTTACTTATATTTGCAATCTAATTCTGATGAAGAACTAGTGGAGGTCCCCATTTCAAGGGTTCCAATTGATGATGTCAACATATCTAAATATGAAGAGCTTGTGCCCAACCTAATGGAGGGCAATGCTGCAAGAGGAGTTAATGATGAAGAACTTGTGCCCAACACAATGGAGGACAATGATGAAGTAGTCGTTAATGATGAACGACAAGAGCATTATGAAGAAGACATGAATTCGGATAAATTTGAATGACAAAATTTTGATGAAGATGCCTACAATGTAGGAGAAGATAATGACATTGGGGATGCAAATGGATTAAATGTGACTGCCGGAAGTAGGGATATTGGAAGTTGACTCCCTCCGACATTAACTAAAGTGCTAAAGCCATAAATGACAAAAAGAAAGTGGTAAGAAATATGACTTAATGTTGTGAAAATCTATGTAATTGCAAACTTAACCATAGTTAGTAACTTCGTTGGCATGTTAAATGCAAGGAAGATGAAGGTCCAAAAGGAGAAAATGCCACCATTTCACATATAATTATCGTAGATGATAGTGGGAGGAGGAAAACATCATCATTAGTTAGTTGTTTTGGGAAAACTACAGCACCAAAACATAATACAAGGTAATATCATATCATAAATTGTCACTGAATTGATTACACCTAACTTATAACTGTTAGGCTCATTCTAATTTGTTTATAAATATATCCCTTAAGCAGCTTAGATGTGGAGGTATGTGTGAATGATGAGCACAACATGGGTGAGGAGGATAATTTGTTTGAATTTGTCAAAGATCCGATGGTAGTTCTACTTGGGCAAGAGTTTAGGGATAAGGAATATCTGAAGTACATGTACACAAGTATGCTATGCACAATAACTTTGAGTTTAATGTATTATAGTCAAATAAATCTTGATTCATAGTTGTGTGCAATGTGTCGGGCTGTCAATGGAGGTTACATGCAACGATAACCAATGGTTGTAGTATATTCAAAGTGAAAGCTATGAATAATATTCATACATGTGGGAAACTAATCTTTGGAGGGAAACATAAATAAGTATTATTGCTGACACTCAATCGTGAAATGTGTTAGGCAACATGTTGATTACACTCCAAAAGATATTAAAATTGACATTGATTTGGAATATGGAGTGAAGATGAAGTATTCGAAGGCATATAGGTGAAGGTGGCAGCTTTTAACAAGTTAAGAGAATCATATGAGTCATCATATGGCGAGTTGGCTGCCTACTTATATGAGTTGGAGAAGGCAAAACCGGGCACCTAAATTGCTCTTTAGTATGACACAATAGATAAGACCTTCGAGAAATTTTTTGTTTTATTTGGAGCAGCCATGGAGAACTTTAAGAAGTTCGTGTGAAGGGTTATATGTATGGATGACACCTTCTTAAAAGGAAGGTACAAAGAGACTTTTTTATGATATCCAATTTGGATAGAGATAACCATATATACCTAATTACTTGTGCTATCGAAGAAGGAGAGAATAATGATGCATGGGGCTAGGTCCTTGCACATTTAGAAACTTAGCTTGGTTATTTGGAGGGTCTAGTGATAATTCTAATTGGCATGGAGCAATCACATCACAAGTGGCTAAATGTTTTCCATATGCCACACATGGATATTGTGCATTTCATATATCTCAGAACATGTTTGCACATTTCAAAGACAAAGGTTTAAATAGTAACTTCTTCAGAGCAGCAAAATCAGTTAGGTTGGAAACATATATGGATGAAATGACTATCATTGAGGAGAAAAACCCTAAGGCCTACAAATGGTTAACATAAATCAATAAAGCAAAGTGGGTTAGTGCATACTTTCCATCACCCAGGTACAACATTGCCACTTCCAACCCATGTTAAATCTTCAATGGAATGATTAGGGAGTAACAACACTTCCCCATTGTTATGATCATTGAGGCCATCCGTTTAAAGGCTCAAGAGATGTAGTACAAGCGTGAATTGGAGGCAAAGAATTGCAAGGATTACTTGACTAAATTTGTCGAAAGCAAGATTCAAAAGTGTAACAAAGCAACAAGAGGTATGATGTGTTATCTAATAAATGACCATGACGTCTTGACTAGGTCCAAAAGAGGTGATGATCAGGTTGACCTTCTATTAAAGACTTATACTTGTTGAAAGTTTCAGCAAATGGAGTTACCTTGTGTGCATGCGTTGACGGCATGTGGCTGCCAAAGATTAATTATGTTGAATATTGCTCCTCGTTCTACACAATGGAAACAAATAGGCAAATCTATAGCAAGAGAGTATATCTAGTTCTCGAACATAATAGATGGGAGACCTTTGAAGATGTGAAGAGCTTGAAGTTGAGGTCTCCCAAGGAGAAGGCATAATAGGGAAGGATAAAGAAGAAGTGGATCCTTTCTCAAGGTGAAGAAATAAGAAGAGAACAATGTCATAAGTGCAAAAAATATGTTCACTATCGCAATACTTGTACTGCGGTTATGGGAGAGGACCCGGTCGAATGCTCAAATCCTCCTCTATCCTCAGCTCAATCCCCTCCCCCTCATGGTTCACCTTTATCACCATCTCCTCCTCAACCACATTTTACAACTTCTACACAAGGCTTGCAACTAGTCAACAAGTGGGGAGTTAAAGAAATTAGGAGGAAGCATAAGACATGTCCAAACATACCAAAGCTCATCCCTCTAACTATAAAGGGGAAGAAAATGAGAAATGTGGCTGAGATTAATGCTTGTACAAATTAGGACCACATGTGCAAGTGAACAATAGAAGATCACGACTTTTAGTTGGGAATTGGCTGTTGGTCGCAAACATTTAGCTTATGGACAACTCCCGACTAAGAGGGATTCAAGATGTTATACTTTTTTAGATACAAAGTGGGTTGATATATTGTGTGTATTTTTTGTTACATATAAAATAATGTATGGGAAGTTTTTGCTTGTACATGATAAGACCACATACAAAATCATACCTGTGTAATACTCTATGCTTTTCTTTTGTATTAGGAATATTTGTAACCTGATCTTGATACTTATAGCAAATTGTTCCTTTGATCCTTTTGTATTTAATGTTAAGTAGTAAATATTCTTTATCATGAATCATAACATCTTCATAATATTGGTAATGTATATAGCCCAACTTATTCTAATGAATTTTCTCTCTGACTTGATGTATTGCTTGCGGTGGAATGGAAAGGCTGGGGAGTGTTTTTCTAAGATGGAACTTTTCTTTGATGAAACAAGACACGGTTTTGAACACAAACCATTTCCAAATCAACCAAAAATTTTAGGTGCACAAACTTTCTTACTCTATATCCTTTTGTTATCATAGTTTTTTTTTTTGCTTAATAGTGTTTCGGTCTTATCCCTTAATTCCAATACTAGAGAGAAAGAGTCTAATAGTGCAAAGTTGATTGATTGCAAACCAGGAGAACACACTTGTGGTGCTCACTGTTTCCTTCTCTCCAAATGTTAGAAATAGTGGTGATATGAATAGTCTGCACAACCAAAAGCAAATGTTTGATTTAACAACACTAGAAGAAATCAGTGAGCTTATAGATGGATGGGGATTTTTATATGAATCTAGGTTTCAATTGCATTGTGAGATCTTGTAATTGACTTTTTGTGGCGGTCTATGGGTGTTCAAAGTTGCTAAAAGTTGTGGCAGTTTTCATGTATAGGTCTTCAAGCTGCAAGAGATGAGTACTCAAAGTCGCTGACTAAGTATTTGCAGGATTCTATTGTGTCTATGATGAAGATGCTTCAAAAGCAAGTATTAGGAGGAAAGAAGGCAAAATGCTTAATGTTTCTTCGAAGCAGTTATAATGAGAAAACACATTCTTTTAGGCTTGATCAAGAGATTCTTGGTTCATTAAAGGAATAGTTGAATTGTAAGGAGATCCAAGAGGATGACATGCCTTTTTTGAAGTTCAAGAAAGATGAAGCACTTACTGTCCAGAATCTCGATTTAGAGTTGAAGCTTCTATTTGGTGAAGTTGATGTCCTTGTGGAGAATTTGGATTTAATAAAGAGGCAGCTAGGTCTTGAGCATGTGACCCCGAAGATCTTACTCTATTATTCTCATAATAAGTATCTATATTAGAAAAGTAAAATGAACTGATTTTAGTTCACTTTAATTTATTTTCACTGTAAGAGTATGTGTATGAGCTCCTGGGATAGCCCTAATGTAACACCCAAGATTTTTCATACATTTTTTTTAAAATTCATGAAAATTTTTTGCAATATAACGTCTGTAAATCAAAGGAAAAATGACGAAATCAAAACCTAATAAAACAGTTTATAATTTAAAACACTAAACATCAATTTTCCATCTAAATATTTCTATCATAGGGTCAAACATCGTACGGCCAAAGCAAATATCCTCAGGTGCTACGCAAAAACACACGTACGACTAAATTGCTATGATCATAGACTTTAAATACAAATCTTTTCTAGGCATCCCTGAGTGCAAGTCCCATAACAGTCCACAGTCTAATCCAACTGAAAGTCCAGAATATAAACATCTTGTGTTCTCATCTCACCCAATATAATAGATCGTGGCACAAATAAACTTGCAATGAGTCAAGCATATACCTGAGTCAACGGGAATCAATCCACCGCTGAAATGAGCATCCATCTCCAGGAGCTCTCCGCACAAACCTGCAAACTTCCTATACAACGGGGCTAAAAAGTAGGGTAATGAGTATTTTCATACTCAGTAGGAAAATACCCAATAGGGGAATCCAAAACAATGAACTCACTAAGTTCATAAATACATGCGTTCATGCAACTCAAACATGAAGTAGTCAACATAATATAATCATAATCAGGCACATATGCATATAGTCATACCAAATGCTCTATCGTGCCAAAATCATACTATCAAATCAAACTTACACAAACACCCCTATCCAGGGTCTTACAAACTTACTCGTACCACCTTACGCTTACTCATACAATCATACTCGTACGACCTTACTCGTACAACTTACACAAAATCATACACTTACTATCTTACTTAGAATCATACTCTCACAATCGTACTCATGCACACATACTCTTACAGTCATACTCATACTCATGCAGTCTTACTCATACTCTTACAGTCGTGCTTATACACATACTCTTATAGTTGTGCTCATACTATCGACCACTTAAGCTCATTACAACTAATAAGCTCCAATATCAAATGGAAAAGAATGCCACTGGGGCAACACCTTAACCTCTGGGGAGTGACTAGACGCCATGGACTTTTCTGAAGGTAAGGCACACCAATGCTCATGGGTACTGGATCAAATAGGTAAGAGTAGATCCATGATACTACTTACCTGAGCGCACAAACATAAACACCCACACATAAGGAGTCATACAGTTGCCCACCATAATGGGTCTTATAGTGCAGTGCCACTCTTGGGCGGAATCATACAATACTCTCAACAGAGCTTCATATGTCTGGGCTTAATACAGCACACAGACAAAGTCAAAAACATACATCGCTCTCAACAGGGCATCAGACGTCTGGGCTTCATACAGCACACAGACAAAGTCGAAAACGTACATCGCTCTTAACAGAGCATCAAACGTCTGGGCTTATATAGCATGCAGACCAAATCAAAAATATACGTCGCTCTCAGGAGAGCATCAGACATCCGGTGCTCTATACAACACACAGACAACATCCCGCAGGATAAACACCATGGCAAGACATGAGAAATGCTCAGCCGACTCATTATCGGCTAGCTCAAACAAGAAACTTAATCCGTCGAACCCTCAGGTCTCAAACTCACAACGCTATCATTAGTTGTGCTTATAATTCAAGTTTGAATTAAGTACATTATGCGGTACAATTATGCCACACAAACACTCAAGCATACCGTGCTCCACTGATCAAACCGAAGCTGAGCCCGATCTGAAACCCAAGTTCATCAGGGCAACAAACTTCACTTAATTCATCCACATCATGATCATAACATATCGTACATCAAACCCTTACAGTCTTACATACTTCGCCATCCATCTTATGGCCAAAACATCTTACATTGACATCACCAAATGAAGCTCCTTAGAGCCAACCCAGTTGTCGCCCCCTTACTATATCTCACTTATTATGCTTACTTTTCACTTCATAATCTATATGTTATGTTTGTACAATTATGCACACTCTTACTATCTGACAAACCTCACCCGTCATACCCATAACCTCTGTTATCCGTCATACGCTTACACATCCATATCCAAATCCAGGCAAAACCTCTGTCACCTCTTACTGTCCATCACCCATACTTCTTCACACATACCCATATGCATATCCATAGCATAGGCAAATAGCCAGCATACATATGTATGTCTATCACACATACGCATAACATACACATACGGTCATACATACGTATCTTACAAACATGCTCACTAGTCATCACTAGCGCATACATACACATTTAAACATACATCAAACATACACGCCAGCCATCACTAGCACATGCATAATCCATACATACGTCAAGCATACACGCTAGCCATCACTAGCACATGCATAATCCATACATACTTCAAACATGCACGCTAGCCGTCACTAGCACATGCATAATTCAAACATACATCAAACATGCACGCTAGCCATCACTAGCACATGCATACATACGTCAAACATACACGCTAGCCATCACTAGAACATACATAATCCAAACATACTTCAAACATGCACTCTAGCCATCACTAGCACATGCATACATATGTATATCCAACATACTTACATCCAACATGCATGTCATATGCATTTCGACATACCATATAATCATGCTTACATGCACATCATGCAATCAGATCGTTACTTAACATCCAAAGCATGGAATCATACAATCCTAGCATGCTGCTACTCATTCAAAGCATGCTATCATGAAATTACGAGTTCAAAGCTCTCCTACCTTGTAATCATGACGTTTGATGGTGAGTACACGACGGTGGCGGTGGCGGAGGCGGAGTTGGCAGCCAAAAGCTTTGCCAAGTGGAGAGAGGTGTTGTCCCGAGGATTTTAGGATGTGCCGGAAACAATCACGACCAAACGAGGTGTCAGAAGTCAATGCGGCAAAATCCACGATCCACGGCGGCACACTAGGGCGGCTGGGAGAAATGTCGTGCCAACATAAGTGGTGGTGCGACTAGATGTCGAGGGTGTACTCATTGAAGATCGGCCGGTGGCTAAGATGTACTCAGCCGGCCACAAGACATCGAAATCGTCCGTGGACAGCACCCAACGGCGACGATTTCGTGTCAACAAGGGCCCACATAAGGGCGGAGAGCGTGGGGCATTGCTCAAGGATAGAGGAGAGGTGGTGGAGGCCTCTAATGTCAACTCCATTTGGTGGCAGATTCAACCGATGGTCAGGCGGCATGAATACGACGCCTAAACCCATAAACGCACGCGTGCCCACTTGCACACGCGGACAAAGGGGAGGGGAAGAGGGCTGAACGGAGATGACCCAAGGCCCACAAAAGGGTAACTGAGCTATGGCCAAGATGTGGTGACCGATCGAAATGGTGACATCGCGATCGTCACCCATAACCAACATCATGGTGAGGGCGGTTGTGCATCTCGCATAGTATAGGGCAATGGCAAGCGGCCCATTATGAGCGGAGTGTATAATCGGGCCAAGTGGGGCTGACCTTCACTGTCGCCGAGCTGGGGCAGAGCTCACGATGGCCAAATGGCCCACAACTCGCCGATGGCAACGACCCGAGACGCACCCAAAACGTCTAATCAGGCGGAGCAATACAATAGGGCGAAGTGGGGTCAGAAGCGGTAACCCCCTACTGACACTGGGTCGAGGTAGGCTGGACAGAGTCCGTCCCGTAGCCAAATGATGACCAGAAACACAGGCGTCTCAAAAAAATCCCACGGACAGTGAGATGGAAATAAAACCAAAACCCTACCAAAGTGCCGGTAGCTCACCACGGAGCGAAGAAAGCATGGCGGCAGCTCTAGCCAGGGCCTTTGGGTTCCTAGCGGCCAACTAAACATAAGTCTAGTTGAGGGCGGCCGCAAACGACATCAAAATCGTACCCCCACAGCTCAAAAATGGGATTAAAGGAGAGAAAAACTGAAGAAAAGTTCGGTACCTCGTGGAGGAGCGAAGAGGCCGTGGCAGCGGTCATAGCCGGTACCTACGGACTCGTGGCGGTGAGGCGAAGTGGATCCTGACAAGAACCGATGGAATCTGACTACAGAGGAGGGAGAACGGAGTGACCGAAAATAGGCTCGGGTTTTCTCTTCTCTCTGGATGACAAAACTTTCTTCTGTAAGTTTCTGGAACGAAACTTACTGTGAATCGGCTTTTAAGTCGATTTTTGCAAATCATTCTTTTTAATTTTTTATATCTATATCCCTAACACGTGTTCACCTACCGGTTATGCATTATAGATCCAAAATTCGTGCCGTAAGCACGCAACAAGGCCCGCGGCCTACGACTAAGCCCCACACCCGACTCTATGGGTATAAATATAGGGTATGTATACATAAATATGAATACACCGTAGCGTCACATTTTCTCTCCAAAAATAACCAGAAAAATAGCAAGAAAATTCCAAAAACTCGTAAAACAATCAGGGACCTTACACCTGAGGACCTTACATGACTATGAGCTACTGTTGTTTGTTTTATTTATATCATACTTAATTGAAAGGGATTAAAAAAGTTTGACTTGGATCCCTCTATTTTAATGGATTTTTGTGCAGTTTTTCTTCACATCGTAAACTTAGTATCCATCTGCTCTTTCATGTCATACATTTTTATGAGATATGAGCTTGTAGAGAGTTGGCAAATGCTCTTATGGGTAGTTGACTTCCCCTTATGGTTCTATAATAGGAGATATGAGAAGTATAGTATTGAACTCTCGCCATCAAGTAGTTTCATGGAAGATTGGACAAGGAATTGTTGTGTGTGGGAAGGGGGCGACCACTCGCCATTTGCTTGTACATTCCTCTTGAAAACATAATAGGCAAAATCCCTACTAGAAAAAGAAGACAAGAGTTCTTGCTTGTTTGTTTTTAGTGTTGCTTTGCACTTTGTTCGTTAATAATTCAGGTATTTACAAGACTCAGGCTAAACTAGTTTTTTGCAATGTACTAATAACTCGCCCAATTTGCTCTTTTATAGATGAAACAATGAATTTCATATTTTCATGCACAAAATGCCTGCATGGCCTTCAGCTGACTAGGCTAGTATGTATTACCTTCTACTAATGGTATTTGGGGTGTGAATATAAGACATTGTGCCTAAAAAAAGTCCATACCACATTTCGGCCTTCCCTACACAATTTATTAGTTCCTAGCATTGTTCAAGGAGATTCTAAGAACGACAAATGTCTCACAATTGATGTTGGATGACAATGAATGGTAGTTCCATCTCATGGCTATTTCCCCTCATGAACCAACATGCAGTCTGTGCCAGTTATCATAGCTCACATGTATGACTGCTTAGTTTTGAAATAGGCACCAGATAAGCACCTCAAAAAAATTTAGAACATCTTTGTTCTCTATACTTGGTCCCAAGATTTTGTAGTGAATTCAAGAAACACAATAACAAAACTAAAAACTACATCCTCAACTTATGTTACATATTCAGTGAAGCAAGTTGCAAAACTAAGAGACAAACGGCTTATGGTGATCTTTCTTCTACAAAACTACTAGATTTTTCTTAAACCATGATAAAAGTCATAAATTGAAGTGAGCCTTACTGCCTTCCACTCTCAAGTTACCACATCAATAAGGTCATAGAAAACCCATTGTCATCCTTAGGAAAAAGTGAAAACAAAAATGATAAAAACAGAAAACACAACAAGAAATGTAATAATCATTCACGCAAATATTGCCAACTAGGAACAAAAATTCTCAACACATTGTATGTATCTGCACATTGTCCCTAACAGTCATTAACACACATAAGCCCCTATACTTGGCCCATAGTGTGTTTCCGCTACATCATTAGTTATTCCCACCATTCACATGTTCGCAAAAATATTCCGCTATGCTGCGACTTACGTTCTTTCCAAGGCTTCCAAAAAATGCTCATCAAATACCACAATACCACAAGTTTACATGGAAAATGCTCATCAAATACCACAAGCTAGGTTCATCAAGCATTTTGCAAGTAATCCTACCAACACCATTCACATCAAATACCATCATTCACCCACACATTGACATGGAAAATGCTAAAAAATGTGCTCAACACTAACAGTCACCCACACATCCACATCAAATAGTCAAGGACCAACACCATTCACACCCACATTCACAACACAATGTCCATAGCTATTACATTCACATTTGGTTCATGTCTACATAACAAAATCAAATGTTTTATACAACTAAGACACATGTAATCACACTATATCACCATCATATGGAATGTTGCATAATTTGGTATGCAACCCTATGCCTCATGGTGTGCATGTCCTCCCTGGTAAAGTTAAATCAATACCCATGCGACAAATAACACATATAAATACAAATGCATACACCACAATCATTGTTATTGATTTATTGCAGGTGTCCAGTTATTTCAAGGTGAGGGGGCAACCTAAGTGAGCTAGGTAGGATGACTCTCAGGGACAACGTAGTTAGAAACCTTGTGGCAATAACTTTGGGATGAACAACAACCACGTGTAGCCTAATCATCACAACCCCCATGCCAACATGTCTTACTTCTTGTGTGGGAAAAAATGACATTACAAGAGAGAGTGTCCTCAGAACACTCAGGGTAATAATGTTCCTAGGCATCAGCCGGTTCCAAAAAACCAAGGCCCAAGTATCAAGGAGGGCAACAAGGAAGGCAATAAGGAGGGCAGCAAAGTGGGCAACAAAAGAAGTTAGTCATCTAAGAGAAGGTAATTGCTATTTCAGCTCATGTGGTGGCTAATAATTCAGCAATGGCAGAAGGTATGCTTGAAAATGCCTCCCACTATGCTAGAGTATTATTTGATATCGGATCCTCGTATTCTTTTATTTCACATCTTTTTGCTCATGAGCTTGGTGTTGAGCCTAAGATGTTGTTTGTTCCTTTGCGTGTGTTTACCCCTTCATCTTTTATTTAGGTGGAGGAGTATCTTGAGAAGGTTTCCATATTGGTTGAAGGACTTGAATTTTTTGTTGATTTGATTGTTTTGCTTGTGATTTTGGGCATCTACATGATGTTAGCTTATCATAGACATGTTGATTGTTGTGGGAAGAAGGTTGTGTTTGGTTTTCCAGATGTTGAGCCTTTTGTTTTTTATAGTGGCAAGTTCTTGGTGTCTTCATCTAAAGCAAGGAAGTGGATCAATAGTGAGTGTGGCTTTTGTTGCAAGCATCTCAATGAGGGGTATTATGACTCTAACTCCTATTGAGTCCGTTCATGTGGTGTCGGAGTATGCAAATGTCTTTTCGGATGACTTGAGGGATTGCCTCCTGAGAGAGAGATTGAGTTCAATATTGATCTTCTATTGGGCATAATTTTTATTTTTAAAGCTCCTTACTATATGACTCTAGTTGAATTGAAAGAGCTTAAGGCTTAGCTGCAAGAGTTGATGGACAAATGATACATAAAGCCTAGTGCATCTCCTTAGGGCGCACTTGTTTTTTTCATCAGGAAGAAAGATGGTTCCCTTAGGCTTTGTATTGATTACCGAATGTTGAATCAGGTAACAATCAAGAATAAGTATCTTTTGCCACGTATTGATTATAAGTTTGATCAGTTGCAACAGGCTCAAGTATTCTCTAAGATTAACTTGAAGTCAGGCTACCATAAACTCTATATTCAACCTAATGATATGTCTAAGACAATTTTCTGGATGCATTATGGGCATTAATAGTTATTGGTTATGGCTTTTGGTCTCACTGATGCATCAACATCTTTTGTGGATTTGACTAATAGGATTTTTAGGTCTTATTTAGATCGGTTTGTCATTATTTTTTATTGATGACATACTTATTTACTCAGCCAACTAAGAGGATCATAAATACACTTGAGGATTGTCTTGCAAATTTTGAGAGCTCAAAAGCTCTATGTAAAGTTTGACAAGTGTGAATTTTGGTTGGAAGAAGTGTAATTTCTAGGCATGTTATTTTTAAAGATGGTGTAGCGGTGGACCCATCCAAGGTGGAGACAGTCTTGAAGTGGGAGCAACCTAAGAATGGTTTTGAACTCCAAAGTTTCCTAGGTCTTGCGGATACTATCGGAGGTTAATCGTAGGCCTTTCTCACATTACTACTCCTATGACCAAATTGACAAGGAAGAGTGAGAAGTTTGAATGGAGTCAAGTATGTGAAGAATATTTCCAAGAGTTGAAGAAGTGGCTAACTTCAGTGCGGGTCTTAGCCTTACCTTCGGGGAGTAGAGGATTTGTGGCTTATAACAATGCTTCATTAAGAGGCTCAGGTTGTATGTTGATGCGGCATGGGAAAGTGGTAGCTTATATTTCTCATTAGCTTAGAGTGAATGAGCGAAACTATCCTACATATGACTTAGAGTTAGCAGCAGTGGTCTTTACATTAAAGATTTAGAGGCACTATCTTTATGGTGAGAAATTTGAAGTGTTCACATATAACAATAGTTTGAGGTATCTCTTCACTTAAAGAGACTTGAACATGAGGAAAAGGAGATGGTTAAAATTCATTAAGGATTATAACTTTAATATTTCCTATCATCCCAAAAAAGGTAACGTGGTGGCGGATGCCTTAGAATAGAAAATCAGCCACTTTGGTAGCTTGTGTTCGTGTGCAAGAATGACTTTTGTATGAAGAAGTCATTGAGCTCAAACTGAAGTTAGCTTTATAAGATACAAGCAAGTGGTTTTCTAATCTTTCCATAAGCTCTGATTTGGTTGATAAGGTGGTTGAAGTACAAACATTTGATGAGGAAATTCAAGCCATGAAGGGAAAGTTGCAAGGAAAAGCGTCAATCGATGTTGAAGAAAGGGCCGATGGAAGCTTAACTTTTGAGGGCAGTTGTGTGTGCTAGACTTATCTTGGAGTTGAAGAAAAATATTCTTTTGTAAGCACATTACTGTAGGTTCTCCATCAATCTAGGAGGAACCAAGATATATCATGATGTGAAGTGGACTTTTTGGTAAAGAAGAATGAAGAAGGGCATTGCCTCATTTGTGTCCAAGTGCTTGAAGGTGTGTCAACAAGTGAAAGTGGAACATCTTCATCTAGGAGGCATGCTACAACATCTATCTATTTTGGAGTGGAAGTAGGAGAATGTGGTTATGGACTTTGTTTCATGGCTTCCTAGATCGCCAAGTGGTAATGATGTGGTGTAGGTTATCATTGATCGAGTCGCTAAGTTGGCACACTTCATTGGTATGAGGATGACCACTTCTTTAAATGTGTTGGCAGCACTTTATGTGAAGGAGATTGTTCAGTTATATGGAGTTCCCATATACATAGTTTTCAATAGAGATCGTTGATTTGCATCCAAGTTTTAGCAAAGTTTTTAGAAGACTTTGGGGATAGTGACTTACCTCATCTCAACTTATCATCCTCAGATGGATGAGTAATCCGAGAGGACTATCTAGACCTTAGAGGATATTCTTCAAACTTCCATTCTCAAGTGGAGGGTAGTTGGGAGCAACATTTGTCATTGGAGTTTTCCTACAACAATAGTTACCAAACTAGTATCAAGATGGCTCCTTTCGAGATGTTGTATGGATGTCCTTGCCGATCTCCTCTTTGTTGGAGTGAGGTCAGAGAGCATCTCTAACCAGGGCAAAGATTCTGTAGCGGCAAGTGGAGAAGATTTGACTTATTCAGGAGTGGTTGCAAACAGCTCAAAGTCGGCAAAAGAATTATGTGAATAAGTAGTGAAGAGACCTAGAATTCCAAGTTGATAACCATATTTCTTTTTTAAGATATCACCTTCTTGGGGCATCGTGCGATTTGGCAAGAGAGGGAATTTCTCCTAGGTTCATTGGACCTTTTGAAGTCCTTGAGAGGATTGGAGCGATGACATATCAAATGGCTCTACCTCCGTAGCTTGCTAACATTCACGATATATTTCATATTTCTCTTCTACGGAAGTATGAGTCAGATCCATCTCATGTTCGTAATTTTGAGTCGTTTGAGCTAAGGAGTGACATTTCATATGTCAAGACGCCAGTGTAAATCTTATACAAAAAGGAGAAGACTCTTAGAAACAAGGCGATTTCATTGGTAAAAGTCCTTTGGTGGAACCACAATGTTGAGGAGGCAACATGGGAGCACAAGGATGAAGTAAAAGAGAAGTATCCTCACATATTCACCGCTGACCAATAGCGAATTTTGAGGACACAATTCTTGTGAGGTGGGTAGTTAGTAAGATCTTTAATTTATTTCTTTTTCAATGGCGTGAATTTGTTTATTTGTTGGTTTGATTTAATTTTTTTAGGATAATGAGTTAGGTTATTTATAAATTTCTTAAGGTATAATTTTATTTTAGTTTAGAGTACTAGTGTCAAGCTTGATTCACCCAATTTCTACCTATTTAAAAGTATTTTATTTTTATTTTTTCTTGTTCAAAGGGGCGGGCACCACTGTGGGACCCATGTTCGTGTGGGATGGTGGACTACCCATTTCGGCCGCCAGCCTTCTATTGATTTGCCTAAGTGGGCTTGGGTGTGATTAAATTCATTTTTGAGTTAAGGGGGCACTTGAATAGTCACTTAGGATCTTTTCACCTATTTTTCAGCTCATCAATTCAATTCTCAACCCATAAGCTTTACTATAAAAGGAAAAACCCTATCGATTTGCCAAATGGGGAAGGGCTTAGAATAGGAAGAAGGCTCAGCTCTAACCCATTTCTCAAAGGAGAAACCCTTTTAAGGTAAGGTTTTCCTCCTCAATCTTCCAATTTTTGTCTTAATCATCTCAATATTCAATTCTCCTATTTTTATTCTTAGTTTCATTCCATCAAAATAATATTTTTAATTTCAATTTAGAACCCTAATGAGGTTATTTGCAATTTAACCTAAAGATACCTTGAATCTATCATTTCCTGGGTTGATTTGAGTTTATTAGTTAGTTTTGATTAGGACTAACCAAAAGCCCTAATTTTTAGATATGATTTCTTGAGGTTGATGCTTGTTTAAAGGGATTCACTAGCTTTATAGAGGTAATGGTTTTCCTTCTAAGAGGTTTTCTCGCTCGAAATGTTATAATTATGAGTTTATTTGAACTTTTGAATCATCTTTATGTATAATGGTGAGTTATTAAAACCATGTAAATTATGGTTATTTTTTTATCTTTAAATATAAAAAATGTTAGATCTATCATGTTTTAGGCTTGATAATTATTATATAAAGTTTCATGAAGTGTTTGGAATTTTTATTAATTTTTGAAAGAATTTCGGTTCAATTTCATGAGGTAGAAAATGATTGTTTTGATAGTTTTATTATGACCATTTGGTCGCCTTATGGCCCAATCGAATGACCAATCATTCAAATGAGCCACCAGGATTACCAGGGGATGCTATAATGCGTTAAATTGATGAGTCTTTATAGACATGAGAATCTAGGCTAGTTTGTTTATGTACACTAGCTTCCTAGGGGGTACTTTCCCAGTTAGGGATTTACTAAACTATTCTAATTTTCCTTTTTAAGAATTTAGACTTCTTTATTAGAATTTTCAAGGTGAACAAGTCTGCTTATACTTTAGCTAGGATAAGTAGGGTTATTTTTTCTATTGTGAGACATTAACCAAATTGTTCATACATGTGCATGAATTATAATGCTCATTGATTATATAGGGACAAGGATGCTTATATTAGACATGATGCATAAGGAATAATTACAATTGGGCGTGTAGAATGGAATGTGGTTTGATACACTTGATTGTGTAGGGTGAATGTGAATATTAATACTTACTTCATGTAGGATGTAAATGAACCATGAAACTTAAATGATTGTATAGGGTGTATATGTGTGTTATGGATTACGAATGAACCTATGATGCACAGGTAGTGAGAATTTGTACATAGAATGCGATTTATTTAATGATGCACATTTGTGGATAATGGATATATGATATATATTTAAATTGACTATTATGAGAAGAATGCATATGGTGTTATTATGAGCTTATGTTTCATTTTAAAACCCTTATTGAGGAAAACTCATCCCTCTTTTCTTTGTGGTTTTGTTTTAGGGTTATATATTGCATCATGCAAGTACTTCGGATAGTCTTTATGTAAAGTTTGAGGATGGGCATGTGCCATGAGAAGGGGCTACACGTCTGGGTTCTTTTAAACTTATTAAGTGATATGATGATTTTATACTTGACTTTATTTAATACATTTGATAGTCTATGATAGCTTTAAATATGTTATAGCTTAGGGTTTGAGACTATATTCATTATAAATTTTGTGGATGTTGTGTTGGACTAAGATAGTTAATTAATCTCTTTTTACTTTCCTTTATTTATTTTTTCACAAAGGACACATACTGTGTACTTCGATGAAAACCCTAAATAGGTTAGTCTTCCATTTCGTCACGCCATGTCTCACCACTCTAGACTAGGTTCGGGTTAGGCGGTGTGGCGGGGCATAACAGTTAATATGTACTATCAGTAAAGCTTATACTATTATTGATTCACTAAAACACATGAGCTGTAGTGGATAGTTAATAACTATGTACATACTACACTAAACAATGCATAATTAATCTTGATAAATCACAGAGTACATAGTCCCAAATGTGCACATCATAAATAAAATACAGTACATAGTCCCAAACCACATAGTAACATATAGAAAAGAAAATCAATTCTTAATAGCTTTCACAAACCATAAAAAAGTCTCCACTAAAACTCCACAATGTAATATTTTATGTTAATATCTACTGTGATAGTATAACATTTGCTTTATTCATAATGCAAAATTATAGAATACAATCGAAAAATCCTAACCAAAAAATTTTCTACATCCAGCTAAAATGAAACTCACAATCTTTGTACTAAAAAATGCTAATGATATTCACAATGGATGTCCCAAAAGTGTATAATAGACAACGATAAGCAACCCATAATTGCTTTCACAAACCATAAAACACGGCCAAGAGCAAAACTCCACAAACAGAGTGACTAGAGATGGAGACCACGATAGTTGCATAGACTACGTGCATATGATTAAACTCATATTCATGACCCATGTAGATATTTAGAGAGGGAATGTCCTAATATGAAATACTCTACTACTACATGCACAATTTGTTTCCGGATCATATTCTAAACATGCACATGTAAACCATAATAGCTAATCTTGCACAATGTAAGATCTACTATTAATATCTACAACCAATAGTAAAACAAAATATAGTATTTGACTTATTCATAATGTAAAATTATATAATACCGGAAAAGCCTAACCAAATTTTTTTCATACATCCAACTAAAATGAAGCTTATAAAAGTACTAATTACTGAATAGAACAGAACAGAATAGGACAATATCAAACACCCTGTCAAGTTCTTAAGAAGAAAAAAAACACCATAATTTTTCAAATTTCCAATAGAGTAACTGCAAGAAAAGGTTGAATTGAACATTTTTGTACTGACCCAGCTACATATCTGCTTTCAATAACCTAAAATAACATGAACTACTTTCAATCAATGGATATACTCAGCAAGAAAATATATTACTTCCCGTTGTTGGCTGGGGAGAGAAAGTTCCGACATAAGCGAAGGTGGAAAAATGATGACGATGATGACAGATTGATCTTTAGTGGCTAGGGATAAAATGATTAGCTGCTGGGACATGAAGATGACCAGATGTGATGGTGGACGGATCGCCGGTGGCTGGGGAAAGAAAATTCTAGCACCTGCATTGAAGGAGGAATGACAATAATAAATGATCGATCGCCGGTAGCTCTTTTGTGATTAGGGGCATGAATGGATGATTTGCTATGCATTTGATTTTTATTTGTAGAATAATATATTAATCTTTTTGTTAAACTATATAACTTATCTTAATAATCAATTGCTATTGTCTTTATTAACAATTTTTAATTTATTTACATTATTAACGCTAAAAATCCCAAATATTTATAGTCCATATAAAAAGCAAACAGAAATTATTAGGTTTAGAACAAGTGCCACTCACTATCAATCATTGCAAGACACACTTAGTTATTTATGGGCCCATGTAAAAACAGTCCTTTATGATTGTGAGCACCACCCATACGAACACCCTATGTCACGCAGTGATAGTTATGAGCATCATGATAGTTGCGAGTGACACTTATGATAGTTAAAGGATAATGACAGTCTTATACTTACTTTTTATATACTTACACGCTTTACACCACTTATAATTAAATAAAAAATAAATATTGTATTCATTAAAACTCAATTTCTCTAGTGTAAAATATATACTGTAAAAAAATTAGAGTATGATTTTCCGTTTTAAAACATCGACCGAAACTAGTTCTAAAATTGATTTTGCCATTTGGCTATTTGATGGGCAAATTGAAGCGCTCGTTCCACTTTATTTCCAAACGGCTAAATCCACAAGACTCCCGATTCGGTTAACCTGGAAAGAGGCAACTCCCACATACATCGCCTCACTGTCATCAAAGGTTCCCATCTCCAACTCACAATGGTAAATACAGAGCCTTTGAGGACATAAAGACCTAGACATAGTCATGTTAGCAGACTGTATAAAATCAGTTAGAACGCAGAGACAGGCAGGCCACCCACAAGTGCACCATGAGCTATTTAATCATCCAAATCAATCTCAAAACCCATTTTGATGGCAGCTTTGCTCATGTGCTCCTTCAGCATCTTTGCTGTCAAGTTCATTTGCTTCTTCACCTGCAACACAAAGTGCACTACATTAATTAACAGAACATTTATAACTCCATAATAAGTAAACAGATCACAAGTGGTCAGTCTTAAGTAATTATAAGTCATTAAGACTGATTACATGATTAACTAACAATGAACTTGACCGAAGTTGTATAATTTACATTGATGAAAGATGTGGTGACCATCCGATGGTCTTCGGCCTCGTGGGTCCATGTGTGGGTCACACTCGCTCCCAATGACTCGATCATGCGTTGCACCTGCGCCGGGGCCCCACGAGCTCTTCGGAACACCACCTTCACAGTAAGTGTTCGATCATCCATCTCATCTGTCTCAATCTACATAAAACAGGTGCACTTAAATTTAGTTGAATAAAACTTTTAAACGAACGGTATGTGATATATGCACATTCAGCCGGTGAAGAAGATGCGTCCAGCCAATCCACCGAATGGGGTACTGATTAATCTCTGTCTGTTGAGTGGGAGGTCCCAGATTGGTCCCCAGCCTAGGCATCTTGTGTGTGGGTCCTGTGTATGATAATGTGTGTGGCGTAGTGGGTGCGTTATGGGAAACAATGTAAAGAAAAAAAAAAGATGCATCCATTAATTTCCCTCTTGACAAGGATGAGAGAGAGTGGGCCAACAAACTTGCCATGAATTCAAAGCGACATAAAAGGACTCAATAATAGAGCCCTATTAGCAGGGCATCAAAGGGGAACAGGTCATCACTACCAGACCCCAGCTGCTGTAACTGCTAGAGGCACCATCATGCATGATTAATGATTCATCACCGTCAACACCAGCCAAACTAATTAAGCAGGCAGTCATTTCTAACTTTCAGTGATTCTACCACATAGTGAATTTAACAATGCTGAAGATATGAAAGGAGTATCAGCAATCAGTAAGAACTGGCAAAGGAAATTTTACGTTAAATATATGATGATGATCGGAAGAAGCCTCCTCCTGGGCATTCATCTCTGGGGAAGACGTCAGATTCGACTCTGGGCTTGTGGCCGACTCCTGGGAGGCTTCTTGCTCAGCTATCTCCCGTTTGATCTGTTCAATCTCCCTGTGGAGGTTCTGCACATAGGCTGCAGCATCCATCAGAATTGACCTCTTGTCCATCTGCACCCAACAAATTCATCCCCACAATTTTCAATCAATGCTCAAAATAATCAAAGTATCCATGCATTAATCCCACTCACCATCCACAAAATCCGTAGTTGAACTCATTTTCACTACCAATATAATTATCAGGGTATCGATGTGCCTATCAACACGTATCTTTACTCACTGGCAATTATGTCAATCACTCCCACCGTCCCACCAAGATATTTTGTCTTAATCGATTTTAAGTTTCTAATTAGGCCTATTAAAGTGGGACACAAAGAGTTGGCCAGATGCAGCCGAACGCCCACTTTCTCAGAAATATCACTTTCTATCACAAAAGCCTCAACGGACACAGATAAATTACTTTTAAGATACATACGCCACACAAAATGCAGCAGTGATAAGGCCCGTCCATTAATTAATATATTATAATTAATAATAATTGAGCGTCCGTCAATTAGTGAGCCAACCCAAAAAAACAACTAGGCCGAACCGCTATCTCATTAATAAGATGGACAGTGAGGACCAAAATCTGTCAGTTGCATTATCTTCTTCAATAATATATGCCCCGATTTCTGTCTGTCCACCTCAAAAGCTGGACCGCACATGGACTGCCATAAATGTCACGGTCCGGGCCTAGACAGTGACGTACAAAGCTGGGAAGCCACGCCCAGTGGAAACCCGGTTCAGCTCGAAAGTGTAGAGAAATGATCCTTCTACACTCAAATAAATAAAACATTACACGGAGAGTGAGTCTGTGGTGCGGTTTTATTAGTCAGATTCGGTCTAAGGTAATTGAGATTATTTTAATATGTGATGTAATTATCATGAAAATAAGTATGGACGTGAAGCCTCATAGACAATTGGTTTTTGATCTGATTAGTGAAGATAGCAAAAACTAATCTCTTCCTTAATTTATATGTATTATGAGGTCAAAATTTAATTGTATGAGTCCGAATTTTATCTAAATGGATCTCTATTACTATAGTACAAGAATGTATGCGTAGAGTCATCATCGCTCAAATGGGAAAAATGACAGCCTATATAAAGGGGACCATCTATAATCGCACGTGCAATTGACTTAAGATTTGGTATACCCATGACCACACAATAACCATAATGACAACTCGTATAATTAATTACTCTTTTTATCTAATGTTAATAATTATATTTAAATAATAATAGTTTATTAAATAGTAAAATTCATATTTAAATTTTTTTTATAATGAATACTCAACTATTTAAATTAAATAAAATAAAATAACCTAAAATTATTAATATAAAATAAAAATATATATACACATTTTGCTGCCTCCCACAGAGGGGGCAAAAAATTAATGTATGACTAAATCTACAGCTACATGATTCTGATGATGCCGGGCTCAACGGGACTCAATATATTAAAATTAATAAAATAAAAAAATATAAATTTTAAAAAGTAAAACTTATGTTTCAACCTGCACGCCATCTGCTATTATATTATAAACCCCTCCAGTTGATTAGTATTTTAAAATAAACTCTATTTAAAAGCTCTATATGATTTTGTTAAATAAGTTAAAATAAATCAATATAAGATGAAGGGAATAATTTAGGGCACGTTTGATCGAATTTCGAACCGCGAGCCGGGGCCGGAGTTGAAATTCCGGTGCCGAGGAGCCCGGGAAAGTGAATAGGGAGAATCAACGGGAAAGGAAATTGATGGTTCAGAGGGGGATTTCGAACCTTGGAGATGCAGGGCACGAGGGATCGGAGGGCGAGGAGCTGCTGATTGAGCCGCCGGCGCCGGTTTCTCTCTGACATTAAGTTCTTGCAACCTGCATTCCCCAGCATGCTCTCCTCCTCCACCGCAGCCTCCTCCTCCTCCGCCCTCCTCTTCCGGGAGCTACCTTCCTCTCCTCCGCCATCGGTGCCCTCTGCCAACGCCGAGACTGGCTGCGGAGGTGGAGGCAGCGGCGGGGGCGGCGATTCCCCGTCTTCGAACGAGAACTCCTCCTCAATGGCCTCCAGGAAGGAGCCGTACTCCCGGGGCAGCGGAGAGAAGATCGGAGATGGGTGGGTGGCCAAGGGGCGGAAGTCGGCCGTCGAGTCGGCGTCCGGCAGCCAGAAGCTCAGGTGCTCCAGCTCCAGCTCCATTTCTTCTTCTTCTTCAGCCACCGGACTGGACGGGACCATGGGCCGTATCTTATAAGGGGAAGTATGGACACGTGGACATAACTCTAACCGTTGATCTGACATTGCTTGCATCCTGACATCAGCGACGCGTCCCGGGCCTCCCGGCTCCAGTCGCTATACGCGCACGTGATGATTTGATTTCGTTCCGATTTTTAAAAATAAAAACGATGATAATTATTATTCTGAAAAGGTGTAATAATTCGATCCCCGATCATGGGACGGTTAGGGGGACGCGGCCACTTGAGGGAAGATTCGGCTGATATTCCAAGCTGTCGAATTATTGGAGGGGCAATTTTGAAAATTACTCGAGTTCTCGGGGTAAAAAAAAAAATTGCTGTGGCGTGGCGCGCAGACTTCGTTTTCCGTGAACTTTTTTAAAAGTGGTTTGGTGGAAACTGGAAGCTTACAGTTTCCTTCGGTCATGTGTAGCCTGACACGTTTTTATTACACGAAGTTTAATGCTAGGTGACTTATAATAGAAGGTTACTGACGTGCTTTTATTACACGAAGGATAATAATAGGTGACTAATAATGATGGTTACCACATCATTCATAAATGTTGAGAGAGACATTTAAAAACTCACATTCCCCCTCTACATGGTCACAGGTGCTTAAGAAAATATTTTTTTAGTGAATTTTTGAACTCAAGGGGCCAATGGCAGGTAAGTGGAAGTGAAGTAGGAAGCACTTAATTCGAATAGGCTTATTATCGCCATAATCTGCAACATAAATTTTTTTTTATAATGAGCTGATGGTCTTATGTGTGTATAGGGAGGAGGGGTGGGGTAGGAAGGGAGAATGTGGAGAGTGTTTGTGCTAGGTGTTAATGCTACAAAGACAAGGGAAATGTAGACATTTAACAATTGGCGTTAAGTTATGCAATTCTAGATGTTGTTGCCTTTAAGGACGGCTATTTTACTACCAAAAAACCAAACTCAACTGTGCTAGTTGGATCTTTCCTAATTGTAGGAGAAGTTTTATTAGCAAATCTTAGTGTATAGAGTGTGAATCTTACCATGTCAGTAAAAAAACTAGTATATCATAGTCCTTTATAATGGTTTTCTTTTCTTTTTTTAAGTTTCCCCCTTGAACTATTTTTTCTTGTCCATTTTAATCTTGACCCTCCACCCATTCTATCCAAAATATATATTATGTCTCCACCCCCTAGCCTTACCTATCATAAAAATATAAAACCTAACCGGTCAAGTTTTCCCAATGTATAAATAAATTTGGTCCTCAAATATAATTTAACAACATATCTTTAGCCATAAATGTGCTGTCGGCTACCAAACGACTACCACAGTTGACACTTGGCTAACTAGGTTGGGCTTAGATTATACTTACTTTCTTCTAGCTTTATTTGGTTTTTATATATTATTTTATTTTGTTAAATATATTTTTTATTTCACCACAATATATAAATCTTATAAAATAATATATAAAAATTTTTAAAAAATTGTTCCTAGGATTTCTTCAATAATGGTGACCATGTTTCCCTGTAGTTTAAATGTTATTTTCATTTTTATCAAAATAAAATAAACAAGATGCAAGGTGGGGTAATACTTTAGTCCAGCATTTTTTAGTTTGCTCTAACACACGGCTTGTTCTTCTTTCACCCTTAGTTCAGTAGAGCTTGATCTTGGTTAAATGTGCTTTTGATTTATATATATTTAACATACTTAATACTCCCTCTATCCTATATTAATATTTATATTTTAAAAAATGATATTTTTTATTGAATGATGAAACATACTTCTAAGTGAAAAAGAAAAATAAACTTATGATATTTTTTTAAGTACCTAACCATTTAAATTGAACAAATAAAATTATTAATATAGAACAAACTATTTTATAAAATGGAACTATAAATTTAAGAGTTAAAGAAGTACAAAATATTTACCAAATAAAGTTATTAAAGAGTACTAGATCTCCGTATGTCCCATGTTATGAGCTCCATTTAAAAAAAAATATCCGCTATTAATAGCTCTATTTAATTAGCTCAATTTATATAATGAGGTACCTAAAATCTCTTATTTCTATTTTTTAAATAGAGTTATTAAAATAAGACAAAAATAATACATTAATTTAATAAAAAAAGTTAGAATGATCCATACCATGTTTGACAGACTAAATAATTATGCAACTATTACTAAAAAATTAATTAATTCACCTATATTACTAAAAAATTTAATTAATCAATAGTTTCATATTGTAAGCATTTTTAATGGTAGTTAGTGGGCACTTCATGGACTGTGGGAGCCGCCACATTTATATTAGACTAATTAGCAAATGACAAGCTCTGACCTAAATAATGTGGGACTTGTCAAATAGAAAAGTGTGAAGAAGTAACGGAAAATTAACCTTTGAGACGCAAGGGACAAGTGATCTCAGGGCAATAAGCTGCTGATTAAGCCGCTTTCGCCTCTTCCTCTCCGAGTGCAAATTCTTGCACCCCTGATCAGCATTTCCTCCATTAAGGCCCTCCTCCTCATCCATCAGAGCTTCCTCAATCACCACTTCTCCTTCCACCTCCCTCTCCCTCATCACGATTTCCTCCCCTACCACAACTGGAGCTTCCTTGGGAGCATCCGCTTCCCACCAATCCACGGCCATTGCCTCCAGCAACGAACCGTACTCCATCGGAAGCGGGGAGAAGATCGGCTCGGCCTCGACTGCTGCCGGGGTGTCTGCCGGCTCCTGCAGCCAGAAGGACAAGTCGTCAAACTCCATACTGATGATCCAGAAGAGAGACGGCGAAGCACGCAGAGCTTCTTCTGTCTTCCCTCTGCAAGGGGGTGGGGGAGGGGCCTACTTATGAGCAAAATTCACACGTGATAGAAATCAATGAGTCGCCAGTCATGTGCCAGTCGCGCTCCCTACACGCGGCATGTGCATGGCCAGGAAGGCTCCGAGTTTTAACATGCAGACCACTGAATGATGACTTTGGATTTCTTACCCTTTTTTTAAGCAGAGTTGGTGGAGAATCCCTACATGTGTTCATTATTAAAAGTGATAATCCTTTGTTACTTAATAAGTATTTTATTTATTTTAAAATAAATAATTTTAATATATTTTAAAAATAAAGAAGACTTAATGTTATGGGATAGTGGGAAACTTATTTTAGAAATTAATTTATCCTAAAATAAATGTCTAATTTCCTTAGCTATTAGCCTGTTAACCACTTTCTCTTTTCTTATATAATTTATATATATATATATATTAAATACCCTTAATTACTTTTTATATGTATTGATAAAAAAATAATTCTAAAAGACAGAGGTATAAGAAAGAATATTAAATATTTAAAATTTTTAAATTTAGATGTAACAGCTCACAATGATAAAGATGCTATTAGAATTATTTTTTAGGCTCGTTTAAATGAGCTTGAGCTCACGTTAGGATTATCCGAAAGGCCCATGCTATTAAGGGGGTATTTTAACCATAGGTTACTAAATTTAAATATAATGCCCCACTGAACATGGCTTACTTTTGCCTTATTATAAACCATTAAACATTAATTTTTTAAAATAATAATTTTTAATACATTTTAAAAGATTTAAATAAAATATTTATTTTGAGACGGCTCATGGAGATGTACTTGACCCTATGAGTTTATTTTAATAATACATGCCCAATATGTTGTGACGGCTAACGAAGTTGCAATTAGACATTATTATTATAATGTATATTTTTTAAATAATAATTTTTAATATACTTTAAAAGATTTAAAGAAAAAGTTTATTTTGAGACGGCTCATGAAGATGTATTTGACCCTATGAGTTTATTTTAATAATACATGCCCAATATATTGTGACGGCTAACGAAGTTGCAATTAGACATTATTATAATGTATTTTTTTAAATAATAATTTTTAATATACTTTAAAAGATTTAAAGAAAAAGTTTATTTTGAGACGGCTCATGAAGATGTATTTGACCCCCTATGAGTTTACTTTAATAATACATGCCCAATATGATGTGACCGCTCAGCAAGTTGTAAGCATTATTTTTCACTAGATTGAGAAACCATATTGGGCATGGGGAAGATCTACTTGATCCGCATATCCGATGTCGTTATCTAGGTAGCTAGGACAGCACTACACTCACAAAAAATAAAAATTAAACTGTTTGTGAGAGAAAATTCTCTATTCTTTAACCATAAGTATAAGTATAGATATGATATAGACATTAAATTAAATATAAATATAGGCATATATTATGTACTTCCTCCATCTCGAATTAATAGGATAATATTTTTATTTTATTTAAATTAAATAATAAGTACTTAAAAAAGTATCAAAAGTTTAATTTTCCATCTTATAGATGCGATTTTTTACCTTTTTATAAAAAATATTATTTTTTTAAATATAATTATTAATATAAGACAGATAAAATATATTAATTAGATAAAAAAATTTATTATATAATATCATTGACTAAGAACACGAGGAATAGGAGGATTCAATAATTTAGTCACAAGAGATGAGCATCTCGATATCCAAGCATTAGGTGGCAAGATCCACCGCGCCCATGTTGGGAGGCAATGATAGGTCATGCATTTTTTTTTTAATAACGGTCGTACACTATTTTTTTTAACTGCTTATCGGGCCTTGTTTCATGGCAGATTTGCAGCCTTGCTTTCCTAATGGAACTCTCAGTTTCCAACAGTTGCTCCATGTGCCATCTGACGCCTTACGGCTTACACCCTTTTTGTATCGATGAATAGAGTTACTGTCTCTCCACTTTGGCCGGCTGCGGCCTGAAAGCTGTGAGATTTTGCCTATTTTATTAATGGCGAAAACTTAGGTTTTGAAAGGGAAGAGGATTTATGTTTGATTTTGACATAGGTTAGGGGAATAATTGGACAGGTGAGGGTGCTTATGTCTAGTTTTTGACAAAATTTAGGGGTGTAAATTCACATAAATTTTACTGTGTCTAATTTTGACAAAGGTTAAGGGGTGCCCGTATAACTAACCTAAAAAGATACTCTTTCTCTCCATGTAATATATAGAGTGAGAGAAAGCACACAGGAGTAGTTGTGTCCCTCGTATTAATTACCAGGAAGGAATAAGATTAATATGTTAACCGGGTTGTTTTTATAAGAGGCAATTTTGCAAGAAAATATCTTTCATTTTTCAAAGGTGATTTCATGTGAACTGATCTGATCATCAATGAAGCTAAATTGCTCAATGGACTATCTAGATCTTCATATTAATAGGATTGGGTCCTATTAATGAGATGTCTCAATTTTTTAACTTTTCCACAAGAAAACAAATTCAAGCAACAGTAAGCTGCAAAATCAAAAGCCAACTTCAAAAAGGGGAAATAACCCCAATCCAAGTCCATGAAGGGTTAATCATCAACTCGATGAACCATCAACAAGCCTATAATGCCTCAGTGATACATATACAATACCGTTAGGAAAAAATAGTGGGGAGATACAGTTCTTGATATATTTAGTTAGTTACACTCATTTGAAGGGAATGATTCCCCCTAGAAAAAAAAAGATTTTTTGAGGGATGAAGAACCAAAAAGTGTCTTTAGAGATAGGGAGACTAAGATAAAGTACATTTAGAATGTAAACTTGCATATAAGGACACCCAAGTAATTCTTATGGGAGTTCTTCATCAAAAAACTAGTGGATTGAGGAAGACCTAGCGATGAACTTGTCAAGATGTAGGATGAACTAGTCAAGATGTAGGATGAACTAATCTCCATGAGTGTTTAAGATTACATGCAAAAATTCAAAATATATGTATTTGATGATCTATGATGAGATGTATTACATAGTGAATTAGTTATGGTGAACCATGTAGCACAATTCTCTTTGATTTTGTACTTATATTACTGTTGTGCACAATGATAAGACTCGACCAATCTCTCAGAGGATTTTCCCAGACTTTACTTTGCTTTATTGTTTTCCTAGTTGCATTGAACTATTTATTATTATAATAGTTTAGTATTTGCTTCGGTTTGTATATTGGGATGTAAAACAGTGTTTGTTCAGTTAGTGGTCTGGGCTAGCCGAACCACTAACTGGCATGCGCTCCTAGGGAACCACGCCGGCCTTGGGTTGGGTTGGCATGACTCCCTAGGGGATTGGTCGTCCCCTATATGGGGCGATCCTCTCTATCTTCAAGTTATGCAATTGAAGCTATTCTGTGTTTCTCCCTTTTTTTTCTTACTTTTCCCCTTTCCCTGCGTAGATCTCCCAGGTACCGATTGTGCCTACACTGGGCACATCAATTACACTATCATAAATTCAGTTGCACCCTCCATACAAGTGGATAGTACAACTATAGTAAAGACGACTTGGAATAGAGTAAAATGTTAATAATAGGAATTCATGTTGAGTGCCTTGGTATTAAGGTATTGTCAGAATCTAGTAGTTTTCATGTAAAAATGACTATTAAAAATTTAAAAGTCTTATGGAAATAGTACAAAAGGAACTTCGATTTGAAGTTTTTAGGGGTTTGATTTAGTCTTCTCTACCGAATATTGACACCATCACAAATGTGTTGGTGGGGCATCAGTAGTCAAGAGAAGATAAACAATTACTAACATAGACGTTTGAGGCATGCTCATCGGAAAAAATACAAGGCATCAGTAGGGGCAACATACTCTAACAAGGCAACCTCTTGTGAAGACTATGACATAAACTTTTCATTTGTTTAGATCTCCCTCTTCTTTTGTTGATGACCATCAAGTCATAAAGTTTTTTTTATTTTTGTTTTATTTTTGTCTTCTTTTAGCCTCAACAATCAAACTCCTCTTGATTATAACTTTAACCTTAAGTGTTCAATATACCATTAAACTTAACTGACTCTCTCCACAAGTTTTTGTGTGTGAAAATTTCTCTTTTAGTTGTATGTTACACAAACTATCACATTTAAAATTAAACTTTGAAGCACAATGATGATCTCTTCGAAAAACTAATATTTTCTCAATCAAATTATAGGTTTTCTTCTCTTCAATTTCGTGTTTACCTAACCCTTATATAGTCCTTTAAATTGGTTTATGTGTTAAATTTTAATTAAAAATAAACTCTTTTTTTAATACTTAAATTAGGTAAGTTACATAAACAATGATCGATTGGTTCAAATAGCGATTGACCAATCATTGTTCTGATTATGATAAAACTCTTCTAGTGATCAATCTATCACTTGTGCTGATTGATTGATATACTCTCGGCTAAAATTTATATTATTTGATTCAAGTGCCAATTGATCGATTGATCAAGTGTACGTTGCAGATGATCGACGTGTAATAAATTTGCCTTAAACTTCTAGAATCACTTAACTTAATTAATCTTAAGTAAAACTAAGTGATTTATGTATATGAATGTATGAAAATAAATTTTTTACCTTTGATACTCTGCTTAGTCTTCAACCTTGATTTTTAAAAACACATATGCTTCTATTTTCAAGTCAATCAATTTTAAATATGACTCAACTACAACAACATGTAGTTAGGCTCACACTACAATAAAATGTAGTATTAGCTACACATTTATTAGCGACACAATGCTAAGTGTTGCTAAAATTAACTACTTGCGACGAATGAAAAAGTGTTGAAAAAAAAATGAACTAGTAACGACGCATTTTCTTATGCATCGCTAATAGTTATATATTAACGACACTTAGTTTAAAGCGTCGCTAATACTAACCATATTAGCGATACTTTATTATAAGCGTCGCTAATAGTTCCTCTATTTGTGATGCTTTACACAAACATCGCTAAAAGATATATATTTTAAATAAAAAAACATAACTATTAGAGATGCTTTTTTTAAGCGTCGCTAATGGCTTTCACAATAGCGACGTTTATTCAAAAGTGTTGATAATAGTGCTGCTATTAGCGACGCTCAAAGAAGCGTCACTAATAGTTATGAATTAAAAATAAAAAAATAAAAAGTTTGAATTATTAGCGACACTATTAAAAAACGTCGCAAATACCATTGCTAATACCTTTATTAAATAATTTTATTTAATAAAAAATAAATAAATATTAAAAAATATAATAAACTTCTTAAATATAATATATTTTATTTAATACTTACTATTTGTATATATAATAAATAAATATAAAATTTTCAATAAAAAGTAGTGTTAATAATAGATTCAACTTTTACTATTTATATATAATATAATTTATTTTTTAATTTTTTTTATTAATTTTAAAATATAATTTATAATAAAAGAGAGAGTAATGAGAGTACATGGAGAGAGAAAGGTGAGAGAGAGAGAGTGAAGGTGAGGAGAGAGAGGGAGGGATGAGAGAGAGAGTAGAGAGAGGGGAGGTGAGAGAGGGAGGAGGAGAGAGAGGGATAAGAGAGAGGGAGGGAGGAGAGAGAGGGATGAGAGAGAGTAGAGTGAGAGGTGTGGTGAGAGAGAGAGAGAGAAAGGGAAGAGTGAGATGGGGGGGAGAGGATGAAGAGAGAGAGAGAAGAGAGAAAGAGGGGGTAGAGAGACGGTGAGGAGAGAGAGAGGGTAGAGAGAGGGGTGAGGAAAGAGAGGAAAAAATTATATTTTTTTATATTAAAAAATTAATAAATAAATAAATAAATAAAAATGTATTAGCCTATACCTCCTAATATATTTTTATTTTAATTAATTTTTAAATAGAAAATATAAAATAGAGAGGATATAGAGAGAGGGAGGGAGAGAGAGGGAGGAGTGAGAGAGGATATAGAGAGAGGGGGAGAGAGGGAGGAGAGAGAGGAGAGAGATAGGGAGGAGAGAGAGGGGTGATGAGAGAGGAAAAAAATTTATTTTATTTTATATTTTTTATTTGAAATTAATAAATAAATAAATAAAAATATATTAGCGATGTATAAGATTATACGTCGCTAATACCTCAGTGTATTAGTGACATATAAACTAATACCTTAGAGTATTAGCAATGTATAGTCATATATGTCACTAATACATTTTGATTTATTTATGTTTTAATTAATTTTTAAATAAAAAATATAAAATAGAGAGGATATAGTGAGAGGGAGGAGAGAGGGAGGGAGGGAGGGAGAGAGAGGGAGGAGAGAGAGGATATAGAGAGAGGGGGGAGAGGGAGGGAGAGAGAGAAGATAGAGAGGGAGGAGAGAGAGAGGGAGGAGTGAGAGAGGAGATTAGGGAGAGTAGGAGGAGAGAGAGGAGAGATAGGGAGGAGAGAGAGATATATAGGGAGGAGAGAGAGAGAGTGAGAGGAGAGAGAGGAGATCAGGGAGAGAGGGAGGAGAGGGTAGAGAGAGGGAAAATATTTATTTTATTTTATATTTTTTATTTAAAAATTAATTAAAAATAAATAAATAAAAATGTATTAGAGATGTATAAGCTTGTCGCTAATACCCTTAGTATTAGCGAAGCATAGTCCTATGTGTTGCTAATATATTTTAATTTATTTATGTCTTAATTAATTTTTAAATAAAAAATATAAAATAAAGAGGAGAGAGGGAGAGAGAAGAGAGAGAGAGAGAAGAGAGAGAGAGTGGAGATCAAGGAGAGAGGGAGGAGAGATAGAGAGGAGAGAGAGGGAGGAGAGAAGGAGAGAGGAGAGAGAGGGGAGGAGAGAGAGGGAGGAAAGAGAGAGGAGAGAGGGAGGAGAGAGATAGGTAGGAGAGAGAGAAGGTGAGTAGAGAGAGTGAGGGTAGAGGAGATGGTGAGGAGAGAGAGAGTGAGGGTATAGGAGAAGGTGAGGAGAGAGAGAATGAGGGAAGAGAGAGAGAGAGGAGAGAGAGTGGGAAGAGGGTGAGGAGAGAGAAAGGGTAGAGAGAGAGAAGGTGAGAGGAAGAGAGAGAAGAAGAGGAAAAAGAGAGGGTGCAGAGAATAATATTTTTTTAAAAATTTAAGATATTTACCGACGGTCAGAAGAGCACAGCGCGTCGCTAATATTACCGATATTCGCAACGCTGATTTTTTTTCTGTCGCTAGGGTATTTACAATTTGCGACGTTTATTTTCTAGCGTCACAAATGAAGTTTCCCGGCATTGCAAATGAAATTTTTTTGCGACGCTTCAAGGAAGCGTCGCTATACATTTTACGTGGGCGAAAATTTGCCTGAGTGCGAAGTTTCACGCTTCGCGCTTGGGCGAATTTCTACTTGTGCCTTTATATCCCACACCTCCGACAAGACTGCGGAACTAGGTAGGGACGGAAAAGGCGTTGCTTTGGGTTTGAGGATGATGATGCGTTTGGCGTCTAGAAACGAGCGGACCAATCGCCCGTGAGTGGTCGTCCAGCTGCCCGTGTGTTGTCGTCCAGCCGCCCGTGCTTGGTCGTCTGTCCATGCATGGTCACCTATGCATCTTTGATCACTGGCTGCATGGGGAGTTCAGTCCTCCAGCCACCGTTTGCTGTCATCTCGCCGCTGCCACTAGATGTTGATGCTTGTAATTGGGGCTGGATCTAGAACCTCCACCGATGCGCAGAACTTTTTTCAGCCCCCTGGGTGGTTGTGGCTGGCTGACAGCACCGGCGGGTTTGAGACCTCTCGCAGCAGCGAGAGGTTGAAGATGACCTGCGCAGGCAGGTTGGCCCAGACTGGCCTGCGTAGGTCGGCCCAAACCGGCTCGCACAGGTGGCTTTTGACATGGTCAGCATGCTGGTCAGGTTTTAGACCCGACCCAAACCGGGTAATTAATTTTTTTTCTTTACCCCGTGATTTTTCTTTTTTTATTTAATTTTTTTAGCAATTATTTATTTAATTTTTTTATAATATTAGTGACGCACTAATCAAGTGTCGCTAATAGTGTTAAATTATATTTTTATTTATAAATAAATTTTTTAAATATTTTTTTAAATAATTATACTAATTAGCAACACTTTAGCAAATGCCACTAATACTACCATATTAGTGACATTTACTAACAAATGTTGCTAATAATTATTTATTTAATTTATTTTTTAAAAAAATTATATTTAATTTTTTTTAATATTTTTTATTAGCGACACTTTATAAACATCGCTAATAGTATAATATTAGCAACGCTTAATGAAAATGTCATTAATATTGTACTAATAGGGACACTTTTAAATGTCGCTAATACTAGCTTTTAGCGATGTTTGAATTAAGCGTCGCTAATATGCAGTAGCGACGACAGTTTTATCAATGCATTTAGTGACGCTTTATATGCGTTGCTAATAACTATTAGCAACGTTTATAGTATGCATTGCTAATATTCAATTTTGTTGTAGTGTCATAAGACTAAAATGTACATGAATTTTTTACATTGTTTTGATCATCGAAATTATTCAATATACAATGTGTATGCCTCATATATTCTTTCAATCTCTCTATTTGGTTATTTTATGAAAAAACACTGCAAGTATGAAAATCAATAAAAAAATCACAACTCCTTGACATAATGTATTGACTTTCACTTGTACATATGAGTTAGACTCAAGTAAGACTTTTTAGAATTGACCTTGAAAAGCCTTGTAAAACCTGTACTTATCTTGCACACTTACAATTTTTTTTCCATAGCACGTCATATGACCCATTTTTTTAATACACAAAAAATTAAAATTAAAATTAGAGTTTGCCAGTGTCACCACCTAGAGGAATTTTGCCATGAGCATAGCATAAAAGTTTCATTTCAAGGAAATATATTGCATATGCACAAACACACAAGGAGAAAATAAACAAGGTATCTTGGGCCAAACAAAAGTAAAATAACTACTTAAGACCTACAATGTGCCTTAGACGCTTGTTGGAGCTCCCAAAAATTCCTTCTACATGTAGACTATGCCTCATTAGATCCTACAAATTTAGTGGGTGGTGAGTATTTTGAAATACTCAGTAGGAGAATTTATATTATCGTACATACATATAGCATATGACAAGTTCCAAATCCCATAATCAGGTAAATAGATTATACTTTTTGAAAATTAGGGTATGCCTCTCACCAAAACCTACTCCATAGCTTTTTACTATGTATTGAAGATGTTATTGGGTTTGTAAGTTCTTATGGTTTACTACTAGTGTCCCGGACTCCTATTTTATCCTAAAGAGTCTGTTGGGAGTACAAAGCAATCACCTTTTACTACCCCACATATTATATGAAAAACACCTTGTGCTTGCAAAGGGAAGAGCCACCCATGCTCACGGGGCTCTGGGAATATGAGAGCAAAGAGTCTTCCCATGATACTCTCTAGCCTAGTAAGCATAGCCTCATTAAAGGTTCGTGACCTTCATTAAGGGTTAACCAAGGTTCTTGCCTTTTGTTAGGGGCTAACTAGGCTAATGTGTGTACCATGTATCCAATTCCAAATCGGCTTTTAGATGTGCATTGCTCTATTAACAGAGCTCTATTGGGACATCAATGAACTAAAGACTCAGACAAACAAATCAATCTTGAATTCCCTAAATCATGGAGGGAAGTTTTCCTTTCACAATAAAGATAGGGTTAGTCACTTATTCCAATGAGACAATTACCCTTTCTTTATCCTATCCCAGTAACTTGAACCACATATTTGTGCGTATTTATAAAAGTATTCTTGAGAATCAGCCTTATGATAAGGAAATATCTAAAACCACCTTTTAAACATGCTATACTCATTTATAATTAAAACAGTGGGGAAGCTAGAATTTCTCTATCTCATATGAATCATTGTATATAATTCATAACCTACTTCAAAGGATAATCATTCGATAAAATGAATATATGAGGCAATTGTAAAAATCATTGTGCATAATTCATAACCTACTTCAAAGGATAATCATTCGTTAAAACGAATATACGAGGAATTCATAAGCATACATTGAAACTAACTCAACTACTTAGTATACTAGAGCCATATATTTAGGCTCAAAAGATAACCTATGTAAACATTTATGCTATAGGAAAGGATAAAAACCCCTACCAAATTCTCCACGTGAGTTTGAAGGCGATGAGTAGAACTTTTCTTGATTAGACGATGATTTTCACTTTTCTAGAGTCTTCAAAACCTTAAAATGGTCTATCTATTGTGTAGAGCACACTCATATTATGTAGAAATACCTCTTGAACAACCCGAATTAGACTTAGAAATATGAAAATGGAGTTTGTAGAGTGCGGGAGAAGAAAATTGGAAAATAGGACTCTCCCCACACTAAATATAAGCTGCACATCATGCATTGCACAGCATGCCATGGGCCCTGCAATGCACACCTAGAGGTCAGGGTTGGCTCATGTGGCGTGCGTGATGCTAGCCAAATGTGTGGTGCATACATCACGTGGCTGCGACTGTGCATTGCTGCTAGTGTCAGGCTGAGGCCATGTTGATATTCTTTTTAAAAACCAAAACCTTCAAACGGGTGTAACTTTCTACTCTAAACTGGGATTCACATGTTATTAGTGTCGTTAGTCTTGTGTCGACAAACCTACAATACAAGAATGCTCATTGGTCATTATCTACACATTTCCTTGTAGGACCCACCCATATGACACACTTTTCAAGGTCATGCATTAGTATCTTCATGTTCAATTTGCACTATTCAAGGCTAGTTACACTTTTTTATTTAGCTCTCTCACATCACTACTAAGAAAATTTCTGAATAATAACCTCTAAATAATTAAACATCACTCAAAACTCTAATATTAATATTATTAGAGATGGGAAATCATACCAAAAATTTAGCCATTATAGCACTGCTCAATTAAGCATGAAAATAAGCACTTTAATTTTCATCGATCATTTCCCCCCTTTTTGACACAAATAGACAAAAAAAGAATTATCAATTAACAAAAATTCTAATTAAGTATATAAATCAAGTAAACAATTATAATATTATGTTCCACAATATTTTGAACATGTGCTTTTACAAAGACATAATAAACTATACATGTCACAAAATATATCATTTCACTCTCAATTCATGTCATTAAATATATTGCCTTATGTGTTTCATTAGCTATTGATTCACTTTGAAGCAATCCTTTTGACAAATGTGCTTTAAAACTCTTTGAGGAATCATTTTTTTTCGAAATATCTGAAAAATAAACCATGATAAATCATCACAAGATCACGACAAACATATTTGCAACATCAATGATAATCAAGAGGCATGCTGAGGAGTTCTGTATGAAAGTGGACCTTAAAAAAGCATATGATAAGTAAGTTTGGGACTTCATTTTTCAAGCTTTGCCAGATAGTTGTTGTCCATCCGCTTGGATTTCTTGGATTAGAGAATGCATTACAACAACTAATTTTAGTGTTCTCAATAATGGTACTTGTGGGTTGCGTCAGGGATATTGCCTCTCCCCTTTACTATTTGTTTTGGTGATGCAATCTTTCACTGATATTCTCACATATTTTTACAATGAAGGCACATCAATATCCCTATTCTTAGGAAATCTTGGTGCTTCTCACTTCTCTTTGCAGTGACCTCCTATTCTTTTCTCAGTCATCTTATGCACAACTTCTGGGTGGTAAGAGCCTATTGATCTATTATAATTAGAATAGTAGTTTATGACTATTGTGTATAATGCTCATTGACACAGGTTGTATAGGAATAATGATGCTTATGTTACGCATGGTATTTATAGAACGATGGTGCTTAAACATGTAGGATGGGATGTATTTGATACACTTTATTATGCAAGGTGAATGTGGATATTGAGATGATGTAAATATGCATACTTGATTTATGTAGTATGCGAATGCTATAATGAGATTTATATGATTATGCATGATGAGTATATGTGTTATGAATTATGAATGAGCCTATAATGTGCATGTGGCAAGAATGTGTTTATGGAATGTAATTTATATCTTGATGAGCAAGTGGCATGAATATGTATAAGGAATGTGATTTATCTCATGATGCACAAGTTTAGAGAATGGATATGTGATGCTTGTTTAGATTGAGAATGCATGTGGTGCTT